>JBBPCW010000001.1:21834167-21848506 GCA_037974425.1 Phenacogrammus interruptus
TAAATATGTCTTTAAATATATCTTTAAATGTGTCTTTAAATGGTGTATTTCCCATTTTAAATAATTAATGCCACATTAAATGATGTATTTAATGACATATTTATATAAATAATATTGGCACTCTTGACATTCCATATTCTTCAAGACCTCCGCAATTCGCCCTGGCATGCCGTCAATCAACTTCTGAGCCAAATCCTTTTGCATAATCGGGTCATTTTGTGGCAAGGCAATCATAAAAACTGGGGCAACAAACTTTGTTAAAATTATGTTATATGATTGGCTGAAGCTATGTCCTGCTTTACTGAGCAAAGTAGCTCAGTGCAGTGGTTGTGTGGCTATAGCAAGGAAAGAGGATATACTAACGTTTCGGAGGTCAAAAATATGGAACCCATCATGTTTTGAACCGAAAAGTGCTGCACAATTTAACTACTGTGACAGTACGCAACACCTCATCCTTGTATTTATGACGTGGATTTAGTTCCATTTAGATGGAAGTACACAGTTCTAGATACTGGTTTGAAAAGGTAACAGTACCTGCCTTAAAATGCACCTCAAGGTTCCAGTCAGGTGACAAGATAAAGGATGTGTTCTGATCCCTTTCTCTCAGAGCCAGCATTAACTTTTTCAGCAGTTTGTGCTACACCAGCTCTTTTGTGGGATCGGAACAGACAGGCTGATCAACACGCACTACTGAGCCTCGATCATGCATGACCCTGTAGCTGGGTCACTGGTTGTCCTTCCACTTTTCGTAGGTACTGACCATTGCATACCAGCAACAACCCACAAGACCTGCAGTTTTGGAGATGATCTGACCCAGTCGTCATATACAAAGAAATAAAGAGGAGTCAGACAAATTCATTAGATTTAGGAGTTTTAATACCAGATTTCAACTTCATATACAAACTTGATATTGTGATGTCTTTTGCCACTTTACCAGTCTCAGGCATTACTGTGTAACCGTGTTAAATGCACACATACTCCGAAATAAAAACACATGCTATGGAAGTTTTGTAAACTGCTTAAAAAGAAAAGTAATATTAAGAAACCGATCATCTCCCGCTGTGCATCTGAATATCCACTGTTATTCTGCTGTACTCAGAAAGGCAAGAGAGTCCTCTAGGAATGCAGGCAGGAGCTTTCGGTGTACTTACCTAGACTGAGTAGTAGAAGTTCCTTTTTTTTTCTTTGAAATAGTGTTATTTACGGTCTTGTACTCAACTGTTATGAGACACACACACACACACACACACACACACACACACACTAATGAAAGACAACAGCCCCCTTTTCCACCTTGTTCATTTCCAAAGCAAAATGGATGGTTTTGGCCCAGGCAGCAGTTTTTACTCTGCTAAAACTCACAAAAAAGGCTACAACATACACTAATTCAATTGGTCCGCTGCATTTCCCATGTTAACAATAAAGACTGATGTGAATTGGCCCGTGCAGCGCTACAACCGTATGCAAATTAACCTAACAAATGTAATAACACCTAAACATAAAAAAAAGAAAATACAAAAATACAAATGATCTAAATCACATACTGTAATTAAGGGGAAACAACACTGATCACCAAGGGAATACCCTTATACCTTCTTGTAGGAGCAGGTAGGAAGGTTAACGGGTATATAAACCAGAGAGAGTGCTTCAGTAGTTTAGCTTGTCCTGAAAGTAGAACAAAGACTGGGGAAAAATGCCTCTAGTGGGTGTCCTTCACAGAACAGGTCAAACTTGGAAAGCTCTGGCTGAGCTAATGTTTTGCAGGGCTTTTTTGGACCAGTTCACATTTGGCGTTAACATGTGTGTGGGCTGGTCCAACCATAAGACAACCTCTGTGGACAAGCTGGTTACACCTGGCATTTTAATGCGTCTCCAGTGATCACATGATCAGATTTCTTGCATAAGGTTCCGGACACATTAACGGTCACTCAGAGAGCAGATTTTCTGGCTAAAGCAACGTCATCAATACAGATGGTGTTTCGTGACTGTTCAGGTCATATCAAGACGCTTTAGGGTTCACACTACAGATGAAATGTGGTCATATGCGTAACTGACTACCTCCACTGATGGTTAAGTGATGTTAGAGATGCACTGGATCAGGTGCTTCTGAACGTATCACCTCAGATGCACTTTAACATCAGGTGTGTTAACATAGTTGAAATCTAAACCTAAAACCTTCAGGCCAATTAATTATTTTGACACTCTGCAGTGAAAGAAAAGCCACATTGGCCCTTTGTGGACACCCTTGCTGTAACGGTTTTATGGTAAAAATTTAAGTTAGCCAGCTAGCTTAGCGAACCCCCCCTCACGGAAAACCCAACAAATGGGCTTGATTCAGACAGCTTGAGTGTGCAAAATCTTGCGAGAGGCATAGCAGGTGAGAGGATTGGCGGCCCACTAGGTTGCTACAATAGATGCGTTACAGTGATGAGCATCTCTTCTTAAGCTTTAAATTACAGTTCTGCACATTTTTGAATACTGGAGATAACTTCGAGAGCTTAGCAAGGACTGCCCATTTTGCTCCATCCTTTCACCACACCTAACCTGACAGAACTTTAGCATGTGTATTTTTTTTTTAAAACAGGACATTAGCTTTCCTGGACACAAAGCTCTTCAGAATGTGCTTGTTCAATATTGGAACACTCCCCCCTCCCCCAGAGATCCTAGCTGTTTGAAGAAATGCACTTAGGCTAACTCTCAGTTCAAGCTAGATGCCAGTGCACTTAATCGAATCCCACTCGTTGGTCTTGTCACGTAGGGAGCGCAAGTGTACAGCAACATCGAATCTTCAGACTCCCTACGCTTTGCAAACATTCAATGCAACTGTCACTATGTACAATATTGGATCTTCATATATTAATTATTTGAGTTCATCATTTCAATACATTTAGTCCTCTGCCTTTATAGAGTATTCTGAATATGTACAATATAAATTACTACAGTTTCAATGATAAAATAAATAAATATGATACATATATGATGGCCGTGGCATTGTGGCTTTTGCAGTGTTTTTTTTTTCTTCTTCTTTTTCCCGCAGGGGCGAGTTGGTAGTTATTCTTTAAAGGTGGCAGAAGGAATGTGTGTCTTTTTGCTGCTCTGCAGTCCAAAGACAGTGGGGCGGTAGCACAGAGATGGGAGCTAGGACGTCTACACTTGTGTGGTTTGTATCAATGTCCTTGTACGTGTTGGTAATTTCCCAAGAAACTGGTTCGTCAGTGTATCCGAGTGTGTGGAGAAAAGGATGTGGCACAGGTCTAGAGTGAAGGGGGTAAAAGGTCTAGAGAGAAACCAGCTCCGCTGCCCGCTATACCACTGTCCCACTCGGAGAGTTCCCATTTTGTGTAGATAAAGGTTGAGAGGGATGCTGGACAAAACAGGAGAAAAGGAGACATTCATGATGAGTTAGTTCCAGCGGTACGTCATTAAAAAGTCCCCAAAAACTGACAGCAATATTAAGAAACAGTCCTTTTCCCAGATCTTGCACAAGGTCAAAGCCTCTTATAATAAACACTATGTGACCTTACCTGCTAGTAGCAGTCCGCCTAGACACATAACACTTGTCACTTTACAAAACATGAAAGACCAAAGCTGGACCCAAAAAATTACAACAATATAATCCTCCATTTTTGTGCAGTTAACAAGCTGGCTGACTAGCCATGAACAAAACAACTGGAGTAAAAATAACCAGATTATTAATCAAAGAACAGTCATGCTTAAACCCTGCTAACATTTTTCTGTCTGTTGGAACTTCAGTGCTGCCAAGTGAAGAGCCCATTCAAAGCAGCAGCATGAATGATTAAAGACTTTCACATGTGACCAAAGCTGACAGTTTCATTCACAATGGTGGTCATGTTCATTTATCCTCAACTGCAGCTCAAAGTATGCATTTTCTACTTTAAAAATGATTTTAGCCCTGTGTTGATAAGGTAATTTGGATACAAAATTCTATGCAATGTAATATTAAACAATTTTGTAAAAATCTAACTATGATTCCTTTTTTTCTGCCATTAGCACTATGTGAGGACTTACTGCTTTCCCCGGTCGTGCCCAAGTACAGATAAGCCCCTCTTGGCATGCTGTTATGATGCAGTCGTCCATGAAGACAAGAACCGTGAGCCTCTCGTGGGCGATCTTCTTGCACACTAGCGGTTCCAGTAGTGGCACTTCATTCATCCGTGGGCACAGCGTCGTTCCCAGCACCTTTGAGGCGTCCAGTCGGTTGCTACGTGGCGCTACATTGATCTTATCATTGCTCTTGCTGATATTTCCAAGGCTGTGGTAGCGCTTGTGCTCCTTCTCTCCTCCGACACCAGATTTGTCTGATTTGCGTTCCTGCAGGGACAGTGTTGCAAAGCGTCCAATGCTAAACGGGGTGCTTCCTCCTCCACTGCCGCTCCCTCCTGTCCCTCCGCTCTCTGTTGCCCCTTGGCCTTTGGAGGTGTTGGCAACAGCAGGGTGAGGGAGGGAGTTGGAACGAGAGAGGGAGCGAGGTAGAGGCAATGGCAGCGTTGGGGGTTGATGGGGGTTTGAGGGGTGATGGTGACCTTCAACCCCTCCACTTCCACTCGTGCTGTTCATCCCTCCGCTGACAGAAGGTGGCATGTTGGGGCCGAAGGTGTTCGTGAGGGCACGGGAAAGTGGCAGTCGTGGATAGAGAATATCATCCGTAAGATCCCACAGGCAGAACTGCGTATCCTGTCCGACTGATCCGAAACGGTACGACACGGACGGAGTGCCTTTGGAGCTATGGCGGGAAAGGCGTGAGAGCGTGCTGCTAGTGCGCACACGTCCAAAGTTTAGTGGGCCCTGGTGGAGATCTTCTTCACTGCCGCTCAGTTCCATCGGTTCCTCTTCCTCTAGGCTGGTAGTAAAGGGGTCAAAAGCCACCACGTTGACCCATGACTTGTGGCCGTGACCTCGCGCCACCACACGGCTTTCTGCAAAAGACCAAACGGTGACCAGGTCGTCCTCACCTCCTGTAGCCAGATACTTCCCATCAGGGCTCCAGGAGACACAGAGCAAGCCGCCAAAATAACTCTTCATGACGCCCTGCAGCTCCATCGAGTCAAAATGGAAGACACGGAGGCAGCCGTCCTGGCCCACGCAAGCTACATGCACACCGTCAGGTGAAAATGCAAACTCATTTAGCCCACCCTCTCCCACGGCCCAGCGCAGTAAGGGGTTACGAGGTGTCTTGGTCTTGCAGGCATACACAGCAAACCCCTCACCCTGCCGAAGCAGTGAGTACTGTGGCGCTGTCGTACCACATGGATGCTCCACGTTGTAGAGGTAGAGGTGGCCACTAGCATGGGAGGCCAGGAACAGGTTCTCCGATTTGGGCAGCCACTTTAGACATGTCACTTTCGTTTTGTCAATTAACCTCTGGAAAGCAAAAGGAAGGATAAATGGACAAACTTTAAGATGACCTTCAGTCCTGGTCCTGGAGTACCCCCTGCCTGGCTCCAATCTAAAAACCTAGCTATGACTAAGACCTCCAAGCTCTTTTTGACATAGTGTGTGTGGATGCACATCAAAAAGTACAGGGAAGGGCTTCTCTGGGACCAGGGCTGGGTATTACTGTTTTAAGATTTTAGCAGATTTGTCAGTGTTGTCATCATTTAACATGAAAAGCAGTAAGACAGCTCACCTTTCATAGCAGCATCTGGTATTCTTTATTCAACAACTGGTTATATCATTAACCCATACAATGTGTGTATTTGTCAACATAAGACAATTATTTGTCATCATTAGGTAAGATATTTACAAACTTCCTTCCTTACTTACTCTAATGAGTTTTTAATTATATTGTGAGGCTTATTGCAATATTTGCGCCATCCACGCCAAGAGAATCACCCTCATGCCTGAAGATATTCTGCTGGCCCACCGAATCCTCGGAGAGTTAACTTAAGCTAACTGCTCTTAAGGTCCCCATTACTTCAGTTATCATATACAAGGTTCTTGCCATAGACATCTTTAAAGGAACCAAAAATGTCCTAAGACGTTTCTTTTTAACACAACCTTTGGTTTCCCCTCTTAGATGTCTTCTGTTTAATAATCTTTCTATTTTTTTTGTCTGCCTTGTTTTCTTGTTTCTTTCTTTTCTAACCTGTAGCTCTTTGAGATATTGTGATGAAAAGGGCTCTATAAATAAAATGTATTATTAATATTATTATTATTATTAGTAGTAGTAGTAGTAGTATATGTAACAATGTATTATAACACTAGTAGTTAAAGTTTGTGTTTTTACATATCGAATACAGTCATAGTTCATTATAAATTAGCCTTTTCTCTTGATCATTTAGTTCCCCTTACACTCCCATACACAAACACACACACCTCTTCGTTGAAGAGTTTGCTGGTCTCCTTCTTGATGGGGTCCAAGTACTGCACCTGGCCGGCAGAAAAGCCCACGATGAGAGCCACACTATCCGCTGTAGCTGAATACTGATTGAAGTCATGGCAGGTGGGTTGTGTCCCCTTGTAGATACGCTTATCTATTGGCTTACTAAGGTCCACTGCCTAGAGAGAAACAGAGAGAGTGGCATCAAATAAGAGCAAAATATGAAAAGAACACAGCATCATATAAATATGGGTCTGAGAGAAATCATCCAAGCTGAAAAACACCTTCAATAAGCTTAAAAAATTCAAATATATATATGACAGGGTTAATTATTTGACTTCCAAGGATTCATGACTTAAAGGTCAAGTAAAGCTTCCATTCTCCAGTAGATGTTCAAACCTGGGCCACTGGCCCCATGATAAAGTATATTTTGTGTCAGGTAGCTTTAAGAGCTGGGTGTAACTGGCAGGTGTTGTGTTGTTACAGTGTGTCCAGACCCAGACCAGTGTGAATAGTAAACCCAAAACTCATTAATAATATTCTATACTGTCAGTGCACTAGGACATGTTAAGCATTACATTTTATTAGCCAGACACTATTTTATTCAGCTGTGTGACAGCAATAATATTAACCCCTCACTTTACAATTTCAGTAATTTATTATTTATTGCTATTTGAAGGTCACGTCTCTCTAACCCTGCTTTAAACACATCTAGATACAGAAAAGTTTCTAACTTAAACACGTTAAAATAGTGTAATAAGTCGGTCCACAGCCAACTCACATCTTAGCAAGATAGACACCTAGCTAGCCAGGCACGCAAGTCTGTTACTTTTATGTACGCCAGGTTATCAAAATGTTCAAATTTATCACAAATAAGACCATATGCTCTTTAACATGAACAAAATCAGATATCTGGGCCAGTTGTGTTATCCCTGCACCTGTCTTTGCAAACCCATTTTATCTAGATTATGCTGAAAATAAAATAGCAACACAATGCTAAGCTAAAGGGCTATGCTAACATAGGTCCTATGTTTAAAATACGTATTTTCATGGAGATGCAGCAGACATTATAAGCAATTTGGTTTTCTTGGAGAGGAGAATTTATTATAAATCATTTTGTGGGTTACTTTGAGTGCGAGTTAATGGTTAAGCCAACAACCTTTTAGAGGCTGAGCGTAAGCTAAAACGACCTGCTAGTGCTAGTGTTCTCGGAGGCTTGTTCTTTCGTGCACCTTCTCGACTTTTTATGTTTCAGCACATTGATATGTTTGTATTTTTAAATGATGCACAGCTAGAAATCCAGATGTTTAGAGGAGGACCATTTCGAGACCTGACAACAGTGAAAATAAAACGGTTTTAATTCAAACTTGTAAACTTGGGACATCCTCATTAATCAACACATACAATCTCAGTTATGGCATAACCGCTTACTTATGTCTTAAACTGGACATTGAGATAAAAGTGGTACTGCTTCTATATTTGTTTAATAGTCACAGTTTCCATGTGTAAAATGTTTAACGAGTATATAGATTTCCCTCTCCTTGTCCCTTCACTTGTCTGTCTCCCACCACACCTTTTTGATGTTGGTGTACGTGTAGAAGTAAAGTTCCCTGCCGATGTTGAAGCAGACCCTCTCGGACTCCTCGCTCGGGTCCTCTGGCTGGAGTTTGACCATGGACACCCGGACTGGAGGCAGGAACCCGCCAGGAGAGGAGCTGCCCCCGGCGCCGGCTCCAGCTCCGGAGGCACCGGCTCCGGTAGCTCCAGCTCCTGGGCCCTGCACAAGCCCCACGCCTGCCACGGAGCCTGGAGCCCCGGGGGCCGCGACCGAGCCCGCCGCTGCGGGGGCCCGGGGTAATCCGCCTCTCTGCTGGGAGTCCGACAGCGTCAGAAGCTTGTAGAAACCTTCCCTGGTCCTGAACTGGGACTTGATCTCATTGATATCCTTCAGAGCGCCTCCATCGCCGGCCATCTTTAGCGCAGGGAAACGCCGAGCGCCCGAGCTGGGAACCGCGGAGCGAGCAGACTACAGGCAGGAGCGGGGCATCGGGGGCTGCGGGGCGGATCCGGCGGACACGGAGAGCCGCAGCCGGACGCATTTGGGTCCCGGTCGGTGGTAGGAGCTACAAAAAAGGACAGAAAAGCAAGAAAACACCCAGAGGCGCGTGGCCGTTCATCCCCCCAGCGAAAACAGAGCCGGCCCAAACGCAGCCATGATGTCATGTGAGCGTGTGTGCGCTTGCCATACACCCCATCCTCTCCAAATCCCACCATCCCATTCAGAACACGCCCCACTGTTTCATTCAGAATACATCCCATCATCCCACACGAACACATCCCACCATAACATTAGAACACATCCCACCATCCCATCCAGAACACATTCCACCATCCCATCAGAACACATCCCATTAGAACACACCTCACCATCCCATTCAGAACACATCCCACCATCCCATCAGAACACATCCCACCATCCCATTAGAACACACCTCAACATCCCATTCAGAACACATTACACCATCCTATTGAGAACACACCCCGCCATGCCATCCTCTAACATGCAACCACCCCATCAGAGCACATCCCACATCATATCAGAACACATCCCACAATCCCATCAGAACACACCCCACCCTCTTATCCTTCCCACACCCAACCATCCCATCAGAACACACCCTGCCATCCCACCATCTCCACATCTCACCACCTCATCAGAACACAACTCACCATCCCATTAGAACACATCCCACCATCCCATTCAGAACACACCGTCCCATTAGAGCACTCCCCACCATCCCATTCAGAACACACCTCACCATCCCATTAGAACTCATCCCACCATACCATTCAGAACACACCTCACCATCCCATTAGAGCACTCCCATCCCATCCATTCCACATTCAACCATCCAATCAGAACACATCCCACATCCCATCCAATCCATCCCACCATCCTATCCTCTCCAAATTTCACCATCCCATCAGAACCCACGGGGGACCTCAGCATTGCTCCTGCAAATGTATCCTGTCACTATCCTGCCTAGAAACCCTCCAGTAGGCCCTGGAGATGTACCCTAAGTTGCTACCCAGGAAACCTTCCTCGCATACTACTTATATAATAATACTAGGACACCTGATTTTCAGTGTTTAGACTAGACCTTTTACTTCCTCTTACTTTCTTAATGCTTCAGTATACCACCTTTTGGACAATGCCATGCTTCCAACTTTGTGGGCATGGTTTGGGGAAGGCCCTTTTCTATTCCAGCATGACTGTCCTTCCCCTAGTGCATAAAAGTAAGGTCCATACAGACATGGTGTGATGAGTGTGGTGTGGAAGAACTTGACTGGCCTGCACAGAGCCCTGACCTCAACCCCATCCAACATCCTTGTAATGAACTGGAACTGAGATTGCAAGCTAGGCCTTCTCTTGCAACCTCAGTGCCTGACCTAGTAAATGCTCCACAGAATGAACTGGCTTAAATTCCCACAGAAATACTCCAAAAAAGTTTCCTAGAAGAGTGATAGCTGTTATACTTTTGTTCATGTAATGTGTACTGACTCCTTAAAATGGAATATCCCCGTTTTCAAAATCCCTACATGTTCACAGTGGTGGTGAATGGAACCAAGGTCTTACATGTTCCATTATTGGCTGAATAAGGAAAATCAGTTTGTTTGAAACATTATAAACTAAACAGAAAATGATAATTCAATGCGAGAATGCACTCAACAATAATGTACAACATTAGTTTATTATCGTTATAAAAATACATCGTCGTCCCAAACTCTTGTCTCAGGAAATTTAGAACTGACACTGATTGACAGCTCCTTTGGTCACTCTTTAAGTTAAGGTCTTCATTTCACTAATAAAAGTGGGTCACTCTTTGGCACAGAACATATTTGTTTAGGCGGGCTGATCCATTATGTGGGATTCAGCGTTTAGCGTGCAAAGACATGCCTTCCATGTCAGAAGCAGCCACTAAGAATGTCATTCATGCCACTGGACATAGGGTGCCAGGTTAATGGGAAAGTGTGGTTTAAAATCTAATTTGCACAGTTTTCCCTCTTACCCCAAATGCGGTCGAGATTCTCCCGAGAAACAAAAGTACAGAAAACTTACCAAATATTTTTATGTCACAGTTAACACATGAATACACCATTTAACACTGTTAAATGTATTTGCTTAACACTGTTGAATGCAATGCAAATCAACCAGCAGCAAACTAACAAAAGCAGTAGCAAAGCTCCACTTTTCCATTTATAGCCTCCCCGTAACAAGAATTCACTATGTGGATATATACATGTGTGATATATATCACTCATTCTATCTCTCTCTCTAGATATATATGTGTATGTATGTATGTATGTATGTATGTATATGTATATATATATATATATGTAGTTCGTTGACATACATTCTCATATACACTCTACTTGTCAGCCCTGGTCTGATGTGGGGGTGCTCTTGCCTTTGTGTTTGTACTGGAGCTGTAAGCTGCCACCACTTGTTAGCAACATTAGCTTTGTAGCTTCTCTGCATTTTGCAGAAGAACCACACGTCAGGTACCAAACAAGTCTTAACCAATCGACTTCATGTGGGGTGAGGGGGAAACTGTGTAAACATGATTTTCACCTGTCACTACACTACACATTCATTCCCAGTGAATTCCATTTGGACCATACTTAGATTGTCATGCTAATTTCTCATTAGCACTGACAGTTTTACAAGTGGAAGTGGGTTGGAGGGGTGGATGTTTCTGAGTTTTCATGTGTTAGTCCCTGGATCAGTCATGATGTCAATAGTTTTCTGTCCTTCAGATGAGCTTTGGCTTCAGCTCAGGTGAACAGGTGCTGATTTTGCTGCAAAGTCCACCATCCAATAGCACACATACACTGAAGATGTACAAACACACACGTAGGTCCAAGCAGAAAAAGGAAAAAGTGGGTGCGCACACACACATACAAAGGGGCGTGTGTCAGCAGAGGCAGCAGAAATGTCCAGTGTTTGTGGCACTTGCATACATGGGATGTCCATGTCCACATTTCATCACACAAAAAAGGCTGTCGGGACAAGACCTGAAAGTGTGTTCAAGGAAGGAGCGATAAGCTTTCTGCAATCTCCAGGATGTATAGATTACTCATTCCCGACTGCTCTTCACTCTGCCGTGTCTCCAAGACGACCATTCTGTACAAAGAAAAAAACAAAAAACGAACAATCAAATGAAACTGAAAGTTAGATGCCCATGTGTAAAGCTGTGACCTCTTTTTATGAGGTCACAAAATCAACATCTTTTTGGCCTACAGTAGGATAGACCATTACTATGGAAGCTGTCTTAGCAAGAGTGTTTTAGGCACCCCACTGCTTTTTAAATGAGGTGCAATGCAGGGCCACCAATCTGAACAGATATATCAGTTTTAAAATTACAATAGAGAGTGGCTGGAAAACAGTTATGAACAAACGGATTTGGGTGCTTTATTTAAATTGACCAGTCTGGACCTTAATTGAACATTTGTGTGTCAAAGTATGTTTGCCCATATGAATGACTTGTGTTTACCTGTCGGAGCCAATGAGGCGAAACGTTTTCTTGTACTCTGTGATCTCCTGCAGAATTTCTGAGAAAAGTTCTCCTCGCCTCTGCCAGCCATACTTCCACACCACCAACAACGTGTCCTCAATATAGACTACAGAGAAAGATAAACCGAGAGAGACAGTCATGTAAATGTAATTCATTATAGAATTGCACCACACCTCATTTAACATCATTTTAAAAATTTATTTACTATTGTCTTTTATTTTGGTACCGACATCTACTCTGACGTCCACAAGGTGGCGCAAGATCTCATTCCTCTCTTGCAGAAATAGAAATGATAGTCAGAGTGATTGAGATTGTGGCTCAAATATGTGACAGTATTGTATTGAATCTTTTCCTAAACATATGACTGAAAATGGACTGTACTGTCTGATTCGTAAAGTAGTGAGATTCCTTTAATCCAGGGATAGTAAGTACGCCTGTCCCATTTCAGTTTGTGAGAAATATTTATTTTTAAAGTGACATTCTCCAATACTAGCAATTAAACATTTAGAGCTAGTGTTTAGTAAAATACAATGCCAGCTTTCTCTGTGATCTCTTACCCAATGATTCCACTTCCATAGTGAAGCTGACCTCCATCTGCAGTTTCTTGTGACTCTTCATCACCCCCTCCAGGTTCACCATATATACTGAATCTGAAACATAACAGCCAAGAGACATTATCAGGCTGTGCAACACTGAATAATGTATGAACTGTATGCATACTGGACTCAGAAACTTCTCTCTGGTGTTCATTAAGAGACTGACTATCTATTGATGCACGGTTCGCCATAGTCTGTGGTCACCAGCTCTGTTTCTGGAGATTTACATCTCTGCAGATTTTAGCTCCAGCCCTAATCAGTCTACACCTGTCTAATGCCTTCGGAAGGCCTTAATTAGCACAAAGCGGTGCTGGGTTTGGTTTGGGGTGAAACTTCAGGAAAGGGTCTCCAGGAGGAGGGGTGGTGACCTCTTCATAGGTTTCTGACCATATAGCTGCTCTTTGCCTGTAACTGTACAAGTGACCAGTGAGAATAAGCAAATAGTAGGAGATTCCAGTTAAATGGCCAGTGAATTTAAGAACAAGGTGGGTGTTTCTAGTCTACAAGTCTCCAAATAGTCTGATACCCGCAGTCCATGTCTGAAAACACTGTCCACTTACTCTCAATGAGAACAAGAAGTGTGCTGCTGTCCAACTGACTGAGCTGAACTTTCTCTGCACTTTGGGCCTCTGGCAGACATGCAACCACATAAAGATAAACACAGGTAGATTAGGGTCATTTCACCATTTTATATTTCTTTTTCTATATCAATAATTATAATCATATGGTCACTAGAGATAGTTCTGCTACTAACAGTATTATTATTATTATTATTATTATTATTATTATTATTATTATTATTATTATTATCATTATTATTATTACTATTGTTGTTGTTGTTGTTGTTTACTCACCAAGGCCGGTGTTGGTAAACCAGGATGTGTTGGAGTTGAGGTTAATGTACTCCATGTGAACGGGCTGTGAGGAACTCGGTCCCCGGCTGACTGCGATACACACCAGTGGATACTCCTGCTCCGGAGCCACCACCATCTCAAACACACGCAGAGGGTTGGGCAGTGGGAAGTCAAAGTGCTGTGTGTCAGAACACAGAGTGCTGGTCAGGCTGAAGTTTAGAATGTCTACCTACCCCCATAAGCAATGTTTATGTTAAATGGATGTTTTTCTGATGCATAGCAATGGAATGGTGGAATAGAAAATCAGTACAGTATGGTATTGCAATACTGATACAATGGTGCCGAGAATTTATGTAATTATTAGGGCTGGGAAGTTAACGCGTTAATTAGATTAATTAATCACAGAAAAAAGTAATGTGTTAATATTTTTAACGCAATTAACGCGTATAGACATGTGACGTTACACTTTGTAGAACTGCAGCCAGATACACTTGGGTAGAGCTGGATACTCGGATCCTTTTTCGGATTCGGCTCCCTCTGAGCCACTTAGTAAAGTGATCCGTATCTGCGAGTCACTATATGCCGGTAGATTCACTCATTAGCCTAGCGGGCTTTCAGACCGAAAGCGGGCACGCGCTGTGCTCGCCGCGAGGGTATGCGCTTCCTCTCAAAAAAGAGAGAGAACGCGCTGCGCTTGCCGCGGGGCTCAGTCCAAAAGTAGGCGTGGTTTTCTAAACTCTCCTGTCCCGGATAACAGAGTTAGCACTAGCACTAGCTCTGTTAGAACCAAGAGAGAATATGCTGTGGGCTTTGTAGATTCTGGACACTTGGAGACTTTTAAGATTAGCTTTTCCTCCATACCCGTTGTGTGTGTGTGTGTGTGTGTGCGCACGCGCGTAGACATTGGTTTATGTTCAGTAATAATTAAAACTGTCATTTGTAACCAATTGTTGTAACCAGTGTCATTGGTTTG
>JBBPCW010000001.1:21860573-21873261 GCA_037974425.1 Phenacogrammus interruptus
TGTGTGTGTGTGTGTGTGTGTGTGTGTGTGTGTGTGTGTGTGTGTGTGTGTTTGTGTGTGTGTGTGTGTGTGTATTTAACCCCTACGCAGTTCCCTCAGTTCTGCAGCCACTCTTCTCAGCTGTTCTTCAATCTCGAGCAACTCCTGTAAAAACAAAAACGCACAAAAACAAACACACACACACACACACACACACACACACACACACACATATTTATATTTAGTGCTGCCTAAAAATCTTTTAAGTATTCAAGTGTGTTTACTCAGTAAAATAACTTTATCATTAGAATCAACATAACTAATAACAAATACATTAACGTGTATGAAGGTAGTGAGGGACTGCAATGTTAATAAATATAAAATAAAAATATAATAATTCTATAATAAATGTATGATTATGTGTATAATATATAATACATATATTAAATATGTAGTACATATACCATACGTATATAATAAATATGTAATAAATATGTATTTAATTTAAAATATAATTAAATATATATTTTAGAGGTGGGCATAGATCAATTTTTTTAACGCTGTTAATGCCGTTAGTAATCAGGTTTAAAACTTGCGTCAACCGGACAAGTCACTGAAATATCAAGGTGAAATTCATCATAGCTTGTGTAGTATAGAACCAGCTCCCTCTACCTGGGGGGGGGGTGGGGTGGGGGGTTGGGGGGGTGTTAACGGTGATATATTTTTTTTTTATCACGCGATAAGAATCTCACGCCGTTAACAGCCCAGCACTTATACATTTAAAATATATATTTACATTTAAAATAAGTAAATATATATTTCTCCCTCCTAAAACAAGCCCACCAAATTCTTAAAATTCAGCTCCTTTTTATTTTGTTAACAGCTGCAGTTTATTTTGTTATCAGCTGCTGTTTATTTTAGCAGTTGCCTGAAACCTGGAGGGACTGTCATCCTCCCTAAACTTCCCCTCTAAAATGATCAAAACAGATGTTCCTTGAAATGTACCTCTCCTTCATCTTCTTCATTCTCATCACCATTGTTTTCCTCTTCTTCCTCATCGCCCTCCTCTTCCTCGCCCTCTCCGTGCTCTCTGTCCTCCTCCATGTATCTCTCCCTCTCGAACTGCCTTGTCCTCTCATCGCTTGCTTTCTCCATCTCCCTCTTCTGCTGGGGCTCTTTCATCTCTCCGTTTGTTTTTCCCTCCACCTCCCTTTCTCCTCCTTTCTCTTTCTCTCCTTCCGCTCCTTTCAGTGTTACCTCCTGTGCCTCTCCTTCCTTCGCTGCCTTCTCCTCCTCCTGCACTCTCTTCATCTTCCTTAGAAGTTCTCGAAGCTCCTCCTCTTTGTCCTCCCTCTGTTTGACCTTCTCTGCCACCTTCTCTCCGTCCTTGTCCTCCTGCTGCCTCAGTGCCTCCAGTTCCCGCTCCACCTTCTCCTTCTCCTCCAGCAGCTCTGCCTCGTTCTCCTTCATCTCTTCACTCCGCTCTCTGCAGAGGTCCAGAGACATCTCGGTTTCAGTATTTGTTTTTGCTCAAAAAAAACATTATTTGTATTTTCATTCAAGTTTGATGTGGCTTAAACTCAGTGAATGGGTTAAATGCAGAAAAAGAATTTCAGATTGTTCACACTGTGTGCTACGCTGGGGTGTGTTCACATGTGACTATAAGGACCACTTTACTTAAACCAGGAATAGTTGTGACAAATCTGCTAAATTTCACATAACAATTTTAGTGAAATTACATGAGAAGCCAGTTGCCTGAGGGTTAGGCAGTCGCCCCTGCAACCAGAAGGTCATGAGTTAAAATCCCAGGACTGCCAGTTGCAGGTTAATTCACCTTCACTGCATTTAGCAGATGCTTTTATTCAAAGTGACTTCCATTCCCTAATTTCAGGGGACAGTCTCCCTGGTGCAGCTTGGGTTTAAGGGTCTTGCTCAGGAACCCAGTGGTGATATGCTGAAGGTAGGATTCAAACCTCTTAGTCCAGAGGCAAGAATCCTACCCACCACCATCCTTAAGACACTTATCCCTCAGTTGCTCCATGGGGACAGTCGCTGTAACTAATGATTGTAAGCCGCTCTGGATAACTGCCAAATGCCATAAATGTAAATGTAAATGAGACGGACACAGAGAAAAGTCTGGATGAGATGGACACAAGGGAAACAGAGGGGGGAGCCAGAGCTAAATAAAGCGACCCGTACTCGAGCTGTACCCATGCCTGATCAACGTCAAGGCCAAAAGAGGGACGTAGCTGACTGCATTACTGCATTCTGATTGGCCGAAATGTTTAATGACAACAGATTAATGTTACACACACCCCAAAAAATGGAGATACAGATTAACAACAGGGAAGTCGACTAAGTACAAGCACTACAATCTATTTTGGGTGAAAATAATTTTCATTGGGAGTTTTCTAACACTGTGAGAAATTCAAACGTCTACCAGGACGTCACTAACAAGCTAGCTGGGTTAGGTCTTCATCACGTGGCTAAAGAATGCTGGAAAAAGACCATAAAAATCCTTTATAAAAAATAAAACGTCTTTAGTTATACGTGTAAAAGAAACTTACCTTTCCCTCTCTAGTTTCTCCACCTCCTTTTTTTTCTCCTCGTCCTCTTCCCCTCCTCCACCCTCCTGCTCATTATTTTCTGCTGCCTTCCTCTGCTGCTCCTTCTCTTTCGTGGCTTCGTACCTCTTTTTCTTCAACTCCTTCAGCAGCTCTTCCAGCTCTTCATCATCTTTTCTCTTCTCTTCTTTCTCCAATTCTTTGTTGCGTATCTGCTGTGCTAGAAGTTCCTCCAGCTCCCTGGCACTCTCCTCATCCTCCTCTTCATCCCCCTGTTTCTCCACTTCCATCCGGCCTTCATCCTTCCGCCTGGCATCTTGTGGACCCCAGCTTTCTTCCTCCCTCATCAACTGCTCCTCCTCACCGCCCTCCTCGCCGTCTTCCCAGTCGTCCGACTCGTTCCGCTCATACTCCTCCTTGTCTTGGGTGTACTCCCTCTCTTTTTCTCTCTCTGAGAAAATGACAGGTTTAATGACAAACAAGACTCCTGTTGCTATACTAGTCCCAACACTGGCTAGCTTCATACTGAGTAATGAAGAGAGAATGTGTGTGTGTGTGTGTGTGCATGTGTGTGTGTGTGTGTTATTTACCATGTATTGCCAGCTCCTGTAGCTCTCTCAACAGACCCTGGTGCCTCTGTTCATCTGTCAAATCCTCATCTGAAAATATGAACGCACAAAACACATTACATACTATTTGTGGAATCAACTGCAGAAACTGATCATGGAAGAGTGTGGAACCAGGGGCTTATAAGCTCTAGAGCTGGACTAAAGTTTGTAACTGTACACATGTATAGTGGAGCCAAAGGTGTTACTAATAAACTTGCCAGTGAATGGAAGCACAGTGTAAATGGACAGTAACTCATTAACAGTAGGCTACTGTTGCCAAAGCAAGAAAATAGTCAAGTGTATTTTCTATATACAGCACAATAGTTCTTAATAATTCATGGCATATCATTGTTGATGCAGCTGATGTCTGTCTGCACCTGCTTACATGAAGCGCCTCACCTGTCACTTGTCCATCACAGCCCGGGAGTGGCAAATTCACATCAGTCCTCATACTGCCATCATCCAGACAACTGTTCCCCTGAGGACACACACATAATTTTATGTATTTTCAATGAATCAGAAATGGCATATCATCACTGTCAAATCAGTGTTAGATAATACATGCACATACACAATCCACATTTACACACTCACCCATATACGCATAAATAAAATATATGTAAAATCGTTTCTGACCTTCACATCCACCACAGGCAGACATCCCACTGTTAAAAAGAGAAGCTGGAATTAAAACCAATTCAAAACCACATTCTAAACTCACTCATTGACCATTTTATCACAAACACCTCCATATAGCTCTGCCTCACTGTGTACAATGTTTCTAATAAAGTGGCCAGTAAGCAGAAACACAAAGTGGTCGGTGAATGGAAACACAACAGGCCACTGTTTCTAATAAAGTGTCCAGTCAGTGCTTAGATCAGTGACGGTGCTCCTCAATCCAGGTGACTTTCTCTGCTGGTTAAAAAGTGAAAGCTGATTCATTACCGCGTCCACGTGGCCCTGAGAGCAAGAAAAGAGGCTTTAGGCTAGTTATATCACGTGTCAGTTACTCGGCTGCCCTGGCAGTAATAACATGGCAGTAATAATTACTACTGTAACCAGCAAATAAACAAAACTACTTTTTTGTGACATAAAGGTTATTGCATGATTAGTAGTTTTTATAGGCTTGGCTGTAGCACTCCAGCACTCCCAAGTGACTGATCTTAACCTCTGCAACCAAAAGGTCATCTTAGACCTTTAAAACGAAGCTTTGTGGGGGGAAAGGTTTTGGAGAACAGCCAGGTGTCCCCACTGTCACAGCACATTTATGTATTCATCCCCATTTGGTACCCAAAGAAACAGATCCACATGTACCCATTGCTTTGTGCACAATGCCTGAGGGAAACAAATGAATTAACAAGATTAAATATTCTGGAGGCGCATGCCTAAACCCATCACCCCGCACGCGACCCAATAATCTGTTAGAGATTGGGAGGGAGATTGAGATTACCCTCTCTTTTCCTTCCTATTTCCATCCAGGTCCAGGTTAGCTGTGATTTAGGCCGCGTCACAGTGGACACAACACTTCTGTCTATTTAAAGGAGACATTTTCCATATTATCGTGTGACTGAGTGGTTAAGATGTAAACCTAGGGGGTTCCAGAGTTCCGGAGAAACTCGTGATGAACAAAACTCTGGGAAACTTTTGGTACAAAACATTAACATTGTGTGTGTGTGTGTGTGTGTGTGTATACACACACATAAGTAGTACTGAAAATTATGCTGAAATGCTGTTTACTACTGGGCAGTAGTGTTAAGTTAGTGTTAAAACACTTACATTACAACAAATACAAACAACATTAATACAGTAAATGGTGGTTTTATGTGTGGGAAAGTGTTCGCTTAACCATTTCCAGACCTCTTTCCTCAAGGAAGCCCAAATTTACTTGCAGCTCCATCAAACACTAGGTTTGGCTCTTTTTACTGCAGTAGATTAAATTAGATGTTGATTATGGAATTTTACTCATTCACCCAATGACTGGAGGCACTGAGCATTCACCACCACTCTTTACAAACACTGCATAATGGAGCATTTTGGAAAATTGGTGGAAATCCCTTATAACACACACATCAAAAACACTCGGCTGTGTGTGTGTGGTTTATGAGGTGTGTGTGTGCATAGCTGTGGGAACAAATTTCACACAGGGTTGTTTAAAAAAAATTGACAGACAAGGTGGGAACTTGTATTAATTTAGTTTGGGGGAGGCGGAACGCTGCTGGGTCCCTAAAGAACCCTGCGGGAGGAACAGGTGAATGTGTGCCTGTCTAGCCTCTTTTATTCCGAGACGGGTGAGCTTTATAGATGGGTTCTTATGTAATGAACAAATGAGCTCTAAGCTCCTCGCTGAGCCTCTAAAGCAAGGGTTCATTCACCTGGAGCTCTGACAGCGCTGTAATCACACCAGGGTGGAACCATAAGAGACTCATGTCCAGTACCTAAACATTCAGTGAGCAAAAATCCACATCGCGTCCCATTCCAGACTCTTTAAAGTAGTTCAGTTGTGCAGAAGTACAGACAAGCCCGTCATTAACGCTGCAGGAACCAAATTTACAAGGACTGCACAATTGCTGAGGGAAAAAACACAGGCGGGGAGGCGTTTTATTTATTTAAATGTTTATTTTCAGGTCAGTCTCGATGGGTAGATTTTAGGTCAGGCTGCTTCCACGTGACATAAGAGCTAAAAAAAAAGGCAGTTCGGGCAACTGTAACATTAAATCAGGAAAAATGTAGGCCTATATTATATGTTATTATTTCTAGATATTTATTTATGTGTTAAATAACTCTAAAATAAATGAGAAATATTTACTTTTAGACACACACGTATATACATATATAGATATATAGAGAGATATAGAAAGATGTGTATGTATTTTTTGCTGATTTATTACTTTGGGCTGCTATGATCATTCAATCTGGTTTTCTCTTTCAAATGCACTCACTAAGGAAGGGCTTTTATTTTGATAGGAACATGATATACAGAACAAAAAATGAAGAATACAGAGAGTAAACACGGGCCTCACCTCCAGCGAGTGCGATCAGGAGCGTGGTGAGCAGCTGCAGCATCCCGGAGAAGAGAGCAGGCCTCGGAGGAGAGGAGACCCTCAGACCCTCGGACAGATAGGAGGAGGTCCGGGCGGAAGAAGGAGGAGGCTCTGGTTCAGACCCGAAAAGCTCAAACCTTCAGTGCACGTTCAGCACGCGGAACTGTGGTGCACTGAGATCTTCTGGCGCGAGGAAAGGACAGCGAGGGGGCCGAGCAGACACAGTGGAGCTGTCCACTGAGAGCTGGTGCTGAAACACTAAAGGGGCGTGCCTGGGAGACGAGGGGCGGAACCTGTGATGTAACAACCACCCAGTATACACTACATGGACAAAAGTATTGGGACGTCTGACCATTACACCATTACATTACCTGGACTTTAATGACATTGCATTTAAATGTATACACTTCAATATGTAACTGCCCCACCATTAGAGCTATCACAGATTCCACTCTTCTTGGAAGGCTTTCCTCAAGAATTTGGAGTGTTCCTGGAGGAATTTGTGCCAATTCATTCTGTTTATGAGGTCAGGCTTTGATGTTAAGACGAGTAGGCCTGGCTCTCAATCTCCGTTCCAGTTCATCCCAAAGGTGTTGGATGGAGTTGAGGTAAGAGCTCTGTGCAGGTCAATCACGTTCTTTCAAACGTAACTCGCCCAACCGTGTCTTTATGGATCTTACTTTGTGGAGTCGGGCACAGTCATGCAGGAACTTAACTTTGTCCACAAATTGTCCACGAAGTCCGATGAGTGGCATTGTCCAGAATGTCCTGGTATGTTAAAGATTGTCCTTCACTGGAAGTAATGACCCCAGCCCAAAAACTGGAAACAGATGAGGCCTAATAGTTTTGTCAAGATAATGTATTTAATACCCCAATCTCAATGTACAAAAAGAAGGCTAAATGTTAAAGACTAACATGGTCTAAGCCATGACGACTGTGATGGCCCAAAAAAGGCGAGGCATCTGAAACACTAAGCACGACATCTTGGCTCCAAAATGTTTGGAGCTTTTGACCAATTAACCCAATAAACCATAGTGACAGACCAGTACCTGTTCATCAAAGGAACAATCATGCGAAAAGCCAAATCTAGTGTCTCACCTGATGACACATGTAGTTATTCAGAAGAGACAAGTCTGGAGATCTAATGTTGCTCCTTTAGTTTAGAACTGGAACTATGTGGCTAGTGTCGCTAAAACTAGAAGTCAAACCACCCAAATCTTTGTGTCCCCAAAACTTCACTCAATCCGTATCAAGTCATTAAGATGAAGCAGACCTTGGACGTGGTTTAGGACTATTTTGTGAATAGCGGGTGGAGTTTAAAAGTTGCTGCTTGTGTGATACATCCAGTGTGATAGGTTTTGAGTGTCCTAAAATGATTCTGTTCTTATGTGTTCCAACAATGTAAGTCTCATAGCTCCAGTTCTGTACCAACATTTGGACAATAAACATGTCTTGGCTGATCAACATCTGGGGTCAGTGTGTGAGTTTTGCTCAACTGCATAAAAACATGTGGAATCATTGTTTTATCTCCATAAGTTAATATTTCAATTATACTGAACAAAAAAATAAACAAAACACTTTTGTTTTTGCTCCCGTGGGCTGAACTTATTGTAGGCAGTCTAAGGCACACCTGTGCAACATTCATGCTGTCTAAACAGCACCTTGATATGTCACACCTGTGAGGTGGGATGGATTATCTCAGCAAAGGAGAAGTGCTCATGAACACAGACTTCGACAGATTTGTGAACAATATTTGATAGTAATGGGTCTTTTGTGTATGTTGAAAATGTTTCAAATCTTTGAGTTCGGCTCATGAAAAATGGGAGCAAAAACAAAAGTGTTGTTTTTATATTTTTGTTTAGTGTATGAAACATCAACCCAAACCAATTCGGCCTCGCCAACATTTTAGTCCAGATTTAGGCCTAATCTGGAAAACTCTCAAAGTAAAAAATAATTCTCCCATCATGAAACTGGTCTTGCCCACTTTAAATCAGAGTGTGGCTCATTCTTCTTCCTAACGATGTTGGTGGTTAACCCGACGCAGGACTTCAGTCCAGCTCCTGACTACAGGTACATGCTAAAGTTTCTCTCTGTAAATTTCATTTATTTTCTCCTCGGTTAATTTTAAGGTGCAGAAACAATCCATTTTCAGTGAGCTGTTTTTGTGACTATTCAATTGCATCTGCCTCCCTGGTCAACTTGAGCCTTCTCAAAACTGTGTCCAAGTTACATGCATGGTGTTGGCCAAAATGTCTTGATATGCTGAAGCACTGGAAGTAAGGGACTTGCCCTAACTCCTAAAAACATGGAATAGTCCAATACTTTTGTCCATATAGTGTATCATAAAGGGAATAGAAGTAGGCATTCATTGGGAGGTAGAAGTTGGTAAACGGTTGTGTAGAAACTACTTGGTTCAGGTAGATAAACTGACAAAGTGGACTTTGACAAAGTGGGGAAAACAAAAAAGAGAGAAAACTTCGGGATATGGGCCTTTTAAGGCAGGCGTGTGAGCAAGGAACGGAAAAGCAGAAAAGAAGACAACAGAGACATTCAGTAAATAATGTTTTACTAGATAAACAGACCAGGCTCTGCAGAGAATAAAAAGCAAACAGAGACCATCCCCGTTTCCTCCTTTCTCTCTGACAGTGGCTTTTTAAGACTCAAGCTCAATGCACATTTTACGATTCATAACCATACTGGACTGACTGTACCATCAGAGGATAATAGGAGAAACCAACCCTCCCTCCCCAAAAAAATCAAATCAAAACAAAAAAATATATATAAAGCACCTTTCATGTTGTGATTCATAAAATCTCTCAACTGGCCTCTCTTGCGGCAGGGAGGGTCTAAGAGGATGATCGTTCCAATTGGCCAGGTTTGCCTGCCAGTCTTTTTCTGAGGTGGAACATGACAGTTAGTGGCTGAAGTGGGCGGGCCTGTCGGCATCCCCTCCAGGAAAGGGGGAGAGAGAGGGGGAAAAAAAGAGGGGAGGGAACGGATGAGTCCAGCTCTCCCTTTCCAAAAATAATAAAACAAAAAAAAACCTACAGCCCCCAGAATTCGACTGGTTAAAAATTTGAGGGTGTGAGGAATACACCAGCATTCCTCAACCTCACCTCTACCTAAGCATCTGTAGCGTCCTGGGATTCCTCAAAAAGAGGAACACAAAAATGACAAACCTTACACACTTATAATGAGAGCTAATGGGCAGCCAATGAATTGAATGCATGTCTTCATATTATTTTCATTATATATATACACATACACTTAAAACTTCCAATGATTCATCAGTACTTTGCTAACTGGATAATTTGTTCTTTCAGACACAAGACTAATTTCACAGAGGGAAGAATGTGTTATTTTAAGTGTAGTGGTGTTAATGGATTTTACAGAGACTCCATCTGATCACCATGGATACCAGGAAACATTAGTGTGGCAATCCTCATACAATAAAACAAAGAAAGTAAATGGGCCATTTGGCGGCAGCTTGAGAAGCACTGCTTTAGGAAACCTGGATTAAATTGTACTCCAGTGTCAGAAAACCAGATAAAGCTTTTTGAGCACAGCTTTGGAAAGACATTCTCTCAGTCTGATGACCACCAGAACTTGAAAACTACAATGAAGAATATTAAGCAATGTATTTGCTTTGCTTGTCAACTGCCCATTAGGTTCTATTATAAGCAAGAAAGTGGTTTTCATGTTTTCGATGCAGAGAAACCATCTGCATCACTCAGCTGCTGGCCACGGAGGCGGCAGATGGAGGAGAGGTTGAAAAAGGCCTGAGTGTCCCTTTAAGAGTCCCACAAGTGCATCTCTGCTTCATAGCAACCCTGAAAACGTATAAATGCTGAATAAAGACTCTTTTTGGTCTCCCCGAAGGTCCACCTATACCTGAATATTTACAGAGATTCACATCAGCCCGACTTCTGCATGGGTCGTAAACTGCAACGAGTACAACCGCTGTAGTGACCGTTGGCTTGGAAATGCAAGTGCTAAGAAATTGTGGGTACCTTACACATAACAGTATGTGCAACAAAACAGTGATGACAACAATGAGTATAATGTTCATATATGAAGGTATAAGGGGCATCAATTCATACATACTTTTGAAGTTCAGTCATAAGACTGTGCACTCTGACAAAATAAACTGAAATGTCACAGGGTAGCTGCATGTGAACTGCTGGAGCAGTGGAAGTGGTCACTTTTAGTTTGCCAACAACTGTCCACCAGGTTCATCAACTCAACCCCAACCACCCACTACTGAATGTTCAAGAACCCCCCCACCCAAAAAAAAGGAATGTCAGAGTTTGTTCCTTGGGAGAAAAAAAGATGTCCAAAACCCCCCACCTCTTCCCCACCCACCCACAAATAGTCCCACCTCCCTAGAGATTCTTCATCACAGAACAACACTTAATGAAGATGCTGGTAACAAAACTCATCATCAACTAACAGCCAGTGACAATGCGATCGTGGCATCAGAAGTGTATGTGTTGCCCTTAAGTTAAAAAACGGAAAATCACAAAGTGCCCAAAAGCTTCTCATGCAGCGTGTCAGTAAGGAGGGGCAGGAAGTGTGTGGGAGCGTATGAACGTTAATCAGGGACTGTCCTGTCTGTGTGAACTGTTGGATGAATTAAACGACAGCCTACAAGCCCTTAAAAACAGCGCCAACCTTTCGCTCTCCTTTCAGATTCACACAGAACACTGCATTTGCTTCCTTCCACTTACACGTGTCTACTTAAATAGCCAACTACTGCAGCTAACAGTTAACCACTGCAGCTAACGGAAGCAGGTTGTCACCAGCTGGCTTGTTATTTTTGTCCACTCTTAGAAACATTAGTATCTTTGCCAAGCTGTGCTTTTAGCCTCACTGGTTAACGTTGCTTACAATAAAAGCAAGTCACCAACAAGCATATGATTTTGATTCATTTTCATTCATTATTTACATTAGCATGTTTTGTTATGCTGTTTTTATCCCCCAGGGCCAGCTAATGTTTCTAGAAATTAATGAAGTGCTATTAACTACAATTAGCATAGATAGCATTCGTTACTAATAGAAACAATAGCCTGTCTGGTTGAGTAACTACTTTATGAACCAGAGTCAGTAGCATCATTTATAAAGCATGTAAGCTAGAGCACGCAAGTAGCAAGTCTTTTTGACAACATTAACTGGTGTCTATTACTATTTACCAATTTATTCAGTAAAATTAGCATGTTTGGCTGAGTTCTTCCTTTAACCCCCAGGGTCAAGTTTGTAATGCTAATGTAGACAATGAATACAAGGTAGCAGCCCTTGTTCAATGAGATTTTCATGGTGCTTGCAGCCCAGCCATTTGTGGATTCGCAACATTAGCATGTCTGAACATGGTATTCCTTTAATCTTTGAGCTAATGTTGCCAACAACTTTCAGAATCTAGTACCACTCGTTAGTGTTTTCATAACGCTAACTGTAGGCAATCTGCTTACACTTATTAGCAACACGGATGTCTGGTTGGGCTATTTAACCTTCCTGGTCAAGTTATTACAGCTAATGTTGCTAAAAATGAATGACTGCTAAATAACATTATGCTATTTTAAGGAAGTGAAGTGGTACTTTTTTGGCTAAGCTATTTCTTTAACCACCCAAATCCAGTCAATAGCAATGTAAACAAAGAACATTGAAAGCTAATTAGCATAAAAAGGTACATTAATGGATATCCACTTTCTTTACATTAACAACATTCGCACACATTTCAAAAGGGGCCAAGACAGAAAGGAAGGAACAAGAAGAGGCAAAAAGAAGTGGCGTAAAGAGTTTAGGAAGGTTGATTTCGTCCTCTGTGTGAATGTGAGCGAGAGTGCATCAGTCTGGCTGTTTGAGGCAGTTCTACAGGAGGGCACCGAGCAGTTTCAGCACACTAATCCTCCTTTCTCCCCTCATATAATAGTCATCTGTACTCCATTTATAATAAACTTAGTTAAGTATAATAAAGTAGAAAAATATCAAGAGAACATATACACAGTTTGTCATGTCTTTGTTTTCTTGTAGTGACTTTTGTTGCTTTGCTTAATTTGTCTGTCTGTCTTTTTAGCATTATGTATGATCTGGGGGCCATGGGCACCGAACATATGACTCAAAGTGAAGTGTGAGATTGCAAAATTCCTTTCCATTGCTTTTTATTTTCATATTGTTGATGTTCTGTCCATTCCATCTGGGGGAAAAAAAGAGACACAGAGAGAGAGACAGAGAAAGAGACAGAGAGAGAGAATGTGTGTGTTAAGTGCATGGTGGTCAGAAGAAATGCCTGCAAGTCCAAGTTATGCTCTGTCTCGTAAAAAGATTAACCCATTTAATCCCAATGGCAACAATTGTTGCCGGTTTTTTAATTTTATTTTGGAAGCTCTAAAAGTGTTGTTTTGGCTTTGGGCAGCTAATGCAAGTTAAAAAGAGGTTGTCTCCCATAAATTGCATCAATGTCATGTGACTTGTGTGAATGGAGACATGACCACGCCCCTTT
>JBBPCW010000001.1:21900937-21914565 GCA_037974425.1 Phenacogrammus interruptus
CTCTCTCTCTCTCTCTCTCTCTCTCTCTCTCTCTCTCTCTCTCTCTCTCTCTCTCTCTCTCTCTCTCTCTCAGGTGGCAATTAAGATTGTGGATAAGACGCAGTTGGACGATGAGAACCTGAAGAAGATCTTTAGGGAGGTTCAGATTATGAAGATGTTGCGACATCCTCACATCATCCGCCTCTACCAGGTCGGGCCCCTACTTATATCTCACAGCCCGCTGGTCTGAACTGGGCAGTTTTGGGTTATTTTGCAGAATGGAATATAATTTCTCATACACAGCTTTGTCAGCCCACCATGCTAAATGATGTGTTAATACTTTGTACTTTCATATTCCAGGTGATGGAAACAGAAAGGATGATATATTTAGTAACTGAATACGCCAGCGGTGGAGAGATATTTGGTAAGTTTATCTTCAGAAATCGTTCCTTAAAAAGACTTACGGATTGGAGGTAGACGTGTGTAAAACTGGCTCCGGGCTAAACTAAACTTTAATGTTGGTTACATTATAATGCCACTTGTGAACACTGAATAACATAAAACGAATGGTGTAAAATGGGAAAAACCAGTAGGACAGCGTTGGCAACTACGGCCAACACTAGCCTAGCCGGTAAGCTAGCAACGATGGCTACTGCAGCCTCAGTGAAAGAAACAGCTATCTCAACAGCAACAGAGCAAACTGCTGAAAACTGTAACTGCAGGTCTTACAGTGCCAAAAGTCATCAGTAGATACACTACACACAATCCACCCCTTTCTCAGTCGTCTGACCACAGAGGAATGCACTGCCTGAGAAAACTTTTACACATTTGCTATTGCAGAAACTCAAAATGCAATGCTCTTACACAGAGTCTAGGTTTCGGAAAGTAGAGATGCTCCGATCAGCATTTTTGGGGCCGATCACGATCACCAAGATCATGATCTGCCGATTGCCGATCACTGCCGATCACAGAATGGCAGGGGAATGGGAATCTTTTATCTATAATCTACTAGCTCGGCTTGTTGCAACTCTACTTGCTTTTTTACTTTTCTGTATCTAAAATCTGAACGTTAGCATTAGTGCTAGCGTTACCATTAGCATTAATGCTAACGAACCCTAACTTTGCTTCTTTAAGCCTTGTCTGGTAAGCCAATACTAGACTCCATTTTGTGGCAAACAGTCACAAACCAAGAAATAAATCCCCTCCCCATGAATTCCATATTTCTGAGCGTGATGTTTTTCCACCTCGTACTGTCCCTGCTGTATGCATCACTCACAGTCTGCTGGTTGGGGTTGGGGCTTCGGCTGGTTTAGTTTCAGTTTAATATTCAGTTGTATGGCGTGTTCTAAGATGCCTAATTATGTTAATGGTGTTAAAATGCCGTTGCTTGCTTCCACTTCGAGGGATTTCATCACGACATACATTGCCAACGGCTAACTTTACGTCTTTATCGGACACTTTGAAAAACTTCCAGACGGGAGAACTCATGTTGCCACTGGTAAGCTCCGCTCTGCTGTTGTTTACTTGTGCGCCGCGCATGCATGTGTGAAAAAGTCACGTGAGTAATTTACCTCAAGTGATCTGCATTTTTGATCTGCGCTTTTAGGGTTCGGCGATCAAGCTATTTTTAGCCAATATCAGCCGATCAATCGGAGCATCACTATTGGAAAGCCTTTCTCACCGGGGAATTTTAAATGTACCAGAAGGCAGCAAAGGCGCTCGTAATCGAAAAACGTTTGTGTTCGAGATGTTAGTGGAGATTGAGTGTGTAGATGTGTTCGACAAGCCTCTGGAGATCGCACTCTCAGACCTAAACCTCTACCAACAAAAATCCCCAAAGCCATTTGTCTTGTGTTTTCACTGATTCCAAGAGAAGGAGCGAGTGCTACGATGGGCCTGGCAGCACTAGTGAAACTAGTGAAAAGTGCACTGCTTACAAGAAAATCAAACAAGCGCTTTATCAGGAAAGAGTATGATTCAGACTCTTATATCCTACACATCTACAAGTAACCAGAGAATTTTAAAGCCAGTGTTTTATTGCCCCAAAGTAAATCTATATACTGCTGAATTCTTTTATGGGCTTGTCAATATTAGTGGGACATGAACTCTAACTACAGAGTACTAACGTATGTCAAAGTTTTGTCCTTAGTCCTTGGTCCAAAGTTTATATTTGTTAGATAGTAGTTTATAAGCAGTTTTAAGATTTAAAGTGGGACTTGATGCTAGTTGCGATTGGGTGCGCTGCCATGGAAATGTATTATGGAAATGTGTGTTGGAGTTTAGTTTATTTGTTGGAACGTGAGGGTTTTGGGGTTAATGTGTTTGGCTTCTTATAAACCACTCCAGTTGTCTGTAATATATATATACCCACTAATTGGTATGATGTACCATTTATCATGCAATGTACTCAATTTTCGATGAGTTAATTGGTAAAATATCATCCCCCTGACTTTATTTTTTACATGTCTGCTTCTCCTCTAGGGTAAATAATTTCATCATAGATTAAAGGCATCTTGTTCTAAATATTCTAAAATAACAGAGTCGGATCATGCACTTCTCCCTGGAGACACCACTTTACTTTCAGATATAGACTTTCAATTCTAATTTTTAACACCATTTTTATTATTTTTTTATATTATATTACATAATCTAGATGTACCTCTGCAAGAAAATACAAAGTGTGATTGTTATAAAGCCAGTGTTTGCAGACACCGAACATTTGCTTTATGGGCAAGAAAACATACCTTTGATAAGAACCGGCAATGTCAGAAGAACCGGCAACGTCATCTTCAAAGACAGTATAATTTATTATCAACAGGAAAGATTGAGAAGTGTTTGATTCTGGCATGTGGCTACAATAATTGTAATAGTAGTGAACTGTATAATAATTCACTGAATAATTTCCTAAAGAATCAATTTAAATTTAAATCTGCTGTTAAGTGGTTGAATAAACAGCTGAAAATACTTTCCTTGTACTCTCTCTAATGTGTGTGGGTTTGTTTGTGTGTGTGTGTAAAAGATCACCTGGTGGCTCACGGGCGGATGGCGGAAAAGGACGCTCGGCGGAAGTTTAAGCAGATCGTAGCGGCCGTACATTTCTGTCACTGTAGGAACATCGTCCACCGCGACCTGAAGGCTGAGAACCTGCTGCTGGACCACAACCTCAACATCAAAATCGCCGGTGAGAACATGAGAGGAGGAGCTGGAGTCATCAGTTTTGAGAATGAACTGAAAATAGAGCAAAGCAGAAGCCTAAGCCTAACCCTTGAAATTATATATATACCTACTCTCTCTTACTCTCTGTCACACTCTCTGTTTTGCTCTCTCTTCTCTTGCTCTTTCTCCATCTCGCTCACGCTCTGTCTGACTGCAGACTTTGGCTTTAGTAATATATTCTCTCGGGGTCAGCTGTTGAAAACCTGGTGTGGGAGTCCTCCATACGCAGCTCCAGAACTGTTCGAAGGCAAAGAGTACGATGGACCCAAAGTGGACATATGGGTATGAAGTCTGTGATAATTTAACAGCGTAGTGTTAAAAACTAAGTGTGTTATTGGAATTTTCTATATGTAAAATCACTGGTCTTAAAATACCGGTTGTGATATTTGGAGTTCATGTATACATATATTCGTGTATATACATAATGTCTGCTGTTATTTCTCCTCTTTCTGCTGTGTGTCTGTAGAGCTTAGGTGTGGTGTTATATGTGTTAGTGTGTGGTGCTCTCCCGTTTGATGGCAGCACTTTACAGAACCTCAGAGCGCGCGTCCTCAGCGGAAAATTCCGGATCCCCTTCTTCATGTCCACAGGTACACAAAGCTGTTTGTCACATAAACAGGTTTTTTTTTTTTGGATATCTCAGAAATTCCTACGTTGCAATGCGGTTCGGTTTAGTGGTCGAAATGCGGAAATTTCAGGGAATTAGCAAAGGCAAATCTAATTTGCATTTTATTATATTATATTGGGAGCTGTAGAAGTCAGTCATGGTAAACACACCGCACAATGCAACCTACAGAGTTTGTTACATACCGCCACCTAAAGCATAGGAGTATAGGAATCATGAGAACAATAGTGGATCAAGCGAGAAAATAAAAACGCATTCAGCAACATTTATGTGATCACATCGATGCACCAGTGAACAGCGGCACTAAACTGCTGTATCACATCACAAAACAAGCTTTGTTTATATTTGTGGACTGCATGGGCTGGAGAGTGTCTGTTTTGAACTTTAGCAATGTTTATATACCTCTGTAAACTCACTACGTATTACTGTGTGTGTGTGCGCGTGCGTGTGTGTATTTCAGACTGTGAGTATCTGATCAGGCATATGTTAGTATTGGAGCCCAGTCGCAGGCTGACCATGGAGCAGATCTGCAAGAACAAGTGGATGAGGCAAGGAGACCCGGACCCCGAGTTTGACAGAGTGAGACTCAAGCACATACACACACATAATAATTTTATACTGAGTCCATATTTTAGAATGTGTTTCTTTTGTACTGTGTACTCTTGATTGTAAATTGTAAATGCTGTGTGTGTAGTTGATAGCAGAGTGTGAGCAGGTGAAGACCGAGAGAGAGACGGAATTGATAAATGAGCAGGTTGTGATGGCCATGTCTGAAATGGGTCTGGACCGAGAGCGTGTCTTACAGGTAACACACACACACACACACACAGATACACACACACACCAGCAGGATTTATTCAGAATCTACTTTGGATTATTCAATTTCTATTGTGAATTACTCAGAGTTTGCTATGATTTTTTTCAGTTTCTGCTGTGAACTATTCAGTATTCGCTGTGAAATACTCAGTAACTGCTGTGACTGCTATGTAACTAAACTACTCGTAGCAGTGATTTGTACTAAGTACAGATTTCTTTGTAGTGATAATAGATTTTATAGTTAGTGAAATTTTGATGTGATGGTTACAGACAGGTCTGCATTAATATAAGGTGGGCTACATTCTGTAACTGTATTCTTTCTTTCTCTCTCTCTCCCTACCTCCCCCTTAGTCACTGCACACTGACGCATATGATCACTACAGCGCCATTTACAGTCTGCTCCTGGACAGACTGAAGAGGCACAAGACTATCCGCTTAGCTCCACCCACCCCACGCCCCATTGGCTACCCCCTCAATGCCGTGCAGGTGCGCTCCCGTTGCCCGTGGCAGCCTGTTGTTTCGGGGAAGTATTTGATGTTCGGCCTGCTGTTTTCACGCTTCAAATAAATATGCATGAAGCAGCCACTCTTGGGTCTTCAAAGGAACGTTTGATCTGTTCCACATCTTTATGCAGCACAGAGCCACGTTCACACAAGTATTGCTAGCATGTTACGTGCTGCTCTACACTGAAAACAGAGTCATGCTCACTGTGGTAGAAGTTGGTTTGGCAACAGTAGAGTAACTGCCGGCTCACTGAACTTCTACATGGCAGTGTTGACCCTTAGCAGTTGCTGTCATAGTCATTTCAAACCTGCGTGGTGTAATTTTGTATTATTTTTTTTTTACATTCATGTTGTTTTTGTTGAGCAATTTCGATTAATTCTGGAGTCAATTCTACTGTCACAATGTTATCCCCAATAATTTTTATCTTTCTATTTCTCTTTCTCCCCATATATCATCCTTCTCTTCCTCCTCCTTTCCCTTTTGTCTTTCTTCCTTTCTTTTACTCCCCCCCCCCCTTTGTTTTCTCTCTTTGTCTCCTAATTTCTCTTCCTCATAACCCTCCCTATCCCCTTGAAACCCCCCCAGGATCAGGGTAATACTGTCAGTATAACTGTGCCTCACGTTCAGCTCATAAACCCAGAGAACCAGATTGTGGAGGTGAGTCGATACTGAGTCTCCATGCTGCCCTCTGTGTGGTGGTGTCTCACCTTTCCACTTGCATTACAGCTGATGGCCTCTGGCTCCTTAGTACACACGTTCTCTTCCCTTTCAACTGAAAAGCACTGGTTGCATAACTCTGTGCTATAACAGCTCAGTGCTGATGCAGGTGGGAGGATATAAAAAATCCTCTGTGATTTACCTTTTGCCTATTAGTTTGTCCTGGACCAGGCAAGCACTTTGAGTGAATATGTAAAACAGCTTTTTGAATGAAGCGCAATACAGAACAGGCAATCAGAACACAGTTCATGTAAATACTAGTCTTAAAGTAACCAACACAGCCTGCATAATTGTAAATGCTAAAGTGAGGTTGCAAGTGCATAGGTGGATTAGAAATGTAGCATATGGGCCTTTTAAATGCAAGAATCATTTTTAACAAAAAAGATTGTCAAAAAAATGATAATATAAGATTTTATATAACTACACTCCTCTAACTGTTTTCGTGTGCGTGTCTTTAGCCTGATGGGACAATGGCATTAGACAGCGATGAAGGGGAAGAGCCGAGTCCGGAGGCCATGGCACGATATCTGTCCATGAGACGCCACACCGTGGGAGTACCAGACCCCAGGTACTGCGTCTGTGTTTGACGCTTTTTCCTGGTAATGTGAACAAAGCCTAACTGTATCTTTTTTCCTGATACTTTCAGAGGAATGGAATCAGTTATGGTATTCTGTATCCATGCATTAATGATTATTGATATTTCAAAGGAATTGATTAGTGGAAGTTATAATTTTGTTCTTTCCTCTTTGTATGCATGAACATTGTGCGCCTATCCATTTTCTGACACAACAGTTTTGGCTTATCTCCTTATGTACACTCTCCAGGGTAGCCCTGTGAGTTTATTCTGCGTGAATTTCCTTTATTTGTTAGCTATGTTAGCCTTACAGTCCTTGAAGGCTAAAGCTAAAGAAATCCACAGATCATGGGTGAACAATGGCATTTGAGGGAAGGTAGTGATGTTAGAATTAATTTTACAGTAAAGTGTTGCTTCAAGAATCTGTTAACAGCATATGTACATGTATACTGATGCACACATTCATTTGTGTCTGCGTATGTGTGTTACTCAGGACGGAGATGCAGGAAGAGCTGCAGAAATTGGCGCTAGGTTTCATGCGGGTGCCCCCCATGCTCCCGCTCCCCCCATTGCCCCCGCCAATGACACACATCCCTCCATTCATGCCAACTCAGAGCCTTCAGCCCACACAGCAACTCGAATACAAGGTAACACACCCGTCTCCCATGTGTGCTCCGCTCCTGTACTGTGCTTCATGAGTAGTTGACCTATCTAGGCTTCACCCAAGTATGTTCTCATCTAGCAACGGTTACTGGGTTGGACAGTTTGTTATTGTATACATATCAAGTTTATTTTATATGCTTAGATAAGTACAGAACACTCACTTTTTGAGGTTAACCCACTGATCTATCCACGAGTGTGTGCGTACCTGTGCGAGCATATGCCTGTGCATGCGCATTTATATTAATGCTGGCCAAAGATTAAAATCGAGATTAATCACATTAATTTAAAAGTTGTGTATTGCACACTTTTATTTTTAAAGTACTTCTATATCAACAAAAGTGCAATAACATTTGATTTGCAAACACAAAGTGAAAGTGACCTTTTGTCATACGTGAACACACCACAGCAGAAATTCTTCCTCTGCATTTAACCCATTCACCAAGTGAAGCAGGGGGCAGCTATGAACACAGCGCCCGGGAAGCAGTGTGTGGGGACAGTACCTTGCTCAGGGTACCTCAGCTGTGCCTAGCGGCCTTGGGAACCGAACCCAGACTTTCTGGTCACAGGGCGAATGCCCTAACCACTAGGCTGCCAGCTGCCCCACTTAAAATAAATAAGGTGCTTTTTAACAGTGTTCCCTTCAACACAGTTGCAGTTAAAATTGTAATTGTTTCTTGTAAATTGTAAACTTGGCTGGGTGTGGGCCATTCCTTTCTTATTTCATGACTGAATAAGTAGATAGAAGGTCTCTGGTTGTTTCACTGCACGGAATTTGCTTTTGGTAGCTATTTACTGGAACTCAACATGAGGTCCAAACTGGTGTTAAAAGTTACTTAAGACCTCCACAGGGTTTGAGCTACTGCTACAGCTACTGATAGATACTGCTTACATTGTAGGAGTGTTCATTCTTAAAAAGGTCTTGGCAAATCCCAAAAGACCTGGGGGAAAACGGAAGACAGCTAAAGTGGATGATCGCAGAATTCTTTCCTTGGTGAAGAAAAACTCCTTCATAACATCTAGCCAGGTCAAGAGCACTCTTGTGGAGGTTGGCGGATTACTGTCAAAGTCTACAGTCAGGACGTTACTTCATGAATGTAAATACAGAGGATTTACCTCTGGATGTAAGCCATTAATAACACTGAGGAAGTCCAGATTAGATTTTTATCAGAAAACATCTTCAAAAGCCTGCCCAGTTCTGGAATAATGTTCTTTGAACAGATGAAATCAGGATCAACTTGTACCAGAATGATGACAAATGGAAAAGTATGGAGAAAGAAAAGGACACCTCATGATCCATGTCTGTCAGACATGGTGGAAGCAGTGTTATGCATGTATGAATTCATGGAGGACTTTTGCAGTTTATCCTGTTGGCTCAGTTATAGCCAAGTGCTGCAAAACTGATTTGGAAGGTGTCTTATGGATGGATAATGGCCCAAAATATGTTGAAAAGCAACCCAAGAGTTTCTCAAGGTAAACGGGATATTCTTCAATGGCCAGGTCAGTTACCTTATCTCAACCCAACAGAGCAGCTTTTGGGTCACTGATGACAACACTGAGGGTAGAAAGACCAACAAACAAGCAGCAATCAAGTGAGATTCTGTTTCCCATTATCCAGCAGGGATCTGCAAGAGATCCTAAAGGAACAAGTCCTCTCGCTAGGCTTGGTGTGTGCGTTGATGTGTGAGCATTCGAGTATAGCCAAGGGTTGTACCACGTTTGGAGGAGGGAAAACACTTGTCCTTCTGTGTGCTCTCCAAGGTGCTGAACCAGCAACACATGTCCTACCTAATCACCTTTATTGTGAACCACCCATGCACATGCCTGCAAAGGATGGATCAGGGGAACCACCAATGACAGCCTGCGAATCTTCTTTCTAGCTCTCACTCTCGTTACGAACAAACTCTGAACCAGACACAAACTCACTGACTCTCAATGCAAGTTGAGTCGCCACGTTCTGTCTTGTTTCAACCATCCAGCCCCAAAAATCTCATCAAGACTGAACCACCAGCTACCCACAAGTCATTGTTGTTTCCCACCTTTGATTTAGACATGCATTATAAACAAACGCCTTTAATCTAGACTGTAGGCCTCTAAAAGAGTGTTCAGCCCTGGTAACCTGATTTTATTAGAATGTATTTCTAATTAGCGAATCTCTCTGTAGGAGCAGTCTCTCCTGCAGCCCCCCACTCTGCAGCTGTTGAACGGGATGGGGCCGCTGGGTCGCCGGGCGTCAGATGGAGGGGCCAATATTCAGCTTCACGCCCAGCAGATGCTCAAAAGACCCCGGGGCCAGTCCCCACTTGTCGCCAGTCCTGTAAGTGTTTGTATTGCTGTGTGACCTAATACAAGAGCCTCATTTTAATCTTTACTGCTTCTGTGTTTGTGTTTCAAACTTTCTGCATTTCCCCTTTCAAGCTTGAGCTGTTTAACTCTTAGATCCCTGAGGGGACATTTACCCTTTACGTATTACTCTGTCTTTTCTAATATTTAAAGCTTTAAACAAGGTGTCCTGTACAAGTGTCTATTACCTTCTTAGCACAACCCAGCCAATATGATATATATATATATATGTTTTTAATTTAAGTAATTAATTCGACACCCAAAAATCTGAAAATCTGTCAAATTCTCATTTTTGCTGTAAAAGAAAAATGCTTAAGAACTAATGTACAAATATTTACAATTGCAAGTAACCCTGAACTCTGTTTAAACACACCACACACACACACTCATGATTGGGCTTTTCACATGAATTTTTTTCCTGCTTTTTCATGATAAGAAATACATATATTTAGTTATTTTAACCAAAACATTATTCAATTTTTTAAAAAAAATTACACCAATTTTAAAGTTCCAAAAATTGCATGTTTCATGTTTTTATATTTTTTAAGAGATCTCTGGTTCTACCCGACATATGATAATGAAACAAAGCTTCCCGTGACATGTGGAATATGAGGATAATGTAAATGGGATGATGTGATGACTCATCTCAAAACAACAGAAAAAATAATATAGGACACAATAAAAGTCTCAAAGTTATTTATTTTTTTCTTCTTCTAATATTTGAACATCAACCCTTTCTAGTTCCTAATCAGTTGTACCCTGTTGCCCCTCCCAGCACCCCATCCCGGCTGTAGCTCCGGTGGATGAGGAAGGCTCTGACGGAGAGCCAGACCCTGAGGCAGTTCAGAGGTGAGACTGTGGTGTGTGTGTGCGTGTGTGTGTGTTTTTTTGTTTTTTTTAAGGCTGATATGCTTTTGCGGGTGTCTTATCGCCCCCAGCTCTCCTCCTGCAAGTCTGTTGGCATGCGCACTGTATTTTACAGCGAGTCCCAGCGGTTTGGTGGATTTAAAAGAATACAGCACCAACTCCTCCCCACACTTCCCCTGATATCGAAGATCACCAGAGATGTGTTTGTTGTCTGACGTTTGCTTTTTTTTGTTTTAGCGACGGAGCTACAAGGCTAATGTAGCTAAAAGTTAGTGGAAGCTTAGATCCCACAAATTAGCATCAGGTCAAAAATGTCTCCTCAAACCCTGTGGAGGTCTTAAGTAACTTTTAACAGACTAGCCTCTGTGGTTTCTGAACCTGTATCATCCACTGTTGCCTATAAACATGGATTAAAGTATGCTAGCATAGGTAAACACAGTAGCAATAGCCTGAATATGGTCAGTTTTTGTCTTGTAGCTCCAGTTTGGACACTAAGCATGTTTTGGCTGATCGATTATGTATGGGGGAGTTGGGTAGGGGGGGGCGCTGTGTAAATGTCTTTTGTTTGCAGTGTCATTCCCTTAAGTGCAATAGTCGAAGTATATTCTGAAAGACTCCTGGGCATTTTCTATGTTGATTTTTAAGCATAAATAAGTGCACATGCCCTGATAGCAGCATGTTGCACTGGTCACTCATGCTCCTCAGCAGACTTTCTTGAAATGAACATGCCAACCTGCTAGAATTGGTAAACATTGTGTTCACTTTGTCTCTCCAGACCTGTTATATACATCAAGGTTCATGTCCTAAATTGTGCCAGCTGGCTTTATTTTCTGTCATAGTCATACCCAGTAACTGGTCAACACTGCCCACTCTGTCCCCGACCAGACACTGCAGAGGTGGTGGGATCTCATTTCTCTACTACATACTCCCCTTCTTATACTGTCTTATACCAAATCCTAACACACTGGACACCTCATTCTTTCACCACTAAAGAAGATGTTTTGAAAGGCGGAGTAAATGCTGCAAAACTCATTTGGTTTAGTTTTGATCTCAATCTTCCTCCGTTACATCATCTTGAACTCTCAAAGCACTGCTGGTCATGGAGGTGGTGTACACAGCATTTTTAAATGATTTGTCTTTCACTTTTGGGGCGCTACTTTCATTTATTAGTGCCATTGCCCCCGTTCTGTGTGCATCGGTGTACAGACAGTCTAATATCAACAGTGAGAGTCTTCCAGTCTTTTATGGGCTCTTTTATGGAGTCCAGCAAATCAAAAATGTTACAACACACTTCACCTTATTATCTGGTTCCACTATCACCTACCTTGATAGTAGTGTCTCTTGACCATCTTATGGCTGTGTTCCAATCCACATGGCCTTGTCTTTTCTCAGCCCTGCATCCCTTGTCCAATCTATAGACTCAACCACATGTTTTCCAGCACATTTTCTGCTGCCCTCATGCTCTGGAATCGTTCCAAGTCCCACATTAAGGCCTGTCCCATCACAAGACTTTCTTCCTTTTAGTTCAGTCTGAGATTACCCTGTGTTTTGTTTTTGCATTTATTTTTTATTGTTTTTATGATCAAGCCCAAAAATAGGTCCTTTACAAGAAAACATCCCTCCACAGCTGTATAGACACTTACTGAGCGTTCTGGACAGGCTTTAAATTATGATGTATTTATTTTCCAATATATTAAATAAACAGCAAAATGTACAAATGTGTCTTCATAGAGGATGTGCACTTTTTTAAATTGACAAAACCAGGGCACTCAGTCATTTGCATAAGACTGTATTTGTGGTGCATATAATGCGCAAAATGTGTTTTAAAAATAGCGACACTCTGCAGATTGATTTTTAAAAAAAATGATTATAATGCAACAGTGCTTTCCCAACAGCTCTGCAGGAAGGGTCTGTGACAGAAAAGGATTGAAGGCCATCTGCCGCTATCTGTAGAGCGGGACTTGCTGACACGATTCAGAACACATCACTGTAGGACACAGCAGCACACTGAGGGTGATTCCACACTACATGAGGAATTCTGAACTGCTTGGTTTATGGGTCACCATTTTGGCCCATTATTCAGCAACCCATTAATATACATACATACATACAAACAAACATAAACTCTAACACACATATATAAGGGCTGTAATTGAACATAATTCAATATCAAAGCCCTGTTGCTTTGACACAGTCCACAACAGACTGAAATACCCCCCATACTTGACCTCGCCCTGTGTAACTTGTAACACACTTTTTGAATCCAGAGAAGATCCGAGATTTAGAACAGGCTTGTAGCTCATCTGATGGAAATAGCGTGTTTATGGGCCAAGCCTAACTGGCCAGTTCCAAGTTTTGAGTGCAGCATGAAGAAATTTGCTTTGACCTTCTGGCCTTTAGGATCTAATATATCCATCAGAGAATCTGTGAAAACCATGGAGTATGGGATTACCCTGCTGCATATAAAAAGGTGTGTGTGTTTAAGAGGAGAGTGTATGGAGACAGAGCTGTTGGATTTAGGAGCTGCTTGCGGTGCTGTTTGTGCGCCCCTTTGTGTGTGGGTGTGTGCGCTCACTCTTGGGTTGTGGTGTCTGGGAGCTACTCGCTGTGCTGGGTGTTGTGGGGTGTGGGGAGTGTACTAAAGGCTGCAGCACCGCTTTCTGCCACCAGGGGTGTCATTCACTTTGGCATCCCCTCGCTGTCGTCGTTTCTTTTTCTTTCTTTCCTTCTTTCTCACCTTCTATCTTCCTAATTCCATCGGGTTTTGGCTTCTCATTAAATCTTCAAATTTTCCAAATTCTTTTTTTCTTCTTTTTTCAATTTCTCTTAAAAACACCAAATTATCTCCTCTCACAGCTTGTCACTAAGCTTTGCTAAAAAATAAAATAAAACCCAATAACATCGAAAAAGCAAAGAGGACGTTCTGTTTTCCAATTGGACAGCTGCGTGGCCAATCAGAGAGCTGATTCGTGCTGCTTCCTGTCTCCCTCCAACCCCCCCCTTCGTGGTGCAGGTACTTGGCGAACAGCTCCAAGCGGCACACCACACACACAGCGGGGAGCTCGGGATACACCTCCTCCGAGCTCTCGGCAGAGGCACAGAGAGCAAGACAACGGGGCTGGACCCCAGAACACTCACGGTGAGGGATGTGCACCACACACACTCAGCACTTGTATTCACACACTTAAAATGAGTGGCCTTAATGTCACTTTTTGTGACCTTAATTATGACATTAATTATGGCAAATTTATCCATTCGTGTGTGTGTGTGTGTGTGTGTGTGTGTGTGTGTGTGTGTGTGTGTGTGTGTGTGTGTGTGTGTGTGTGT
>JBBPCW010000001.1:21914665-21926267 GCA_037974425.1 Phenacogrammus interruptus
AGATAGATAGATAGATAGATAGATAGATAGATAGATAGATAGATAGATAGATAGATAGATAGATAGATAGATAGGAGCAGCTTTCAGATGATGCTTTCATATGATGATGTTGCTTGGATATGCTTTTTGTTAGAGAGAAGGAGGAGCCACTTAGTCTCAAAGAAGCACTTGTAAAAAATAAATAAATAAAACATGGATTGCTTGATTTAAGCCTTTTATATTTATTTTGGTTTGGTTTATTTATTTATTTTATTTTATCTAATGTACAGCTACTGATGGGAACAATGATGTGTGTGCATTTTACCTACAGGTCGTCCTATAAGGACTCTAACACGCTGCACTTGCCAATGGAGCGCTTCTCCCCTGTGCGACGCTTCTCTGATGGTGCTGCGACGATCCAAGCTTTCAAAGCCCAGCTAGAGATCAGACAGCTTAAACAGGTGCAACATATCAGTATACACACATTCTAGGACATACACACCAGTACACACATTCCAGTCCTCAGAGAAATGGCATCTGTTAGGACTGTATTATCTGTTGGTGAGTTGAGCTGCAGCAAACTGAAAGTGGCACTTATTAATAAAACTGTTATTAATGAACAAGATTATGAGAATATGTAAAGCAAATGTGTGTCTGTGTGTGTATTAGGAGTGTGAGCAGCTGCAGAAGATGTACGCTGCACCACAGGATGAGAAACTTCTGGAGCACACACAGCAACAACACGTCCTCTACCAGCAAGAGCAACAGATCCTACACCAGCAAATACAGGTACACACACACACACACACACACACACACACACACACACGCTCACACAGACTTTTACTATTTGCACTGTCTGTGGAAACATTTATACACACTCAGTGATCATGCTTATGCTTCCGTTCTCTCTCTTCCAATCTCTCCTCTACAGGCCCTTTCTTTGGGACATGGAGAAAACCAGCCCAGTCACCTTACCCACCAGCTTCAGAGGTACATACAAACATGCACATTTATACACACTCGCATAGAGCATATGGTAAAAACCTTCCTTAAGATTGACTCTCTCTCTCTCTCTCTCTCTCTCACTCTCTCACTCTCACTCACAGGTTGCGTATTCAGCCCTCCAGTCCGCCGCCAACACATCCCAACAACCACCTTTTCAGGCCAGCCAATCAGAGTCCTCCACCAGGGGGGCAAGCAATGATGCAGGGACATGGTACTCTCTCTTCAGCGCAGTATTTAAAAAATAAAATACCACCAAATACACCAGAAAAGCTAAAATAAATAAAATAAATAGGAATACTAAAGACTTATTGTATTATTACTGCTGTGCTAGTTAATTTATCCCAATAGATCACTTTCCTGAGCGAGTGGTCATGAGTTGTGTTTGCTCCTCGCCCAGGCGGACCGTCTGCTGTCCAGTTCCAGCATGCCCCAGACCTATACCAATCCTCCAGCAGCAGCCCTCCCCCGAATGCTCTCCCTCGCATGACACTGCCCAATCAGCCACAGCAGCAGCCCCCTGGCCCTGTCCGGGCTACCGTTGGATTGACCCAGGGCATCCCACAGCAGCAACAAGTGACGATCCAGGTCCAGGAGGTGGAGTTGGCAGGCGCCGCCCAGAGGCAGGGTTTCCTAGCAACGCCATGTCACCGAGTTTTGGGGAAGCAGCTGAGCGCGGACAATGCTGAAACACACAGGTGACATAGAGGCTAACGCCAGTTGCATTAGATTTCAAATCTTGAAAATGTAGATTTTCACTTCAAATGTCTATTTATTCAGACTTGGATACTGTTTATTCCTTTTTTTTTTTTTTTTTGGCTCCTTCCCCTGATTCTTTTTGTGCCTGATTTGTTTTACCACTTTTGTACCTGTCGTATTATTCTGTGTTTTTTATTCTGAAAAATCTGAAAGATTTCAAATGTGGCAAATATATTTTATAAGACTTATTTTTAGATCAAATGTAATTGCAGTTTGTTCCTTTGGGGAAAAAATGTTAAGATTTTGTTTGTAGCATCTGAAGGCAGAGGCTCCTTCTGTCTGGAAGCAGTGCAAGAGGTATAGTCTATGTTAGTAGTGCAAATAGCACCTCCTAGTGGTAGCAATGTGATAACACACCTTTCTCCTTAAACATCCTTTTATGTGCATGAGTGTAAGTGATGGTGTTGTGGAACACCAGGCTTCATACTCACATGTAGGGGAGTATGCAGGGGCTGCAGGTCTTTTGTTTAACCTGTTTGAGTGAAATGATCTGCAGAATAGCCCATCATGTGATTATGAAAGTGGTGGTTTTTTTCAGAGAAAGCTGTTGCCTAGTGATGTGTTAGAACACATGCAGATCCCTGACTGGTGGTAGTAAACACGCACTACTTAGTAAAAAATTTAACACAGTCAGATTGTGTATGCGTGTGAAATGTGCCTAAAAGTTGCCCTGTGTCTCATTGACAATGTCCTTTTTTAAAAAAAAATTGCATTTCTTTTACAGTCGGAGCCTGGGGCGCTTCCACTGCTCCACATCGGCCTACGACCATGCTCAGTTTAATGCGCACCTGACCAGCGGTGTAGTGGGTGCCTACAACCCCTACTTGCAAGGCACATCTCTGAAGGTGCCGGGACTGGATGGCGGGTACCAGGGTGGCGGAGGTGGTCCAGGGACAGTGGGGTATGGCAGTCCATCGGCTCTGCAGCAGGCCCTGCTGTCCCCGACCCCTCTAGAATACCGTACCACAGCGCAACAGCAGCACGTCAACCCCATCCTTCAGGGCCTGCTGTCGCCACGCCACTCTTTGACGGGCCATGCAGACCCCCGCCTGCCCCAACAAGACCTGGTCGCTCTCTTGAAGCGTCAGAATCCCCGCCCAGCCCCGTCCCCTTCCCCGTCACAGGCGCCAACTAATCCGCCCCAGGCCCCAACCGCCCCCACCCCACAGGACTACAGTGAGATGTTGCTGCTGCGGCAGCTGGCGCCAGGCTCTGAGAGCCTGGAGGCTAACGCCCCACCTCCAACACAGCATTACCACCACCACCACCACCACTTGTTGCAGATCCGCACCGAGTGTGGCCCGTCACCCGTTCTCCCACACTCTGAGAGCATGGAGGAGGATGACGATGTCCAGGCCTTCCATGATGGCCTGCTGGCCAAGGCACCTGCTCCTGGCCCCTGCGCTGATGGACACGAGCTGCTGGCTCCCCCTCATGGGGATACGCCCCCTTATTCCTCCCCCACACACAGACACACCTTCATGCGTGGCACAACGGCACAGAGAGGTAGAGTGGATGCTGAAACCCTTACTCTGCATACACTTTGAGCTGGGATATACTTGATGCATCTGGATGCTGTCGTGAGTTGATGGGGGGAAAAAAAGATAAAGTCTTTGCATTGTGATGTAGTTGCAAAGGTGCAAAAAATTATTTTTAACCTGCTCTTTCATGTCTTCCTTAAAGCTTAGGGTCATGTTGATGAATCCAGCCTGATAAACTACTGTGCTGGCAACAAGGAAATTTGAACACGCTCAAATTTTGAAACTCCTCCATATGTCACTTTAATTTCTGACATTGTACTCGGAGGACATAATGTGTGCAGAGAGTGTCAAGTATATCCCCTCACCTTGCTGTTAATCATTTATATTTGTTGACAACTGATTTTTACACTGTCAAACCTCTCTCTCACACACTCACCCTCTCTCACACTCTCTCTCTCACACACACATACACACACACACACACACACACACACACACTCTCTTGCTTGTCTTGCAAACACATACTTTCTTTCCTTCACACTCATAGTCTTTAACTCTGTCTCAGCTGGTGCTGGTGGAGATGTGGACTGTAGGGTGTTGGTGATGGAGGAAGATCCTAATGCAGCAGGTTACGCTTCTCGCCCTTCTCAGGGCGACTCTTACCGGCCCCGCGGCTCGCTGCAGCGCCACCACACCATCCAGACTGCTGATGATGCTTACGTAAGTCTGTCTGCGTATGTATTAGGACATGAACGACTCCAGATTTTTTTAATCAAAACAAAACAAAGGCTGATACCTTAAATTTTCTGTTAAATTTAAGTGTACAACAGAAAGTGGGAACAGCTTAAGCCGCGGCAGCCACTCTTTGCAGTGCTAGCGTTAGCCATGTTAGCTAGCGGATGTTGTGGTCCTGTGTTTAGATTCCCCTTGCACAAACAGTACCGCCCATTTTATGAAGGGACTATAATAATTTGTTAAACCAAGGAACACGTGTCAGAGTAAGCCAATTAGAGGCAGAGATTGCATTGTGTACATTAGTCAGCGCACAGAGTGGGGGAAAAAACACAACTAGTTGAATTCTCTCAGAGGGCGTCAACTTGTGCCTCTGAAGGCGACTAGTCGACTTTTGTGTTAATGCCCTAGTATGTATGCATGTAGGTGTGTGTGTGTGTGTGTGTTTTGTATGAAATATGACAAATATCCAGTTTTTCTGGGTCGTGTTTAAGACTTTGCATACAAATAAATATTTTTACTTGGATTTGTAGGACCAGGCAGAGCCAATGTCTGGAATGAGCTTATTGGCTGGGAAGGCATTAAGCTCCGCCCGGATGTCGGATATTCTCAGCCAGTCGTCTCTAACAGGAAGCCAGCAGCTGCATCAGAGAGAGGAGTCAGGTGTGTAGTGGGCACACTGCCAGTAAATATAAAATGCAGAAATTTTATGTTTACATTCAATTTGCAGAAATGTTATGTTTTAAATCCAATGTTAAATGGAATGTTCCCCTGATTTTGTGTGCGTGTGTTTTGACAGTTTGCGATGTAGAAGGCGAGTTGCATTCTGCTGCCTGTTACCCCTCCTCCTGTACCAGCGACATGCTGCTAACCTGCAAACCCCAGGACCTTCAGTACAGCATGGAGCAGGCTGGGGTCTAAATACACAGGTAACCTTTGTACTTGTGTATGTGTGTATTTTAAGTCTACAACTTAGGTACTCAATATCTTAAACAAGTAAAGTCAGTTAAGAGTGAGTCAACATGCAGCTCTGGTGTGCTCCCATCCCTGTTTTATACTGAAAATAATCTATCTCTCTCTTTGTCTCTTTGTCTCTGTCTTTCTCTCAGGGGTTTGCACAGTGTATAAAGCTCCATATCCGTCTCCTGTGTTCAGCTGCGTCATGCCAAAATGCCATCGTCTGTCTATAGGGGGCACTGTGGGTCCTGTAGGCGTGTCCAGCTGGGAAGGGTGGGGGGTGCTGTATTGAAGAGTTTTGTGGTGGGGGGGAGTTGGAGGGTTTTGAGCCCAAATGCTACTTCTACAAATCCTTAAAGAGAAGTCGCTATCGCCTGCCATTTTTTGTTTGATTTTGCTCTTCCATCTGATTGGACAAACCGGGTGCCAGCCATGCTCTTAAGTCATTTACCTGCTCCCTTGGACCCTCCCTCTTCTCCACCCTTGCCTTCCATGCCGCAAGACACCAACCCCCCTACCCCCACCCCCCCGCGACCAACACATACACCTCCCTACCCATCGTAAAAGTTGCTGTAGCAACACAACGTATCGCGCCTCAGCGTTCAAGGCATACACACAGTCTTACGTAAGAAGACACACACACGCACACACACAGAGACATATTTATCATACGCAAGTTATACATTTAGCCACAAACCCAAAGTATTTCACGTAAAGCCTGTGCTTTTTGGGAAAAACAACCCCCGCAAGAGTCGTCGAACCATCCCACCCCCGCCGCTGTGCTGCAGTGGATCATTCCGGATCGGGCTGTAACTGCAGCCCTCTGTGGGACTGCTCTCTCAGACTGACCCATTCCACCAGCCCAGGAGGGTGTTTTGTTTTTGTTGTTTTTTTATTTTATTTCCTTTTTATCCGCGAACAGGTTCAATTGCACAGGACGACCAGCCCTCTTTCTTTTTATCCCCCTCTTTCTCTCTCTTTTTCTCATTCTGTCTATCTCTCTCTCTCTCTCTCTCTCTCTCTCTCTCTCTTTGTTCCTTTTATTTTTTAAATGCATTCTAATGTTCATGTAGGAAATCTGATCATGATTATAATTATTGTTTTCTGTAAAAGAAGTTTTATGGTTATAATATGATTATTATTAAGAGAAAAGCAGATATGTGTTGCAAAAGACAAAAAACAAAACAAAAAAACAAGCGTTTTTCTGGTTCTGTTCAAGTGATGTTTTATTTTCTTCTTCTTCCTATTGTTTTGCTTGGCTTTCGCAGGTTCTGTTGCCTCAACCCTTCCCTTGATCAGCCCTCTTCATTCCATCTCTCTTTCTCTCTCCCTCACTCTCTCCCCCTCCCTTTGTCTTTCTCTCTCTATCTCTCTCACGCGCCTCATCACCCTCTTCTCTGTGTGGTTGACAGTGTGGTGCATCGTGGCTCGTTTAAAGACATTTCTTTCTCTTCTGTACAGTGATACCATGTATAGATCGCCAAATGCCATTTCTGTATCAAAGCTTTTTTTCTTTCTTTTGTTGGGGGAGGCTATTTTTATATATTGTTTTATTATTTGAATTTTTTTGAATGTCTGATGTTTTTATCTACAGTGTATTTTTTTTATTTTGTTGTTTTGGTTTTTTTTTTAGCCAGAAGAGGAGATGGCAGAGAGACACTCTTTTTGATTTTGATTTTCTTATCATTTTATTACTGAAGCAGAGCATAATTGTTGTTATTGTTATTATTATTATTATTATTAATTTGTTGCTATCATTTCACTTCCGTCATGTCGTCAAAGTCACTGTTCATATCTGAGCTTGGGAAACTGTGTGTGTGTGCGTGTGTGCGTGTGTGCGTGTGTGCGTGTGTGCGTGTGTGCGTGTGTGCGTGTGTGCGTGTGTGCGTGTGTGCAAGAGAGAGATGATCTTTTAAAAGTCATCTGTGTTCGTAGTCCAAGCCCAGTACTTTAGATCTTCCCTTTCCATGTGTTCACACACACACAAACACACACCCATTTTTTCCGCTCTCTCCAGAAATTTAAAGGGGCAGCTAACATGGCTAACAGTAAATGAAAGCAAATGGCCACGAATAACATGGTGGCTGCTTGCAAACAGTGGCTTTAACACATCATTTACATTTTTTTTTTTATGATTTTCAACATATATTAAATTATTACCCTCACATGCACACTCTGTAAAAGAGTTAAGTCATAAAATGCAAAAAAAAAAAAGTATGATAGTCATTAATTAATTTTATGCTACAAGCATATATTCACGGTTAGCCATGCTGTCATGAGATTCATACTCCTTAAGGGAAAAAGAGTATATTCACAGTAAGCCATGTAATACCGCATTTTTATACCGCAATTGCATTGTGATCCTTAAGGGCAGATATTGTAAAAAGGAGGGAAAATGCTAACATGGGTAACAGTGACTAATTTGTTGCTATTCACAAATCAGTGCCGTTGAAATTATATGATTGGCATTCAGCAGAATTTGCACCATAATCCTTGAGAAACAGTACCAGAGATTAAAATAAGAATGCGGTTAACCGTGAATGAAATGAAATGGCCACAGATTAGCTTTCTCAAAAGATATCTTGCTAGTGGTTTCTGTTTTGCTAAGAGTGAATGAAAGTGAAATGCTATTAATTAGCAATATGAACATGACATATTGCTAAGTAACTAGCGTACAGTTAGCCACATTAACAGGATCTACAGTTGAAATATCTCTCCCAAGAGGAGGCTGGTGGTTGCTAGCATATGGCTAGCGATATCACCCATGAGTGCAGATACCTTAAAGGAGTTTAATCAAAAGTTTGTTGCTAAAAGGGAATTAAAGCTGTCAGCTGTGAGTTAGCATTAAGGGCAAGGCTAGCTAGCTATTCACCACTTTAGCATGTTTTGCTCCAGATCTTTCAAGCTGACTTTTATTTTAAAAGCTCCACACGCACTGGACGACGGCGTGTTTGAGCTCTTGTCCAAAGTGATATTCAACCAAAGCGATTTGCCTGTTGGACGTTAACTTTGTTGAGGATTACGAGCTTTCCACAGTTTAGAAACCAAAATGAATCTATTCTCCACCCACAAATGTAGTATTTTTTTTTAACGTAATTGTTGCAAGGTTGCTCAAGGTTAACCGGAGTAAAGCAAATCCCATTCAATGAAGTAGTGATCTACTGAGCTGGACAAAGGCAGGTTAGTGCACTAGAATGGGAGTGCACACTACAGCGCCGGGAGGCTGAGATTAGGGACAAAGCCGTTTATTAAAGGTGTTTCTTGACAGTGCAGTCAAGAAAGCATTTCTCTACGTGTGAGTAACGTTGTCCCGCCAAGCCCCTGGCTTTCTTTTGCCACACCTCAATCCCCCTGTGATGAAGGCTGCGTCCTCATCATCCCATTTCTCATCCTGTTCTTCTGTATCCTCCTCTTCCTTCTTTCCCTGTATTTTCATTTGTTTTTTTTTTGTTTGTTTTTTTTCATTTGTTCGTTTTTGTTTTGGAGTACAAAAAATACTAAAGTGCAACAACAGTGGTTAAAAAAAAGAATTCCAAACAAACTGAGATGAATAATAAATATATATAAATAAAGAAATAATACAAAAGGATCCAAACTTTGCTCTCCTCTTCAGTCCTTGTCATGTTGAAGTGCCACCAGAGTTTTCAAAATTCCACTTTAAGTAGTTGTGTGGAGCAAAATGCTCCATTCTAGAGAAATTCACTGATTTAGAATCATTCACAGTGGTGGTTAATAGAACCTCTGCCTCTGAAAACCTTACAAAATGTCCCATGAAATGGTTATAAATGTGTTGCCCAATACGTTTTACCGAGTTTTGAGAAGCTTTTGTTCTAAACCCATTCATGGTGGAGGGGTATGTGCAAGACAAAATGTTCCCCAAAGAAAAAACTTCCAGATGTGCAACTGTTATAACATCAACATTTCATACAAGCACTCAGAAGACAAGTTAGTTTTCACAGGGGGTTAGCAGAAAATAAAATTGCTGTACAGTGAATATTGAAACAACAGTTTTTAATAATTTAAAAAAAAAAAAAATCAATCCAGGAGATTCTCCTGAGCTCTCAAGAAGCACATTGGTGACTAACCAGTCCTCACTTATCTCTTATATTTTTTCCTATATATTAATAAGAAAAACCCTTGGACACTTACCCCTTTAACTGTTTTTACTTTCTTGTGTATTAACAACTGACTTCTTTTCTTTTTTATGCCACTAATGAAGTATGGCATTAAATTGGTGTTAAAACCTTTACAGTGCAGTTAAGAAAGCATTTCTCTGTGTGCGATGTTGTCCCGTCAAGCCCTTGGCCACACCCCCACCTCCCTGTGATGAAGACTACCAGCTCATCATCCCATTTCTCAAAGTTGTGGACAGACAGTCAGGAGGAAAATCAAAGTCTTTGTCAGTCCCTAGGAGTACAGTCTGTAAATAAGTAGTGAATAGTGTTTGTAGTGTATTACCTTCCCCTTAGATTCCTCTTAGATGCCTTATGCCATAGTGGGTAGTTTGAAGTTTGTTACTATGGTGTCTGACCAAGGACTGCTAGAGGTTAGTACCATTATTGTACATTGTTGTTGTGGTTAGCTTTTAGCCTCCAAACCATTGCCATAAACACTAATTGTTCCTGGCAATACTGCTAAAAAGCCTTGCTTATGTATATACACTAGTATCTTTAACATTGCACACATACACAGAAGTAACACCACACATTAGCGTATCGGCACATCTCCCGCCCACAATGGCCAAGTTTTTGCACAAGCTGAAGGTCCCTGTGTGACGAGACAAGAGCCGATTCATGACCTTCAGCAACCTCTACGTTAGTAATAACGATTAGCCACGTTCTGAAAGGGAATCTAGAGGAGGCACAGAAGCTGATGCACTGTTTTTAGACCCCTAAAGTTGTACTCGTTTATGTTTAAGATGTACCCTAAAATTCATTAAATTCTCTCTCTCTGTATATTTTTTTAAATAAGGCTACACGCAATACATTACCAAAGCAAAAATGTGTTTCCAGTGTTTTGTTGAATTATTTAAAATAGGAAATAAGAAATATTCCATTTATTTGGACCCTTGCCGCTCTCGCACTCCTCCTTTCAATGGTCCTTGAGAAGCTTCTACAACTTGATTGGACTGCCAAAGTGAATTCATGAGACATAATTAAGAAAGGCACATCTGCTTTATGAGGCCCCACAGTTGATGGAGTACATCACAGTGAAAACCAATTAGGCCTGAATGGTAGAGTGGTCAGACGGAAGCCATCTCTGGAAACCCTCAAAATGGCTGTGCACAGATGCCCCCCCATCCAACCTGGCGGAGTTTGTAGGATTCTGCCAAGAAAATCGCAGACAATTCCAAAAGAAAGATGTCAAAGTTCTAGGGTCATTCCCAAAAATACCTGACGCTGTCATTGCTGCCGAAGGTGCTGTAACCAAGTGATGAATCTGAATACTTACGGAATTAGGATGTTCCCGTTTTTAATTTTCAATAAATTAACAAAACACTTGTTTTTGTTTTGCCGTTGTGGAGTATTGTGTGTGATTAAAGAAAATATTAAATTAAACCATTTTATGATAAGGGTCTGAAAACTTTCTGTATCCACTGTAACGACTGCCCTAAGCCAGCTAGAAACGACTCTACTATGGTTGAAAGGCAATATAAACAATGCAATGTAACGACTAGCAGCCATAGGTGGTTAGGGTTCGAGTAGGACTACAGGTACCTTCGAGGCAAGAAATAGATGTTTTCAAGAAGAGGCATAACCTTATTTGCCTACTATGGAGGCTCAGATCTTTTGATGTCTGTAGGAGTATGTTGTCCCTGCTCACTTAGTTGATTACAGTTGTTTTTGCAGTTGCGTGCTGAGGCAGTGAGGTGAAAGCAGCTGAACAAAAAGGCTTGTTCTGTTCTGCTCTGTGTCAAGCTTGAGACCCTGGTGGAGGTGTTTGAATGCTGAGGAAGCTCTGCATCATGAGCAATCCCTCCCACTCCATGCCCCCTCCCTCATAGGTCATTTTATTGCATATATTTGAGTGTATTAACATTAGGGCTCCACAGTGGGTAGTGCTGTTGCCTCACACCTCCAAAGTTGTGGGTCTCAAATCTGGGTTGTGGTCTGGGTCCTGGAGTTTGCATGTTCTCCTCGTGGTGGTGATTTCCTCTGGAGGTCTCTGGTTCCCCTGCAGTCCAAAGATATTGGTGAATTGGGGTTTCTAAATTGACTGTGTGTGCCCTGCGGTGGGCTGCCCTGTCCACATGGCCTGTCCACATTGAGTCCCTGTCTCGTGTCTATTGGCTCCAGGATACTCTCCGGGTGCCTCTGATCCTAGTGTGGAATAACTGGTTACAGAATGTGAGTCAGCATTAACACTAAGACACTTTCATAAACCATTTTGCACTACTGATTTGCTGGTACAGTACACTAAATTAAAATGACACTGTTACATGGTTGTCACACTAATGTTCTTGTGCTGCACTATTGTTTGTTTATCTTTTTATAATTACTGTCTTATTATATTTTATTCTTTCTTGTTGCACCAAACATGTTAACGACACAAGAATTTCCCATGGGATAAATTCTTTCTCATCTTTATGCGAAGTCATACGGAGCATTTAGGCCAGGGGTGGGCAAACCTGTCCAGAAAGGGCCGCTGTGGGTGCAGGTTTTCTTTCCAACCAAGAAGAAGCCAGACCT
>JBBPCW010000001.1:21989233-22000929 GCA_037974425.1 Phenacogrammus interruptus
CGAGGAAAATGACAAGATGTGGGATTATTAATGAATGCAAAGCAAGGGCGGGTGGGTTCGGACTTCTTCACAGTGGTTGTAAATGTAACCAGACATCTCCAGCACAAATATTGCCATAAAACCACGTAAAAATATTGTAGGCTGAAACCAAGTACGTTTTCTCTCAAAACTCATGTAAAATAATGCCTCAGGCATCAATCAGCACATTCATAACACCTTCATGAAATAACTGTCAGTGAGGGAGCGTTCAGAGGCGTTCAAAGGTCTGGATCCATTCACCACAACTGTGAACAATTCTGATTCCTCTAGAACAGAGCATTTAACACCAAACCCACACTGACGTATGTCTTAACCAGAAATTTTGATGTATGGATGGAGTGGCAATGGCGTCCCCAAACTTCTGACGTGGCATTATTGAAGACGTGCCATATTGAAGATTTTCATCCCTTAAACTACCATTATGTTGTTTTACTCAATCCTGAAGGCTCGTGACAAAGGAGTAGAAACAGTGGTGGAAAATGAGAAACGTGTGTCGTGTGGATGCACGCCAGTCACATACACATGCACTTTCAGAAGGTGGGTGAAAAAATTTCTCAAGTGTTCTCCAAAAAGCCTCCAGTGCCCGAGGTTTGAAAGCGCGGTGCATTCCGTCTTTCTGCCATGACGGTCACTTTTATTGCTAGAAAAACATACAGCGAGATCAGGAGAAGTACACTAGGTTCTGCTCAGTAGTGGACCAGAAAATTGGCATTGGGCGAACTCTCATAAAAATGTAATTTCAATCCATCTGTTAGTTTGTTCATCTGGTGTTTACTCTTACACGAGCGATCCTGCCCTGCTCTGAGCGGGCACCATGACTGGCACGGCGCCCATGCGCTCCAACGTGGCCTGGCTCACGGCATACGAATGTGTGTGTGTGTGTGGGCCGTGGGAAGTCCCGGGCGCTGTGGAGATTGTTGCTGGCGGCCGCAGGCTGAGGGAGCCGTTGCTGCGGGTCATGGCAGGTGGGGATGGTGCAGAGTTGGTGGTGACCACCAGAGTTTTGGGTGGTGGGAGGGTGTGGCTGCCATTGGCATAGGCAGGGCCACGGGAGGGGGCGGGGCCCACACCGCTATGCCCGCCTCCCCCGGCTGTGAAGGTCTGGCGCGTGTCACCGTTGTAGCGCGTGTAGGAGTTGGTGTCGTAGTTGGGCTTGGGGTTGTGCCAGTAGCGGCTGTTGTAGGTGTTGGTTGAGGTCAGCGTGTCATTCTCCGAGGACGAGGCGTCTGCGTGGAAGGCCTTCACTGAAGACGACCGCTTAGGGGGGAGGTCATCCTCTCTAGGAAACAGAAAGACAAAATATGCCTGCTGAGAAAAAGGAACCATTACTGTTTACATACTCCCTCGCAAATCTCTACAAAGGTTACTGTGCATAAAAAACTCTGCTGCCAGAGTTCTTACACACATTAAACGCTCTGCCCACATCACCTCTATCCTCTCTCAGTTACACTGACTACCAGTTCAGGCTCGAATTAAGATAAAAGTTTTACTCCTCACCTTTAAAACTCTCCACAGTCTCGCTCCTCCCTACCTTACTCAACTCCTGACTTCTTACTGTCCTTCTCACCCCCTCAGATCTTCTGGCATCAATATTCTTCCTGTTCCCTGCACTAGACTCTCCACTCTTAGTGGAAGGTCGTTCAAGGCCATGGCTCCCAAACTATGGAACTCTCTTCGCAAACCCTCCGTGACTGCAGCTCCATCTCATCTTTCAAACGTGATCTCAAGACCTTTCTTTTCAATGAACATTTCCCTTCCACCATGCCTATGTAATATGGATTTGTGTGTGTTTTATTCTTGCTACGTAAAGCGACCTTAGGTTTGTGAAAGGCGCTATATGAATGTAACCATTTATTTTTTTATTAAACTGCAAATTTAAAGAAGTAACTGAAAAATTCAGTAGTGATGGGAAACATTATGGGAGGGAATATTACAGAACACTGTGAATGGTGGATAACATTCTATACTTGAACAGTGTGAATGTGGTTGAATGGACGTTGAATGGACATAAAATATTTTAGAAATGGATAAAAACAATGTGATACGGAGAGACGATTCTGGAACAATGACTGGAGAGCAATGCTATAGGGGAGAACATTCTAGAACACAGATTGGAAGAGATTCTAGAACAATGTGAATGTGGCATAACGTTCTCGAACACTGACAGGAAGAGTAAATTCGAGAACACTGCAAATAGGGAGAACATTCTAGAACGTTGGATGGATAAGAATATTTTAGAACAGTGTGATAAGAGGAGAACACCCTGGAAAGATAAATGGAGAATATTCTATGCTAAAGAGGAGGCCATGGAATGGAAGAGAATATACTAAAACAGTGTGAATGGAGAAACACATTCTAGAAAACTAAACAGAAGAGAATATTCTAGCACAGTGTAAAACATACTGAATGGAAGAGAATATTTGAGAACACTGAAAAACACTGAAAGAGCATTCTAGAACGCTGAAGGTATAAGAATGATTTAGAACTGTGTGATAAGGAGAGAAGAATCTGAAACGATGAATGGAGAATATTCGAGAACAATGCTAAAGGGGAAAACATTGTAGAACACTGAACAGAAGAGAACCTTCTAGAATAGTGTGAATAAGGAAACACTGGATGCAAGAGAATTTGCAGGAACACTGTGAAGGGAAGAACATTCTGACAGAGCGGCGTGATAAGGAGAGAAGGTTGTGAAGAATGGAGAATGTTCTAGAACAATGCCAATGGGCAATATTCTAGAACACTGAATGGATAAGAATGTTCTAGAACAATGTGAATAAAGGAATCTATTCTAGAACATTTACTAGAAGAGAAAATTTTAGAACAGTGTGATTGTGGTAAAACATTCTATAAAACTGACAGGAAGAGAAAATTCGAGAATACTGTCTATAGGAATGGTGAATGGATAAGAATATTCTAGAACAATGTGAATGGGGAGAACGCTGTAGAACAGAGTGGATGAGTATAACCACTCTTGTTGGCCACATGGTTCTCACCTGATCTCGTTGGGGATTTCGTCCTCCTCATATCTGTTCTTATTCCTCCAGTAGAAGAGGCTGACCACCACCAGGAGCGAGCAGATCACCACCGCCAGGACAGCAGTGGCAATGGTTCCAGCAATCAGACCCACACTCTGAGGCTGAGCTAGAGAGAGAGAGAGAGAGATAGGAAAAGGGAAAGAGAGAGAGAGAGAGCGAGCGAGAGAAAGAAAGAGAGAGATAGGAAGAGGGACAGAGAGAGAGAGATAGAGAAAGAGAGAGAGAGCGCGCGAGAGAGAGAGAGAGATAGGAAGAGGAAAAGAGAGAGAGAGAGAGAGCGAGAGAGCGTGAGAGGGAGATAGGAAGAGGGAAAGAGAGCGAGAGAGAGATAGAGAGAGAGCGAGAGAGAGATAGGAAGAGGGACAGAGAGAGAGATAGAGAGAGAGCGAAAGAGAGAGATAGGAAGAGGGAAAGAGAAAGAGGGAGAGATAGAGAGAGAGCGAGAGAGAGAGATAGGAAGAGGAAAGGAGAGAGAGAGAGAGCGAGAGAGCGTGAGAGAGAGATAGGAAGAGGGAAATATAGAGAGTGAGGGAGAGATATAGAGATAGGAAGAGGGAAAGAGAGAGAGAGAGAGATAGAGAGAGAGCAAGAGAGAGAGATAGGAAGAGGGAAAGAGAGAGAGAGAGAGGGAGAGATAGAGAGAGAGGAAGAGGGAAATAGAGAGAGAGAGAGGGAGAGATACAGAGATAGGAAGAGGGAAAGAGAGAGGGGGGGGGGTACAAATGCAACAGCAAAAGTTTACACATTAATACTGTTTTCTACAGTCTGCAATAAGAGAACAAGTAAAAAGCATTAAGCAACTTTGAGATTTTTTGACATTTCATTTTATTATACTTTTATTATAGTTTTTCTTTAAATAAAACTAAAACCATTTCTTAAACAAGTCTTGAGATGTTGACTAGTCTAGAGAGGAAATAAAGCACCTTTAATGGACCCATATAATGGAAAACTAATCAAATATATTTCAAAGAAATAAGTCAGATTCTTTAAAATAAAAAACGAAATAAATATCTTGTTTAAAATTATATTGGAAAATGATCCTGTGAACATGAATTATGAGCATTTTTTGCATTTATAACAAACACAGGTCCAGGGACTCACGTGCCACTACTTGCAGATTGAGCAGGCAGGTGCTCCGCCCAATGGCGTTGGAGGCCGTGCACTGGTACAGGCCAGACGTGGTGGTGCTGATGTTGCGCAGCGTCACCGTCCCCTGCATCTGATCTGAGGAGAGAACCTCAGGTTTAACATAAAAAATCTGAACAAATCTAAACTGTGCCTTAACTTCTGCACAGGTCACTTTTTTCTATGTTATTATTTTTACCCCTCAACATACTTGCTGTTCCTGTTCTAAACTTCAAGTGTGGGATATTTGCAGTATTTCAGTCAATAATAAATAAGCAAACATTTTACAAAATGAGAGCTGCAGTGTTTTTAAGAAATCCTGAAATGGACATAATTAAAAAATGAATCATACACATCACATTACAAATGACACAGATGACAATTACACCAAAAATACTCAGACTCTTTAAATGTAAACATTAAAAATATTTAATATAGTCAAAGAATTGTTAAAACTGTAATATTGTTAATCTACAAAACATTCTTCCAGCATCTAAATTACATCTAAAAACGTTGTTTAATTGTTTCTTCGTATTTCTTTGGCTGACTGCGTTTATTAAAATTTTAATTTCTTATATTTGTACACTTTTATTTTTTGTCCCTTAAGTAAAAAAAAAAAACACAGGAGATTTTCACAGGCATTTAGAGGTTGTGAAATAGATAACAATATAAAAGGCCCAGAGTGAACAATTCAGAAATCTGTTGCATCAAATAAGTTCCAGTTTTAGCTCAAAAAAAAAAAAAGGCCACTAGATGGTGCCAACGTACAAGATATTGCCTCATTCTGCCTGGGCGATGTCCTGAAAGCTTCTCAGTGGAAAATTCTGAATACTACTGATCAAATTAATGAAAATGGCCAGCGTGGTGAAACTACTTTGTAACACTGAATTAAAGCAGTTGTTGCAATAAGGTGCAGTTTGGCCAAAGGACTGTTTGCAAAAGGTAGTTTGGCCCAAAAAAAAAAAAAAAGAGTGTCTGAAGTGTTTCGAGCCACAAAACGAATGTAGTTATCAGGTAATAGAACCATTCAAGATTCTATGTTTGTCACATACACTGATGTACGTCGCTGTGGATAAAAGTGACAGCTAAATGCCGTAATCGTACACAGTTATCCAAGTATAACATGCAGTGAAATGTAACCCTGAATTGCTCCTGAGAGTAGAACACAGAATAAAGAGAAGAATGAAAGAATCATGGGACAAAAATACACAACTGTATACAATATGAATGTGACGGCATATGGACCAAAAGTATCGGAATATTTACGGTCTATAACCAGAATCTAAATATAAACAGAATCTGTTCTAATTGTCATTGTGCAAATGGTGACTATTTATGTGATATATAGTTAAGAAAATGGTGCAGAAGGCATTATGGTTTAAAGAGTACTGCTGCGTAAATGTGAGGCATGTCTTGGTATTATGACCTGAAGATAAAAGCTCCAGCCCGAGTTTAACAGGTGGAACAGATAGTTGCAGGGATGGGAATGGTCCTTAATGATCCGGATTGCTATGGTCTTGCAGCATCTGACGTAGATTTGCTGCAGGAAGGGCGAAGCAGATCCAGTGCGGCATGTGGCTGCTCTGGTCGCCTCACTGCAGGGTTTTGTGGTCTTGGACAGTGCAGTTCCTAAACCATGAACCATGGCCAAGATGATCTCAACAATAGTGGGCTTTTAGAATCTCAGGAGACCCAAAACCAAAATGTTTCGAATGGCAAAGGCAGCCAGATCTTGCTGATATTGTCAGGTTCTCTACCTCCACCTCAAGTCGCAGATGCAGAGTGTGTACAGCAGGAAACTCAGTATGCAACCATGAGGAACTCCAGTATTAAGGGCGATGCTTCTGGACACACAGCTGCCCACTCTGTTGTCTTGGGGTCTACCTGTGAGAAAGGCCAGTACCCACCTGGGGAGCTGAGGGTCCACTTCCAGGTCCCTCAGCTTAGTCTACAGCAGTGGTCCCCAACCTTTATTTGGTCACGACCGGTTTAATAGCAGAAACTATTTTCACGGCCCGGTCTTTAAGGAGTGGCAAATAAATATATGTATACGTACTTATACAAATAAATGATACGCATAAAAATGGGGATATTTTAAAAATATAATAATGGGGAATCTTTAAAATACACTGATAAACGTAAATCCAGTGTGTACTCACAGCTTTATTAATAGCATTTTCATAACAACGAGCCGACAACAGAACACGGGTAACATCCACGTTTTTTTTCTGTGCAGCCCGCAGACCGGTACCACATGACCCACGGCCCGGTACCGGTCCGCGGCCCAGGGGTTGGGGACCACTGGTCTACAGTCTGTGTGGAAATAATGTGTTAAAAGCTGAACTGTAGTCTAGAAACAGTGGTCTCATATAGCAGTCTTTGATAAGTCTCTCAAACACTTTCATTAATTCAGAGCCACTGGGCAACATTCATTCAGGCTGGGGGAGGGGTTGTGTTTCAGTACTGGATAATGGTGGATCATTTAAAGCACATAGGCACAACGGACTGAGCCATAGACTAACTGAATATTAAGTTAAAACATCAGTCAGCTGGTCAGCACAGCTCCACAGGACACGCCGCGAGGTGCCGTCTGGTCTTGCAGCTTTTCTGATGCTCATCCACATCAGAGTCCTACACAGATCACCACTGTATTGCTGATATTAGCAGGCTATTGCTATGGCTTGCTGGATGAATGATGCTAGTTAGGCTTGAAAGAGTTGTAGAACTGTTCCATGCTTGAACGGTGTGTAGCAGTGATCTAACATGCTGTTGCCTTTTGTTGGGCAGGTGACAGGTTGATAAATGTTCAGCATGATCTGGCGGAGCTTGACCTTATAAACTCAAGGGGCTTGTACAATGGCTGGCGTCTGATGGTCACATGCTCCAGGTGAGATAAGCAAGAATGGGACTGAATAGTGATGAATAGTGATGAATAGTGACGTTCTGATGGTTGCACCATTTGTCATGAAACAGACGCTGCAGCCCTACATTTTCCAGCCTCTGACATCCTGTCTGACGGAAAAAGAGCCTGACAGCATCACAGCATGTCCTGAAACAGCAGGAGAAACTGCACAGAGAAGGCTGCAGTCACTGATGTTGCTCTGGAACTTTACTCTGGCCATCAGGTTGTCCAGTTTGTTCTCCAGCAACTGAACACTGGCGAGTAAAATCCTGGGAAGCGGGGGGTTGTACAGGAGTTGGACTCCAATGTTTTCTGTGGTATTTCTTTGTATGCTATCTGCAAGGCATGCCAATATTGTTGTTGTCTCTGTAAGTATCTCTACAAAAAACTGATGAGAGAGCTGTTATCCAAAAGAGGTTTACTGTCATACATTATTGTTATTATGCTTACTTGTGTGTATGTAAGTGTCCAATAGCTGCATTACCACTATGCCTTTAATCTCGGAGAGGAGAGGAGAGTAAAACACACACAGACACAGACACAGGAACCCACGCAGGGCGGAGCAGGGAGGGCAGGCCACTCCACTCGACAGCTCAGAGGGGCGGAAGTCAAGCAGATTTACCAGTGAGTGTGGGGCAGAAGGGTACTCCAACTGCCAGGGGTTTAGTACCTTGCATGGCGTTGTGCGGCAGTTTGGGGATGGACTCCAGCTTCTCCCATGAGTAGGTGGGGGTGGGGATGCCCTCCTCTGAGCCGCACAGCAGCATCACATCACTGCCCACGTCGAGAGAACCCTGCACACGACACGACGGCACAGAGGGAGGGACTTGGGAGGGGTGGGGGTGAATGTTTGTGTAGTGGGAGAAGGGGGGTAATAATAATAATATTAATAATATTAATATTTATAATAATAATAACAACAAAAATAATAGTAACAACAACAACAACAATAATAAATAATAAACTCTAAGCTCTTCCCCGATTTAGGCTGGTGGGTTATACAGTTACACACAATAGAGGGCACTGTAAAACTGGTTTATTCTACAGAATGTCTCTCATAATCACTTCTTTAAGTTTCATTAAAAAGTGGTCATGTATGATATTATGCACACACCTGCCCTTGACTGTGACAGTACACTTTCATCCTGTCTGTCCTTAACACACTTTGCCTTGATTCACATTCCTTCAGCATTACTTACGTAAAGTCCATCTGTCTGTCTGTCTGTCTAGCGCTATATAACCCTAAATTAGAAAACATTGGGACGCAATGAAAAACACCCAAACAGAAACAAACAAAACCGTTTTTAAATTTACTTTGACTTTTATTTAATTGCAGACAGTATGACACCAAGACATTTCATGTTTTGTCTTGTCAACTTTGTGGAGAATTTTGGAACGAATAGAAGAAAGAATAGAAGAAAACACATGAAACACCTCATTGCATGTTGCAGACCTGAAATACAGGGCTGGGTGTTTAACAAACGAAACGAAGCTGATCAGACAAATCATGAAATATCAGTTAATGTTTGAAGATTTTTAAGAAAAGTAACTTTAAGAAAAATTTTCTCTTTCTATACCGTCCCAGTTTTTTTTTATTTCAGGTTGCATCTGTCTATGTTACCTACCTTTCCAGTAGGTCTGAGCACAGTGTGATCAGTTGCCTTTTAGGGTGCAGTGTTTCTTTACCCTGGCCCTAAAGGCAAACTGGCCTGCACATCTCAATCCATCCTTTGCTTTTACAAACCTACTTCAGGTTTAAGGGTCTTTCAGACTAGATGATCTGTTGGATCAGGTGCACTCAGATGTGTCGGTCAGCACACCTCCAGAACCAGGGTTGGGAGAGTCTGCACTAGATGGCGATGTGCACTTTTTAACCACAAGGCAGAGAGTCTAGCCATTCACTCACACCAGCAACCACCAGTACTGCAGCAGTCAGATTAGATCAGACTTTTATAGATCGTTCTGATATTATTTTCTTTGAGTATTTCAGTTCTTCTGAGACTTTGAAGAAAGGAATGCAGTGATTATATCAATATGTAATAATAATATTAATACATCATTATTTATTTTTTTTGCCTGAAAGTGGCGACAAAACTGAGGCCTGACCAAAGGCTCCTGATCAAACATTTCATAGGACCCATACTTTATTGTTCCCCAAGTCCTACCTTTAACTTTTCTGTGAATAAACTCTTGTATGCTAAATGGTAGATACACGGCACTGCGTAAAAGTCTTAGGCACCTATGCAAACTGTTTAAAGTCATTTTCCTCAGTGTGTTATAAAGACTTTCTGCTAGCAAAGTTAACATTGGAATAAATGCAGACAAACAAGAAAGCCGTAAAAGTATCAATATTTGTTTTGCTTATAATAAAGTAGTTGATGTTTTGTGAGCTGGAATAGAAAACACATGTTTAGTTTCCTCCAGCCATTGGTTAGATTAGTAAAATTGCATTAGCAGCTCCTGATTTAATTTAATGAAGGACTGAGTCAAACCAGTTTTCTGATGGAAACTACAAGTAATACTGGGCTTCCACAAGGAATACATGCAGTGCATGTTATTTACTGTGTAATTAACCTGTATGTTGTGTTTTTTTATTTTATTAATTATAGTTAGCAATATTAAGGTGAAACATATTTTGACTGCTCATTTAAATATTTTAAATATTATTAAATAGGTTTTCAATATTATTTTCACAGGTGCATAATACTTTTGCACAGTACTATAGGTAAATGCTTTGGCTTCTGTGAAATCATTAACACCTTGAATTTAAAACAGACTGTTTTTGCAGCTTGGTTATCACATATTGGCCTGTATTGACTGGGAAAGAGGTATTGAAATTTGGACAAGGCTTATGTTAAAAAAGCTCAGTTTACGTAAAAATAAACACAAGATATGGACACTTTTTTGTGTGTAAATGAAGGGAAACTAAGACTGGAGTTTTTGCTGAAGTATCAGATTGGTTAAGTGCTTCCAGTCCTCATTCATATCACATGACATGAATGAATACATCATGATTTTTACCACTTACCGAGCACAGTCAGGCCGATCACACCGATGTTGCGTCCTCCCCGGTCAGGCAGGTTGTTGACCAGGCACTGGTAGGTACCCGTGTCAGACAGCTGCGTGTTGTTGATGAAGATTGAGGCACTTGTGCTGGGCATAGTGGCCACGAAGCCCACGCGCCCATTCATGTGATTGGCTAAACTGAACACCTGACCGCCTTGGTAGATGATCACCTGAAAAGAAAATGAGACAGTGACATATAAGTGACCATTTGTCATTTTAGGTTGGAGTCAAACATAATTACTCTCTTCAAAGTGATTGTTTAGGTGTGAGGTTAATGGATCATGGTAGTTTATTGGTGTAATAATCAGGATGAATAACGTGGAAACTGCAAATATCCTCCACCATTTTTTGCTTTCATTGTGGCAAAAAAGCACTTTTTTTCAAATTCCACACCAGGGTTGAGCCCCCGCGCTCTGACCGCGATTTCTCCACGGTGCAAACACTCAGACACTTTAAACTCCACAGTTTGATTGATCTCCAGGAGACTTTTTCAACGAGCCCTCATTTGTAGTTTTAGCCTGAGCAGATCACGGGTTATTCCCCGAAAACCACTCACCTCGCCGCGGTGTCCCAATACTTTTGTCCTGCGACCTTCCGAGTTGCATGTCTCTGTGGGGAATTTAAATTAAAAGAGGCGAATACCTTTACCTTTAAATTTTATTTAAGTGTAATGCATTAAATTAAAATGTTCTGGAAGCATATTTGGGGTCATGCTTAAAGTTTACACAATACATTTCTTGGCTTTATTTTTAAAAACCAAAACACAACAACGCCATTTTTCACTATACGCGGTTACTCTTGGAACGTCACCCCGGCGAAATGCGGGGGATTACTGTATGTGATGTCCATCTGTATGTATCCTTACTCTCCATGATTTTCCACCTAACATGAAAGAATATTGTCTGACATTGTAGACAGAACAGGACATACAACATGGGATTATTTGTACAACATGGGTTTATTTGTCATTTTGTTGTAGGGCATGACAAGTAAATCCTGTCATGACCTTGACTGACCTGGTGGGCTTGGAAGAGCCAAAAATCCCTGAGATACTTGTAATAATAACACTAGCCCACTACTATTTCCATCTGGTGGGTGTTTAGAAAGCCGATCTTGCTTAAACACGAACATGCACCAGTCTTCAAAGGTCTTCAAATCGCTCATTAGAGGCCACTGGCTGGTCCAGATATTCAATCTAATAGCACCTGAGCTACCACAGGACGGCAGTGTGCTAATGACTTGGATCAACTGGGACAGAAAATAAAAAGAAATAAAGGGTCTCCCAGAGGACCTGATATAGGACCACCTTTATTTATTACACCCGGTTGATGCATTTTAGAAGAAGCCCCAAAGTAAAAGTGCAACTGGCAGGAAGTGGCTGTGGTGCAGTTATATGTATTGACCACATGAGACCACTGTTTGTACACATTCTTGATACTGGTGTTATTAAATCGAAGAATATACAGTGTGTGTGTGTGTGTGTGTGTGTGTGTGTGTGTGTGTGTGTGTGTGTGTGTGTGTGTGTG
>JBBPCW010000001.1:22001029-22013978 GCA_037974425.1 Phenacogrammus interruptus
GTTTAAGGTTATATCGCCACCTGCTGCCTTGGCATGCTCTTGACAGCATTTTTTGCGATTGCGTGTGGACGGAGATATTTTTGAGAACGTGCTCGTGTGGACGCGATTTTTTTTTAAAAACGAAAACGGAAAATCTCCGTTTTCAGAAATACCCATGTACATGTGGACATGGCCTTACAGTAGTCCAAAATTATGGGCAAGATTTTCTCTTTACATGCACAAGCAACATTTAGGATGGGAACTTGATTATTTGTTGGTTGATTAACATAAAAAATATTTGGTTTTGCAGCCCTAATGCAGACTAGTGAGTGCTACCTCTTTATTAGTGATGGTATCTTTTAAGGAAGCCTATGGAAATATCTATGAGGTTTAGCTTAATTCTTCTTAATTCTAAATTATGGCAGTGAGAGTCTGTCAGTATTCTGCAGGATGTGTTTCCACACCTGAGTGACACACCTGAGTCCTAAATAGCTGCAACCAAGTGTGAAAATGAGTGAAACAAAAACACACAGATCCTCAGGCAGCGTCAAATAAGGACAGGCAATTTCTGTCCCAAAAAACAATGTACCAGAGTTCTTACAGCAATAAAACAGGCAGAGCAGAGGAGTCACAGGATCACCCATCATGTGAGCATTTGCTGTAGGGCCACTAAGACTGAATTCACTAAGCCCTCATCCTGGGCGGGCTGCTTTCTGGTCAGACGCTCATTGAGTTCTCGGTTGGAGCAAGGCTATCCATCTCCCAACACTAGTGGAGGCCCATGATACCATAACACTCGCCAGTGTTATCCTTCCCTCACCCACCCCTTCGCCCTCTTTCCCCTCATGCCTTCTGTAGATTATAGTGCAGCCTATCAAATGGCCTCATCAGCCTGCTGCCTTATAATTAATTCCCTCTACCTTATTTAAAGTGAGATCAATTATAATTGTGCTCATTTCGTCAAAGGACGCTGCATAATTACTCGCCGTCGTACTTTCTGGGTTGGTTTTTTCTTCTTTCCCATTAGCTCGAATCGTTAATAGCATCTTCCACCCGTCAGATTCACCCCGAAGACGCAGCTCGAAGGCAAGCAGAGCTAATTTCCCGAAGCGGCTGCATTATTTCGCGTCTCTTATAACTGTTTCTTCGTTGTATGGAAACTCCTACACTTACTATGAAGAGTTTGTGCGCTTTGTGTTGCTCTGATCCTTCCCTTATAGTCAACTGGATGAGAACAGAAAGAGGGGCGGACAGAGAAAAAGAAAGGGAAGAACATTTTCCATCCACCTTCTTCAGTCTAAATAGCTCAGATGTGGTGTTGCAAGACAGAAACAGGGGTCTTGGCTTTGTATAAAAGGAACCATAAATAAAGGGCTTCTGTAAGGTTTCTTCAAAGAAGACTGCTGTAGGACCATGACAACTGTTTGAAGGCTTGAAGCCTCTGAGGGCTATGATGGAAAAGCCCTCGTGTATGGTTCTACAAAGACCTTCAAAAATGGTTCTACACAACAGCACAATGGCTTGTACACTCTTGCCAAAAAGTTCAACAGTAGTGGAACCTTTTTAGAACCACTTTCTAAACAGGGTCCAACAGGTTATTAGTCATAGACAAAAACTATTTGTGCACTCAAATGGTTCTCTGTGTATTTATGGATCTAAATAGAACCATTGTAAATACCTGATGAAGTTCTAAGACCGATACATTGTGATTTTTATAAATAAATAATTGCTTGCGAATTGGTCAGTGTGTGGGATTCTTTCTAATTTCCTGACCTTTGGTTATTTCCACATCTGCCTGCAAAAAAAAGAGGTGTGCAAAAAGTTTTCTCAAGTTCCAACAATATACTAAAAGAATCACTCAAGTGGTAAATAAGCTCTACTGAAAGACCACCAACACAGGTAGGATGAAGGTGAGTTACATGAACCTCCACTCCAGATTTCGGAACCACAGCGTTATTGCACAGAGTAATACACTTGACTGACAATATTGTTACGTCAGTTAACAGATGCCCACACTGGCAACATCATACTGAGTAATCAGGGGGATGGGAAGGTCATCCTAGTCACCCCTAGAGGGAGAGCAAAGCAAATTGTGCTCTCTTAGACTCCCAGCCCTGGCTCCAGCACCACCAGGGACTGAACCTGCAATCTTCAATGAAAGGGCCGAAGTTTAGACAGCTGCATCACATGGGAGACCCATAAAATAGCTCCTCTATGGCACCGCTCAAAGAACTGTTGGTTGAACCATGTTGTAATTGTAATAAGATATTCTACAATGTTAAAAAAATACTGTATTTAAGACAGAAATTCTATTCCACATCTATCTAGTAAATAGCCAAAAGAAAAAACATATATTTTTATCTTTCACATGACTGATGTGGTGTGGTGGTGTGGGTTTAAGTGGAAAGTGACAATTCCTCTGCATTTAACCCATTCACCAATTGAAGCAGTGGGCAGCAACAAACACTGATCACAGGGCGAATGCCCTAACCACTAGGCTACCAGCTGCCCCACTAGGCTACCAGTGTTATGGTATAGGGTTAATATATGACGCTGTCCAGGATAAAGCCGGGGCCAGAAAAGCTACACATGACCATGGCTCAGCGAATCACCAATCACTTGACTGTGCTCAGAGTAAAGGTTTGTCTTTCTCTCCAACTGAGAGTCATTTTGGCAGAAGCCAGTTAGCAGGAGCCTGTACAATGGCAGGTGGTCTCATTAGCTTAGCTAAAATACTACAGTCCCAGACACCAGTGTTTAACATCTGGCACCTGTTTTATAAATGTATTAAATTGGAAATGAAAACTGTTCATTCATTTGGTGACCAAGTAATGCAAATACCCTGCCCTGGGTCTACCCCATAATAAAAAAAAATCATACTGCATAATGCAGCAGTATTTGGAGAAGGTTGAAGTGTGTGACAGCACGCTGTTATGTCTTTACTACATTCAAATGGTCCCATCAGGCCTAATCTCATTCCATCATCTTTAGCATCTTTAGGAATTTCAGGTAGCAGATGGCTGACAGCAACAGGCTTTTTCCCATTTTTTTCCCCATTTTTCTCACATTTGAATGGAAACTCAAGAGCAGAAAGAGCAAGTGAGAGTAATAACGGCTCACTATTCCTGATCCCTGACCACGCTCAGGGATTGAGAGACAATAAAGAAAGAGATAGAAACTAAACTAAAATGTTTTCCACTGCAGCAAAGGAGCAGGAGAGGAAATAACAGTGTGCTTTAAACTACAGTCTCCAAGAGCACACCAGGAGGACGCTCCTAAACAGCATAGCACGGAAAACAAAGAACAGCAGCTTCAGATCTTTTGAGCAGAAACAACACAGTATGTCCCATGATGCCTTTTCGGCTCTTTTCCTCTGACATCCTTTGTAGGTTTACCCTTTAAAGCGGCCGAGTATGCACCACTTTCCAAATGGATGCTCAATGGTTTCTTTATTAGGGATTCATGCACCTTGGAGGAGGAGATGAATGGGATCGTAATGAGCCAGCTGTCTCTGAGGGATATGGAGATGAAGAGTGGTCTTTACGTGAGGTGTGATGGGGTTCTGAAATGACAGTTTGGGTTCACTGACTAGACGGAAAAAGAATCATGGTGATATGGTGGTTGGTGCCACAGTCTGGTCCAATATGCATTCATGCAGTTCTTATTCTGTTGTTATATATGATACTGTAAATAAAAGACAAAATGATGTATGCCAAACACTATGAAACATAATGTACTAAAAATGCGCTTTAATTTACCTCGGAAAACACAAAAAACCTCTAAAAACCCACCCCTTAATTTTACCTTAAAATTAGATCTAAGGAATGATTATGCAACCTCTTGATCTTAAATGTAAGGCATAATTCAGGAGGTTCTATAATTTAAGGGACAAATTTGCAAAAAGTAAAATAATTCAGTTGTTTCACCCCTTAATCGGCCTTAATCTGTGCACCTTTTCCCCTTAAATTTTCCTTAATTTCCTGTATGGAAAATTAAGGTCAAAATTAAGGTAATTTCAAGGGGTAAAATTAAACAGTTTGGGTTCATAGTGAAAAGAATAGGACAAGGTAGCACACTCTTTACACACGGTTCCTTTGAGAGCCTTGCAGTGTTCGCATTAACATTCGATAGAAAATGGCAACCAAATTACCCTAGTTATCCGGTAGAAAGAGGAAAAGGGCAAGAAGCAAATGCTGATAGGGATGGAAAGAGAATAGTTGAAAAGGTGAGAGTGATGAATACAGAAAAAAGTTAAAGGTGTGTGTGTCACCTATGACACCTGTGAGCAAGGCGGTCTAAAATAATATCAGGGGAAAGGGGAAATATAGAGAGAGGGATAAAGAGTGTCATATATGACTTCATATGAAAAATAAGTAAAATTATCAAGATTTATTGTTTGTAAACAAGCAGTTGATATGTTGTGAACTGGTTGGGAGAACACAGGTTTGGTTATAGATTTCTCCTTGATGGCTCCTTGTTGCTTGGACTTGTGATATAATCAGCAAGTACTGACTGAGTCAAACCAGGTATCTGACGGTAGCTTCACATAAAACTAGGCTTCCATGAGGAACACATTGCTAAACATAAAATCACTATTTACTGTATAATGTTATTTGTATTTATTCTTTTAGTTTTATTTAGTATACTTAGCAATATTAAAGCGAAAACATTCACCACTCTTCTAAACAGTTTACTGTATATTTATATTTGTTTGCACAGTACTGTATACACGCACATTTTATATTGTATATGTATATGTGTATATATATATATATATATATTTTTTTTTTTTTCTCCCTCCAAACACACATCATGGTCCTTAGTCAGATTCATGGATCCCAAAAGCCTAATCTATAAGCAGCGTGCAGCCAACTCAGCCATAATCTGCAGAAAAGCTTACTGTCTTAGCAAAAGATTTGGGCCAAACACACAAGAGGACTTTACTGTTTTACACACTGTCTCCTCACTCCCGTTCCTGCACATACACATGCTCTGCACGGCCCGCTAACCTATTCACTCATGCTGGTGCTAGCTCACGTGCGTACACACCCCCACACAAATACATGCAAGCACAAACACACACTTAAGCCCCTAAAATAGCCCGAATCTACTTAAAAGCCTTTCCGTACAGGATAACACACTAATGGGACACACCCTAACACAGGGATGAGTGACACAACTAATATCTGTCCCCAATAAATCGCTCAGTTTGTGTGTGTGTGTGTGTGTGTGTGTGCGTGTGTGTGTGTGTGTGTATGAGAGAGACTAAGGCAGAGGGAGAGATAAGAAAAAAAAAATACAATAATGCAATGGTTGATTTGAGATTTGCTGACTACAGATGGGGTCTGTAGGCACACACGCACACAAACAGACACACAAACACACACACGCACACATTCATACACACACACACACACACACACACACACACACACACACAGAAATTCCATTCTCCTCAAACTGTCTTCAAAGTATAGAAGACACTTCTCAGCCCACGCCTTGTGGACTTCCATCTTTACACCATGGGCAAATCGGTACCGGTATCGGTCTGATCCTGACCTAAATTACTGGATCAGAAATCGGGAAGGAATAAAAAATGTAATTCAATCCATTAAAAATTACGGAAAACAATTACAGCACGCATAATGTGATTTGCGACATGCATAACGCGAGAAGATGCATCATGTGATAAGATTTTCTGATGTGTGTGAGACTTGGCAACAGTTTGGAGTTTGGAGATCCGGAGTTATTAGCCGAAAATGTTCACCTTGCCCTGGTGTCTCATTACTTTTGGTGAACGGTTTCACATTTAGAGTGCGTGATATATTTTTCATATTTAACATTTATTTAAGATCATTTAAGGCAAATCCTCCATGTTGGTGAGGGGAGCCCCCTGCTAAATAACAGCCATTTGTTCTTGCGGGGCATGGCCAATTAGCCTATCTCACTTTTGGAAAAGTGCAACATTTAGATTTGGATCACAATATTTTATTTATTTATTTATTTATTTTTAAAAAACACATTTAGCTCTTTATCTCACCTTTTACAGGGCTTTTATTAAAAAAAAAAACTACACCTCTAAATTTGCTACGCTGTTTTTACAAACGGCACCCATAGGGGACATATGACTATATTATCTGTGTTTTCTGAGTTCTCTGTGCAATGTTTCTCCCTTATTATACTACAGTTATGATTTTTGTATTTGTGTTAAGGTATACAAAATGTATCCGGACATTTTTTGAAAGACGTTTTTATTTACTGTTTAAAAAAAGACTCAGCGAATATCGGATTTGTATCGTATCAGTAGATATCCAAATTTACAATATCGGTATCAGACATAAAGTGGTATCGGGCCATGTCTAATATATACACACACACGGTCCTAAAAAAAAAACGGGGCAAAAAATACCAGCATTTGCATTTTGTGCCGGTGGTTCATAACCAGGTTATAAGTAGAGCTTCAAAAACAAAGAAACAGGAGCAAAAGATAAAAAGTAGAGAGTAAGCAATTTATTAACTCAAACAGGCTGTTCATCAGCTGGAAAGTTTAAAACCCAACAACTGACCTAAAAGTGTCAGAAAAGGACTCAGTAGTGAGCAGCCCCACGTTCTTGTTGATCAAAACTGTGTTTAGGCATACTTGATACGAGTGTTTCCAGGTGTCTGGTGGGAATGTGGCTCCATGTGGTGAAGCCTGCTCCACGAAGGGCATCCAAGGTCTGGAATGGAGGTCCGTTTATGTAAACTTCCCTTGCCATCCATCCCCAAATGTTCTCAATGGGATTTAGATCAGGGGAACATGCAGGACGGTCCAAAAGAGCGACATTATTGTCCTGGAAGAAGTCCTTAGTCAGGCGGGCACTGTGAACTGCAGGGTTGTCCTGTTGAAAGATCCAGTCACTACCGCACAGACGGACTTTTGCCCCAATACTTTTGTCCCTCGACATTCCGAGTTGCATATATCAGCGAGGAATTTCAATTAAAAGAGGCGAATACAGGTTTACCATGACATTTTCTTTAAGGGTAATGCATTAAACATTTAAAATGAAATTAATGTATCCTAGGAGCATATTTACGGTATACACTATAAAAATAGGCATTTCTCTAGGCTTTTTTTTTTTTTAACACAGCAATGTGCTTTTTCACAATACACGGGTGCTCTTGGAACGTAACACCCGTGAATTACTGAATTTCCCTCAATCTCACTCTCTCTTACTTGAGTAGTAATTGACAGACTGGGTGAGACAGATCTGTGAGGACAGACCATCTTCTGCTGCTTATGAATTACATATGGCCATCTGATGAACAAGCCATTACTAATGCATCCTCCCTCTTCCTTCGTACATGTGTTTCAGTTGCTCTCAATTGCCAGAGAAACACTGATTACACCCATGGCTAACTGTCCAGGCGCATAGACAGGACATACAGGCTTGTAATCTGGAGCTACAAACATCCATGAAAATTTGATACAATGGCAAGAGAAATGAATGTGTCAGAACTTGGTCAGTGTGGCCAATGGTGCATACGCATCATGTGACCAACCAGTGAAATGCAGACTGCTATTTGTTGCAGTACAGATCATTTGTCGTGTCTAGAAGGTAAAGAAGAGAATGGAGGTAGTAAGACAGCAAACATTATTAGAAATTAATGCATGAAAAAAACAGAGGAGAAACACACAGTTGCATCTCAAATGTCTCCCTATTAAAATACAGACTCTTGCACCCAAATAGTGTATAACATGTCTAACAAAGAGGCACAGAACAACTACTAGTAACAGGAATACAATGTCCCATTTTACATCAAATTCTGAATTACTTTGTTTACATCTCTCTGATCAAGTTATGCACAAAGTCTGATAAAACATTGAAATTCCCCTTCAAAAGTCAAGTCCTGAGCAGGTTTTAATACAGTGGAGCTGAACTATTTAGAAAAAGGAATTATCTTTCTCACACCCTGAGATATTGAGTATCATAACAAGACAAATAAGAAATGAAAGAGATAAACAGAAACAGAGAAAGAAAGAGAGTGCAAGCAATTTGTTTAGCTGTCATTTGCTGACTGTTGCAGTAACAATCTCCAATGACCTTAGAAGTGAATACAGAATCATTACTCAAGATATTTTTAGAGTGTTGTAATTGAACAGTTGGGGAGCGTTTATATCTACAGAGACAAGAAAGTTTAAGGAATGGGCCGAATCACAGCACTATGGGCATTACACGCTCCAACCCTTTCTGCCACCTCACAGATTTTGAACTGTGTGAGCATGTGGTGGATACGTACCTGCAATAACCAGTCATTTTAGGCCACTAATGAAGCCATACCATAGAGTTGACTAGTAAATACAATTTCAGAGGAAAATAGAAAAGTAAATCTGAAATAAATCTCATTTAATAATAAACCCACATAATAACATTTAAGATTATTTACATTATATTATATTTACATTATATTTACATTATAAACATGGGTTCTGGCAATGATTTCTGTTCTATGTGTTAATTCAGAAATTAATAATTCAGAAATTATTTATGCACAACAGCATGCTTGATTGCACAGTAAAGCTTATAAAAATGTGTTTTTTTGTTGTTGTTTTTTTTAAAGACAAGTTCTTCCCGGATAGTACCATTGTAAGGGCCACACCATCCATTTACTACCACATAAATGCCTAAAATGCCAATACAGATACAGGCTGAATCATAAACACGCACCACTTCAACCCCCGTGTTCCTGGCATGAACAAAGCAAAACAAAAGCCTGCCACCTATTCATTGTATGCTTTTCTTTCCTGAACCCCAAGGAATACAGCTGGTTAACCTTTCTATAGATCATTCTTTATAAAGATTATATTGTGGGCCATGCGAAACTACAGATGAGACAAACTTCCCTGAAATGTTAAAGGGTCCATATGATAGAAAAACAAACATTCCTTTTCAATATACAGACTTTGAGGCAGTAAAAAATTTTTGTTTTAGGTGTTTTAGAGACACCATTCTCTCTCCAGTTCAATAAGCCACAAAAACGCCTGTTTTTATATATCCATTCATTCAGCCTACAGTTGTTCAGTCCAGCCTTTCCAGGTTAAAGCTGTATAGTAAGCTCGCACTGCTTTTTAAATGAAGCATGATGGATGTAGAGTGGCCAATCAGAAGATTTACATTTTTTTTGTAAAATTTACATTTATCTGTAAAACATAAACTTTATCTTTTGGCACAGGCTTTAATTCTAAGGGATAAAGAAAATGGTAATATATTTTTGGAACATGAAAACAGGCAAATGTCAAAATTATATTTGTCTTTAATCTTTAAAGGACACTCTGCAAATTCGGTTTGCAAGGAAGCACAAAAACAGATAGATGAGACATTCTGTTTGTCATGCTTAACAGTAGTATGTAGCACAGCACTGCACTTTTCAGCCTAACCAGAAAATCATTTTTTCTCTTCTTTTTGTGTGTGTTTTGCCCATCAATGTTGTCTTGCTACAATACCCAGCGATCCTGGCTGCTAGCAGAGCTGCTATAATTAAGTGTGAGTGTGTAAGGTGTAAACTGTAGATTTGTCACACGTGAACGCACAACAGCGTGACATGACACAGTATGAACAGCATAAAATTGTACTCTGTATTTAACCCATTTATCCAAGTGATGCAGCAGGGAGCTAATGACACAGTGTCCAGGGAGCAGTGTGTGGGGGACAGTACCTTGCTCAAGGGAGCCTCAGTGATGCCACAGGTACAGATTTCCAGGATTCTTTAACTGTAACAAAAGCTGGGTTCCTTTACCAGCTAGTTAGGGAATAGGTTTCCTATTATTTAAAGTGGTACTGCTACAGCAGACTAAAAGGCCTGGAGAAGCACCTCTCAAGCTCAGCCCTGCAAAGTTTAGCTCCAAACTTGATCTCCAAAAGCATCTGAACATTAGACATATATGAATATTAGACCCAGGTGTGTTGAAACAAATCGCCAGGACGAAGGTTAGGAGCCCTGTTCTATTAACCTGGCTATGGGGTTTAATATTTTTATTCAATGTTCTTCAGTAATGGTTATATACTGATTATAGTAATGGCTATACACATGGGCAGCTGGATGGCCTAGTGGTTAGGGCGTTGGCCCTGCCATCAGGAGGCTGTGGGTTCGAGTCCCAACTGCTAGTGTCACCACTAAGGTACCCTTGAGCAAGGTACTGCCCCCACACACTGCTCACCAGGTACCCCTCGTTGGCAGCAGCCCACTGCTTCACTTGGTGAATGGGTTAAATGCAGAGAAAAAAAATCCCATTGTGCTGTCATGTGTTCACGTGTGACCATAGGCGTTAACGAAATAAAACACTGACAGCATTTTGGCAGGACATCAATGGCAAGTCCTTGACCCCATCACGCTATGACCTCTGCCGATTGTTTACAAGGTATGAATTCAAACGTGAGGCAGCCCCTTTATGGTTTGTGCCCTCCAGAGTGGATCTTCTGCATTAGTGCACTCAAGACAGATGTCACCAGGGGACTTTAATCTATACAGGGACGTCTGAGACATAGTGCTAGATCCTCCGCTAACCGCTGCTGCTAGTGCTTGCCAAGGGTCTTTAGAAGGTGACTCTATCCTCTCCTCCATCATTTATTGATACATTTCCCCCAAAACAAGGCATGGCAGGCGTCTTTAGTGCCTTTTCACATCCCCGTCCCTATCTGGCTGCTCTTTCTGTCGCTCACACTCATGCACTTTCTGAGCAGTCCCAGTGGTCTTTTAATTTTTGAGAGGTTATTTTTAGCTGAAGATAATCGAGGTGGAAACTCCCATCTGTCCCATGTACATCCCAGCTGCCCTGCTTTTTAGCGAGAGAAAAAAAAAAGAGCATGAAAGAAAAAAAAAAACATATTTGCATGATCATACCAACAGTAAAGAGCAGGCTGAGAGAGCAGCATGATGTTTCAATCTCTGAGCATTTAAAAGCCCCCCTGGGGTCACAGCTACGGGCATGACCGTAGTTGTCGCGTGTTGAGGTTTTGTCAATCTATTTGCTGACGCCTTCCTCGTGTATTTATGGTGCTTACTACCATTCAGCAGGAGACGCCCTGCCCAGCGTTCGCGGTGATTTATTTCCAAATGCTAATGTCTTCATAAGTTTAGGCAGCTCCACTAAAGCAATGAGCAGTGAAATGAGAACAACTCCTTGCTCATATTTCATGGCATGAAAGTGTCGTTTTTTCCCCCGGGTGTGAGTAGAATACTAAAAATGAAAACATTTTAAGCTTTAGAGACAGCGGAGTTCTCTCTTGGTTGCATTTTTTATCACAGCAATTGCAGAACGATAACATACCAGACAATGCCTAAAATAGAAACATGATGGATGATACTGTACAGTGGATAGAAGGGTCACTGGTGTGTAATAGTAGTTCTATTTACATCTACTTCTAGTCTTTCTTCCTTTAACCGTTCTTTGTAAAACCAGGGACCACCCTTTCATTTATTTTCCAGTGAAACCAAACATCAAGTAAGTTATTCAGTTATCCTTATAGCCTTAAATCCACACAGTTACAGCTGTGTCCTCCCACTGCAAGCCCAAAGCTCTCAGCGACATGATTCACAACAGCAGTTTCCTACACATCCCTAAGCTGCCACACACACATTTCATTCTTATAACCACACAAGTGAAAATCAGGAGGCTCCAAAAAAAATGATTAACTAACAACTGTGCAAGACCTCACCACATAAGCCACACTTTAAGCTTTCATTCAGGTTTAAAGACCTACAAAGTTTTTCTAAGAATAGTGGAAAAAACATCATTTCGGATTTCTGTAGGGAAATTTAAAAGGAGTCTTCCAAAAGGAATTGAAACTAGTTTGGTTGATTTAAATACAAAATAATTGAAAATGTCATCTCCAACCTCTGCAGCTTTATTCTGAAAACAGCTGTTTCTGAAAAACAAATGAGTAATGTTGAGTTCAATGTGTGGTTGAATAGTTCGGTGCTACCAGCTCTGATGAATTTTAATTGGCAAAATTGATCTGCATATCCAATTGGTTTTCCAGCCTTCGAGCCTTTTACGTTTCTCGTTTGCTTTATCCATCTCCCGCTTACACTCTCACACCTGCACGCTTTCTTCTCTAAACTCGCTCTCCAATCCATCATCTCGGTCGTGCTATGGAGCCTCGTTAAAGAATAAACGCAGTCATTACATTGTTCCTTCTCTGATCAGGCCCCAGCCAACATGCAGCATGATAGACGCATCCAACACACATGCTTTCCCTCCAATCCATCACACACTCTTTTTCCTGTTCAAACATTTTTACAGACTCTTCATCACAGGCTAAACCAAGCTTCAAACTTTTGATTACTTTTTCCCTTTCTGTGTATAAAGTGGGATTACTGTGTTCTTTTTTTTTGGCCATGTCCTCTCTAGGTTATCCTTCAGTGGCCGTTCCTGCCGTGTACCCGTTCCCTAATGGCAGGAGATGCAAAATTAATGGCAGGAGGTCCGGCCATGTGAAGAAAGAGTAGTCCAAACAGAGAGTGACAGCTGAGGCGGACGTGGTCTGAGCTCAGCTCTCTGGGAAGGAACCCAGAGATGCCCTGCTTGCATGGAATATCAGCTACAGCCAAGCCATACAAGAAAATCCCCAGATCAAGGAATGAATATGACGAAGCTGGCTTCACTGTACATCAGTGAATATATAGCCTTTGCAATATATTGAAGACTGAAAATTCCAATGAGCTTTTTAATCATTCATAGCAGGTTATGCTGTCCTAAAGGGGTTTCTGGATGTGTTCTGATTAACTTGATGATTGTGTTAAAAATAATTCAGGCTGATCTTTGCTGGACATATTATAAAGATGCAGGAATATGTTTATAATAGCAATTTTTTATAATAACATACACATATACATATATATATATATACATTCATATATATATATATATGTGTGTGTGTGTGTGTGTGTGTGTGTGTGTGTGTGTGTGTGTGTGTGTGTGTGTGTGTGT
>JBBPCW010000001.1:22056774-22070352 GCA_037974425.1 Phenacogrammus interruptus
TCATCACCTGCTGTTATTCTCCTCATCACCTGCTGTTATTCCCTCATCACCTGCTGTTATTCTCCTCATCACCTGCTTTTATTCCCTCATCACCTGCTGTTATTCCCTCATCACCTGCTGCTATTCCCTCATCACCTGCTGCTATTCCCTCATCACCTGCTGTTATTCTCATCACCTGCTGCTATTCCCTAATCACCTGCTGCTATTCCCTAATCACCTGCTGCTATTCCCTCATCACCTGCTGCTATTCCCTCATCACCTGCTTTTATTCTCCTCATCACCTGCTGTTATTCTCCTCATCACCTGCTGTTATTCCCTTCATCACCTGCTGTTATTCCCTCATCACCTGCTGTTATTCTCCTCATCACCTGCTGTTATTCTCCTCACCACCTGCTGTTATTCCCTCATCACCTGCTGTTATTCCCCTCATCACCTGCTGTTATTCTCCTCATCACCTGCTGCTATTCCCTCATCACCTGCTGTTATTCTCCTCATCACTTGCTGCTATTCCCTCACCACCTGCTGCTATTCCCTCATCACCTGCTGTTATTCCCTCATCACCTGCTGTTATTCCCCTCATCACCTGCTGTTATTCTCCTCATCACCTGCTGTTATTCTCCTCATCACCTGCTGCTATTCCCTCATCACCTGCTGTTATTCCCTAATCACCTGCTGCTATTCCCTCATCACCTGCTGCTATTCCCTCATCACCTGCTGTTATTCTCCTCATCACCTGCTGTTATTCTCCTCATCACCTGCTGTTATTCCCTCATCACCTGCTGTTATTCCCATAATCACCTGCTGTTATTCCCTCATCACCTGCTGCTATTCCCCTCATCACCTGCTGTTATTCCCATAATCACCTGCTGTTATTCCCTCATCACCTGCTGCTATTCTCCTCATCACCTGCTGCTATTCCCTCATCACCTGCTGTTATTCTCCTCATCACCTGCTGTTATTCCCCCATCACCTTCTGTTATTCTTCTGCTCTGTGTGTGTGTGTGTGTGTGTGTGTGTGTGTGTGTGTGTGTGAGAGAGAGAGAGAGAGAGAGAAAGAGAGAGAGAGAGAGAGAGAGAGAGAGAGAACTCACTGGTGGCGTTTTTTCCGTCTCTGCTCACCCACTTCTTCAGCAGCATGAAGCTCTGGGCGGTGAGGGAATTTGGGTTTTCTGTGCGAATGTGATTGATCTCATCCACTGAGAAGTTCATCTCTCGAGCCAGCTCTGCAATCAGATCACAACACATCACATCACTACACATCACTACACAACACATCATTACATCACTACACTACACTACACATCACTACGCTACACATCACATCACTACACTACACACTACATCACTATACTACACTACACATCACATCACTACACATCACTACGCTACACATCACTGCACATCACTACACAACACATCATTACATCACTACACTACACTGCACATTACTACACTACAATAAACATCACATCCCTACACATCACTCCATTACACATCACTACACTACACTACACATCACTACACAGCACATTACTACACTACACTACACATCACATCACTACACATCAATACACTAAACTACACAACACCTGACTACACAACACTATTTAATTCTACACTACACTATACTACCCATACATATAGACTATATACCGCTACACTTCACAAGACAACACAGACTACACTGCGCTGTACTGATGTGTCTCTATGTCTGATCCAGAATACAGAGAGAAATGCTGCAGTGTAAAACTGTATTTAGCCAGGAGGGGGCAGTGTAACACCAAGGCCATTACAGCTCTCACTCCTACACCACTGAAGCACTCTCTACCTCTCACTACATACAGGAGCCACTCTAACATCAGAGCTGGAAATAAAGCACAGCGTCCAGTTTCTGAACCAAATCACAATACCCAGCGTGTATCCCTAGGGCTCACTAAAATCGCTCTGACGGGCTCCGTTTAAGCCAGAGTTTAAGCAGTCTCACCGGTCCAACTGAGTCCAAGGTGATCGGCCACAATGGCCATTCGAAGATCTGTTCTTTCACAGGGGCTTTGTGGACCTGGCAAACAGAGAGCATCAGAGAAAAACTATTAGCATCGATTGACAACATCGCACCCCATTTAAAGTCATGTAAACACAAGCGGCTGCGTCCTTTTCTGGCCAAACTGTGCGTTTAGGTGGGACTAGAGCTCTGTTTTTATCCAAACAAGCATAAGTGAACAGGGACCATCATACTGCAAGAACAACAGGGTGGGAATTTCGCTGAGAGTGGCAAGAAAAGGAGCAGCGCGCACAAACTGCTGTGTCTAAAAACATATAGTGCTCTAAATACTTCTGTGAATTGAAATTCTACAGAATCTATGCAGGCAATCACTGTGACAGTATTAAATTTAAAGGAACAAAAAAACAGCCAAAACAGAAGGTCTGTAGCTTTCCAGATATTACATAAGGGTGACTTCTGATGAACAAAGGAGGCATGCAGGCATCCTGTACAATTCCAGTTACACGGTTTACTGAGAGTGAATATAGACACTGAAACTGCAGCTTTCTGCCAGCGACTCTTGCACAGACAGACTGTCCAGTGGCCCCTCCCTCCCTAACATGCTACACCGACTGTCAAAGGTGGGGGAGAGAGAGAGAAGAGGGGATCCGACAAGGACAGGTACAGTAACACTCACACAGTACAGAGATGGGAGAAGAATGACAAAGATGGACAGCTACTGTTCACGTCACAGGCAAACTCAGTCAGTCAATCACAACGGCTCATGCAACTAAGGATCAAATAAAGTTTTCAATAAAGTTTTACAAACTAGGCTTGATCTCCGCGACGGGGGGCGCCCCGCGAGCACCTGCGCCCTTATTGCCCTCCTTCCCTGCTCCTGTCCGCCTAGTTCTCCTCCTCTCACTGCCCGCGGACCTTGTGACCTTTGACTTTGAGGGTGTGACCCCTCTGGAGGAGCCGGCAGAGAGGGAGGGCTGGGACTGGGAGGGGTCCGATAGGGAGGTGCTTCGTGACGTGCTGCTGTCCTCCTCCGACTGCTCTGCCTGCGTCTGTTTCTCCTCGTCTGAAAGGCGATCCGCCACTTTTGCTGCTCCCCCGCTAACGCTCTGAAAGAACTTGATCGACTGCCTACACAGTTCACTCAGGTTGGCTCTGTCTGCCTCGCTAAATGCACAGTCATTTGCAGCAGCAGCACCTGAGGACCTGTCCCTGGCTGGCTGCTGGGGGGGGACCACCTGCCTGACAACCCTCCCTGCCCCTCCGAGCCTTCCTGACCTGGACCCTGTCTGAATGGTGACTGCGCCATTCCTTTTGATTTCTTTGACTGGAATTCTAGATCTGGGCTCTACCATGCTAGATGCAGGGTCCACTTTCCTAGCCTCGGGTTTAACAGCTTGCCTAGGTTTCTGTTTGCCTGAGCTTTGATTGTTGAAAGTGAACCCTGCGGCCTTGACTGGGAGCCTAGACTTGGGCTGTCCTTTGACCTCCACCTCTTTCTGGGAGTCTGCTTTCCTGTCCTGACCCTGAGTGCTGGAGCTGCTCCCTGCTGTCTCTGTGGGGACCCTGCAGAACTGAGCTTCTATCCTACTGGCTTTCTGCAGAGTGGGCTCAGAAGATGACTGGAGGTTAAACACTACACTGCAACAATGGATGTAGTTAGCCTGAACACTGGAGGCCTCTAGATTATTGTTGTTATTGCAGTTCTCTGAGGGGAAATCTTTCCTATCAGTTACTGTAGAATCAGGGCACCTGCTACCAAATGGACTCTCAGATATGTGGGTCTCCAAGCTAACGTATTCCGGCTTCTGACTTGCTGAGGCATCTGCTTTAAAGTCGCTCAGTTCTGCAGAACCAGAGTCTTTCTTTATGGTTATGGAGGCAGCGATTCCCATCTTTATAGGGGTGCGCAATTTAGGGTCGACCTTAGAGGCCGTGACAGTGCAAGAGGAGGCGGTTTCGCCTACAGTGTCTGTGCATGGAGGTGCATCCAGGCAGCCAGCGCTGCCCTGAGCTGGACTGCCTCTGGATGGTGTAATGTCTGTGATGGCCTCTACCTTCCCCTCTACAGTTCTCTCCCCTGCCTTTGTTTGGGAGGCACCTACACCCGCACTTCTGCCCCCTTTGCCCGTGTCCCCTGACATCCCATCTGCGGTATGCTCACCAATCTGGAAAAACTGTAGCCTCTCCTCAACAAAGTCCCGCTTGCTCATGTCAATAGCGCCACTGCGGGTCATCTCAAACATCTTTCCCTCATGGAAGGGGAAGGGGTTGGGCTCGCTAGTTGGGGTGCTCTCATCAGTTGGTGTTCGAGCTGGAGTGGTGTCCGGAGTTGTAGCTTGTGACTTGTCTTCCACTGACAAACCAAAAGGCTTTGGATCTTCATCTTTGCCTTTAGCATCAAATACTCCTTCCTCGGCTTCTTTGCTTGACCAGGGGTCAAAGTCCAAGCCTTTAGTGGCAACAGTTTTAAAAGTGGTATTTAGTTCCTCCTCGAGTTTGTAACTGAAATAACTATCTGGTTGCCCTTGCCTGTCAGGATGCCTTCCTTCCAAGGAGTAGATCTTGTCTATGTCTTTATCGGTCTCTGATTTTTTGCCCGATGAGCTTTTGGATTTTGTATTTTCTCCAGTGTCCTCATTCGGAGTGCTCTCCTCTTCAATCACCTCCAATTTGCTCTGGCTAAATGATCGATCGCCAGTTTTTCCATCGTTAGAAAGACTGGAGGTTTTGGGATCACTCAACCCATCATCCTCATCCTGCAGATCGTAACCATCAAGAGAGTCTATCTCTGTGGCATCAGTGTCGTGGGAAAACTCTGCGGTTGTTGCTATAGAGCAGTCAGTGATAGACTGGTCATTACCATTCTGCTCAAAGTCCACATCGTCTCCTTTGATTACACTGTTCACACTTGACTCTTTGTGATGGGAGCCATTCCTCTCTGGTTTCCGAGGCCTGACATGTTTCTCACCCTCCTCTGCCATTTTGAAGGTGTATTTTTTGAGAGGAATGGGTTGAAAGACAGATTCATCATCGCTGGAATCAGTGTTATCAGCTCCAGGTGGGAGAGGAGAGGGTGGTTGGACTCGGATTACAGGTTCCGCAAGGAGGTGCCTGTCATGCTCCTCCTGAAGATTAACCTCCATCATTTCTGTCTCTGCCTCGGATGATGTACAGGACGCCTTTCTCCCAGGGTCAGGCTGCTCTCTTTCTAGTGGTGGAGGTGGAGGAAACTCAATGTACGGCACCCGTTTGTCTTTTGCTCTTTTCCCAGGTGATTCATGTTTCCCTTTTGGAGGCTCAATGGCAGTGGCAGGTTTGGCTTTCTCTGCTGGTAGTTCCCTAAAGATGAACGTCTTAGATTGCTCCTCTTCCTCTGATTCCTCTGGGATTGGGCTAGGCATGCCAGTCATGGAACCGATGACGGACTCTGGCGCTCTAGAATTGAGGTCACAGCTAACGTCCTCTGAGCTGGGTGTCTCAGGCGTGACAGGACTTCTTCCAGAACTGTCCATAAAAGTCACCTGCTCTAATGTGTCATCCTCTGGGCTGCCCTGAGGTGAGGACTGCTGTTTCTGTTTGACAGTGTAAAACGCACCCCTGGTCTCATGTACTGTCCGGCTCTCATGGCTGACTACTTTTTTGTAGGTGCTAAGTTGCCCAGTGGCTGTCTCCTTCTCATACTGCTTGCCCACTTCGATGCTGACATATACAGGTAGTGGTTTGATGTCAGCAGTAACACCTGGAGCAACTCTCTCTATATACTCAATTTGATCGCTAACAACACCATTACAGACTACATTAGCATTTCCTACTGACAACACATCACTGGACGACTTGTTTGCATCAGAACTACAGTGATGCTTGCTTCTATCTAACGGTGGTATGTGGGATCCTGCTCCATCTGATGAATCTAGCTTTAATTTACTACTCTGGTGATGATCTATAAAACTAGATGAAACCCTAACAGGAATTTGTGATTCCGAGTTTTTTTTTAGAGAACCACTGCGTTTGTCGGTGCTGCCGGGGTCTTCTCGGATCACCAGCTCTGTATATATGATCTTTTTGGTCGTCTCTCCTGTGGTGGCGTTACCACTCTCTTCACTGTCAACAATAGCATCTTGGACTAGGGTGTGGGACATTTTTGACTTTTGGGCTTTATATTGTCCATTGCCATGACTCTCCCATGTTTTGTAAACTTTTCGATCTTTATCTGCATCTTGCTCTTTGCTAGGGACACACTTCTGATGTTTTACGGTACTGTTATCTGATGCACTTCTATTTCTGTCAGCAAAAGCTTGGGCTCTCCTCATATTATAACTTTGCCCAATCTCACTATCTTGAACTCTCTTTGGGCTGTGCTCGCCTTTGGAAGAGTCTGTTGATTTTGGAAGATTCCCTCCAGAAAAAGCTGGATAGACTGGCAGTTTACTTTCTTGTAGCTTCCTCACTGGAGAGCCAGAGGTTTGATCCCACTGGGGGCCCTTATCTTGTTTTTGAGCCTCAGCTTCAAATTTCATTCTCACAGAGCTAACTTTGGATGTTGAGGGCTGAAAATACTTTGAGGTCTCGCTGGCACTACTCGCTGAAGAGCAGTCACCTTGTTTTCCATTGTCATCATTGCATTTATGCAAAACACGTCTCTCTGGGCTACTAGGAAGACTGGCACACTTCCTATCATGAGCACCATACCTGTCTCTGAACCTGTCTCTGCTCCACTCCTCTCCACTCCCTCCACTCCTGAACACTGATCTCTCAGGGCTGCTGCAGGTAGAACTGGGTCCAGATCTGGTTTCTCGAACATCTGCCCTGCGGTGCTTCTTCTCAGGGGAGTGGAGCTCATCATTTAGTTTCTCTGTTTTTTCACGAAAAAACTGTGACACTTCACTGAGCTTCTCCTCCGCCTCTTTGACTGTTCTGTCTACTCTGTCCTCATATATCATCTTATCTCTATTTTTATTTTGCCTGTCTTCAGACACTTTCATCCAAATGGACTTTTTTGGACTACCAGCATCTGGTGCGTACTGCAGCAGGGTCAGCTTGTCGTAGTTTTCATTCTCACACGAGGCTGTGCCCGGCTTGTCCGGTTTTAGCATGAACTCTCTCATCGAGCCACCATGTGGTCCTTCTTCATAGTAACGAGATCTGTCAATCACAGATTCGTCCGAGTCTGAATGAGAGGAGTCAAATTTCTCAGAGAAGAGCATTTTCTCAGCAAATTTGTACGACTCTCCTCTCGTATCTGCCGAATCCTCCTCGTGGTATTCAACTGAGTGCTGACTGAGCAGTTTCAGAGTTTTGTATGAGTCATCACCCATTAGCTGGGCAGAGCTGGGACGGCTCTCGTCCTCCTGAGAGACAGGAGTGTTCACTCTGGAGGAGTCCAAATAGCAGGGCAGGGATTCCTCCGGCTCCTCCTGCAGTTCTAACTCCTCTCTGTTTTGAAGTTCTTTCATTCCGCTGCTACTCTGGTAAATGTACATTTCTTTCTCAGGGTGATTTTGGGTTTGCCTGATGATGACTTCTGTTGGTTCAGCTTTATTTCCTTTCTCAATATGGACCTCAATGATGCGCTCCACTTTGGGCATTGAGTCTCTATCCAAAGGCCTCTGAGATTGGTCCACTCCTTCATTATTGCCTTTGTGCTCAAATAAACCTGTTATCTCTCTAGAAGGATCTCGGCCTGACTGAAAGGCCTTCATGATGTCTCTCACAGACATGGTCTCCTCAAGCCTCTCTGTGGCAGCCTCTTTACCTGGTGGTTTGTGGTAGACCATGCGGGTGGTAGTTGTGATATGAGTTTCCTCTTTGAGCCGCATGCCTTTGCCCACTATGTCTTCTTCTGGATTGGTTCTGGCTTGGTAGGCTTTCACTCTTTCCTTGATGGAGCCACCAGGGGATCTGGGCTCTGAATCGATGCATCGTGCAGGAGGTTTTGCCATTTTAACCTCCTCCATTCCAGACTCGTTGGTGTCCTCTGGGGGCTCGTAGCTCCGGATAACATGTACCACTTCGGTCCGTGTTTCAGTGATGACCGGTGGGATTTCCTGAAACATAGCTTTAGGTCCCATTCCTTCAGCACTCTGAGGTGCTGAGGGCGTTCTCTCACTTCGAGTCTCAAACCCACTATCTGACAGTGGACTTTTATCTTGGTCATGAGAGATATCATCTGGTGAATCAAGGACAACATCTGGCCCAAACAATGCATCTGCCAGCTTGCAGAGCTCCTTCTCCGAGGGGGATGGGCGCATGTTGGAGGGGGGCATTTTCAGCTTGTGCTCTTGAACTGCCATGGCAGGTTTTAAGACACGTTTCTGTTTCTCCTCTCCCTCTCTCCTCACCTCCTCCGTCCTCTGTTTCGCTTCTACAAGTTTTGACAGTGGGCTTGTACCAATGTCATTGGTCAGGTAGTCAACCACCTTTGCTAAGTTAAAATCTCTGTCAGGTATGTTTTTTGCCTTGCCTTGAGACGCCACCGTCTCGTATCGAGGGGGACACCTCCAGCCGTTCTGCTGAATCTCATCAATATCATCCTGGAGTTCTTCTTCAGCCTTGGTATTTTTGATATTTGCTTTACTCTCCCTCAGAACATCCTTGCTTAGTATCTCACTAACTTTGACCAAGTCTTGTTTGACTTTCTCCACAATCCTAAATGGCTCCTCGTCTTCCACTTTGTGCTCTTTGGGGGAGTCAGATCGGAAGCTTTTGGAGACAGAGCTTGCATCTGTTTGCAGGATGGCCGACATTCGGATTAGATCCTCCTTCATTTCAGCCACGTCCTTCAGTATCTCTTGGCTGTTGGACAGAGGTGATGGGGAGGTGGACTTCAGGGTTGCGGGGGACATGAACAGGGGCGTTTTGACTGGGGACAGAGTTTTGGCAAAGGAAGACTGTGTTTGGGCACTGGCCTCAGGGGGCATGGTCTTTCTGGGGGACAAGAGCGCGGCGGTTGATTTGGAGATGTCAGGAAGCTTTTTAAACTGGTGCTCTGGCAACACATTTATAACGGAATAAACGGGCACTGTGATTGTGCTGCAGGTGACAGAGGTGGTGGAGTTGGGAGGGGATCTAAGGGAGGCATAAATGGAGCTGGAGCCAGAGGAGCGGATTGACTGATAGGAGGAAGATGGAGAGGACGACACGGACTTGAGTGTGCCGTAGCCTGCGGAGCAGGAGTTCAGCGTCTTCTCCACTTCATCAAAGGCAGCATTGACACTGGTGGTGGCAGCATTGGTTGTAGCCTGTATTCTCTCCTGTAGGCTTCCAGACATGAATGAATTCGGTGAGGGGGAGCGATATTTAGTGGGCGACACGCTCCCGTTGATTAGGGCTGCTGCACTTGGTGTGGGGTTACCTTTGAGTGGTGAGGAGAGTGAGCTGAGGAATCCCCTGTGAGAGCTGGAAGCATCGGTGGTCGTTCGGTTCGTGGAGAGGCCTGGGACTGTTTTAATAGGGGAAGCAGTGGATGGAACATTTGAGGTTATGACAGATTTATAGGGCAAACTGGAGTTATACGTGTTGAGAGAGGACTTGGGTGAAGCAGGCGGCGTCATAGCAATGGAGGATCTCTCTAAAAGTGAACCTCCAGCAGGAACCGGAGAGGTTCTGGCAGAAAGGGCTGCCAGGGCCTTTACAGAGACCGGATCGGGGGCGCTCTTTCCTGGGGACGACAGCAGGGTTGGGGAAGCCTGGACTGGGTATTGGGCCTGCTGCACAACTGTCTTAATGGGGGACGAGATGGTTCTGTAGGAGCGTATTGGTGATGCTATGTCACTGGCGGATTTGATGGAGGATGCAGGTGAGCCTCCGATGACTGATCTGATGGGGGAGGCAGAGTTCACGGACCACACGGACCTCAGTGGGGAGGCTGAGGGGGTGTTGGAGGAGGAGCTGGAGAGCGATCCGAAGCCGGACTTGACCTGACCGGCGATGCTGACGGGCGGGCTTGTCGCCCAAGCCTGGTAGGAGCGCGTCGTAAAGACAGGCTTGTAAGCGTAGCCAGAAGGCTGCGGCGTGGCTTTCGGAGTGGAGTTGTTGCCTCTTTCGGCTGTTTCTGACGCAAATGAACAAACCAAACATAAAAATGAACAGAAATTGTTAAGAGAAAGAAAACAGAGAGACGGGAAAGAAGTTTAGTCAAGAAGTTTCATCAAGATGTGCCAGAAAATAGCAAATACACTGTCATGGACTGCTGTCATACAGAATGGACATTTTTTGACAAACTGATGGTGACAAATAGTGAGTGCAAACAAAAGACAGAAAAGAAACAAATATAAATGAAAAAAACAAGAAGCAAAAGAAAAGGAGCGCAAGACTGTGTAATGCAAACATGTATACATAAATACAGCAAAAACATCAAATTAATCATGTGTAAAAAGGTTAAAAGAGTTCTGCCATTGAGAATGTACAATAATTACAAGGACAAAAATAGATTCTTTATTTAACAGAATATAAAATAACACAATGCAAACTCATGAATCATGCAAAACAGAAATATTCCAAAACAAAAAAGGGGAAAGAATGGCATGAAATACAACAGAAATTCTTACAATGCGTATGATTTGAAAAACAAAATGCCAGTGAAGTGCAATGACAGAACAGAAGCCAAAAAATGTGCTAATGTGCTAATTTGGCACTGAAATCAGATCCAGTGGAGGTAATAAACACTGCCTACAGACGATTTCATAACTCTCTGAAGAAATGGAGAAGAAAATTAGGAACTCACTGGATGCCGGGTCGGTCAGATAGCTGTAGCGCTTTCGCAACGCAAATGAAGCAAAGGTATGGCGTCGCTCTTTGTTGTCGTTCTGAAATAACAAAAAAACAAAAAATGCTATAAGAGAACAATCTGACTCGGAACCGAAGATATTCTATTGATTTTATCTTTGGTTTTCCATTTTTAAAACTGGAGATAAAATTTAAAGCTTAAAAATTTTGAAAAACATAGAGCCTGTTCCACACATGACCTTCACCAGCATCAGCAACTCAGTTACTATCAGTCTCAGTTACTTGGGGGTTGTGCATAAACTTTATTGGAAAACTGATCTGGAATTGTAGTTCTAAAAGGAGGTCATATTCAGCGGTTTCTTTATTTAGTTGGAATATTGGCGGTTGGCTCAACAGCGTATTTGTGTTAAATTAAGTTCTCAGGTTCTATTTAATGTCACATGATGTTGATCTTAGATCTTGATCCGCCAGGAGAGAGCGAAAGACTTGTGTTGGGAAACACTTCAGAAACTAAGAGCTCAGTTCAGTAAGACTCTGGTTCAGTTGGATTCTGAGGAGATTTGAGGACGGATCATTTGACACTCGAGCACAGTTCTGTTGAGACTTGGGCATGGTTCAGTCGAGACTCGGCATGGTTCAGTTGAGACTCGGCACGGTTCAGTCAAGACTTAGCATGGTTCAGCTGAGACTCGGCATGGTTCAGTTGAGACTCTGCACGGTTCAGTCAAGACTTGACACGATTCAATCGAGACTCAGCATGGTTCAGTCAAGACTCGGTGCTGTTCAGTCAAGACTCTGTACGGTTCAGTCAAGACCCGGCACGGTTCAGTCAAGACTCGGCACGATTCAGTCAACACTCGGCACGGTTCAGTCGAGACTCTGCACGGTTCAGTCGAGACTCTGCACGGTTCAGTCAAGACTCGGCACGGTTCAGTCGAGACTCTGCACGGTTCAGTCGAGACTCGGCACGGTTCAGTCAAGACTCTGCACGGTTCAGTCGAGACTCTGCACGTTTCAGTCAAGACTCGGCGCGATTCAGTCAAGACACGGCACGAATCAGTCAAGACTTGGCACGGTTCAATCAAGACTCGGCGCGATTCAGTCAAGACACGGCACGAATCAGTCAAGACTTGGCACGGTTCAATCAAGACTCGGCACGGTTCAGTCAAGACTTGGCATGGTTCAGTCAAGACTCTGCATGGTTCAGTCAAGCCTTGGCACGGTTCAGCCAGGACTCGGTACGGTTCAGTCGAGACTCGGCACGGTTCAGTCGAGACTCGGCACGGTTCAGTCGAGACTTGGCGCGGTTCAGTCAAGGCTCGGCACGGTTCTGTTGAGACTCTACATGGTTCAGGAGAGACTCTGCACGGTTCAGTCGAGACTCGGCGCGGATCATTTGAGACTCGGCATGGTTCAGTTGAGACTTGGCACGGTTCAGTCGAGACTCTGCACGGTTCGGTCGAGACTCGGCACGGTTCAGTCAACACTCTGCATGGTTCAGTCAAGACTCCACATTGTTCAGTTGAGTCTCAGTACTCATCTAATGTACTCTCCAACCAAGCCTGAGCACAGAACCTGAACCTGACTGTCCCATTTAACGCACATAGAGTCAAAGAGAGATTCTGGTCTACTGAGAAACAGCACATGCTTGAAATTTTTTCAGATGCGAGAAAACAGGACCAACTGGACCCTATTCAGAGACTTCTGTTAAACAGTGACTGTCTTCGCACTCGTGGACCAAAGAGCCACTGAAGGACGAGGTGGGCAGCTGAAAACACTGCAGGTCCAAGATCTGAGCATACGGGACGGTCTGTAAATCTGCAGCTCCACAGGACCACAGGAGACAGGAGACAGCTCCACAGGAGACAGCTCGTCGATAAGAACAGTGATAGATCAGACCAGCAGGGGGAGCAGGAGCACAGGAACGGAGATCCGGGCCTGGTGTGAGTTCCGCATTAAGTGATGAGATATTTGAAGGATGTTTTTGGTTGTAGCTGCAGTGACCTGCGTCCTGTAATCCAATTAATGCAGACTGTCTGCGCAACACTGAGAAACGGATGCAGCTGAACAGAGAGCATTAAAGGACCAGCAGCTCCTTAAACTGGTGAGAGAATTCTGCTCAACCTACTGGGAATGATCAACAACAGCAGGCTTTTGGAGGATAATAAAATAATCCTGTTTTCTCTATAATCGTTCATTACTAAGCATCATTTTCACTGCATTAAACCAAATTAAAAGTCCTTTAAAAAGTTGGTGCATAATCTTGCTGGAAAAGCTTTGAAAAAAATTTATATAAATAAACAAAAATCAATAACTGAAATAATTCAACTCATTACGAAACACACAAAGCATGCAATAAAACTAAGCTCCATCTTATGTCAACCAATGAATGATCTGGGGAGAAAAAAAAGCCTCTGACCAATCACAAAGAAGGAGAGCGTCACCATGGCAATGTCTTAAAATAGCTACTAGCACATGAATTACACAGAAAGCTGGAGCGAAACATGTGGAGCCATAATTACCTCATCATCAGGATCAGACTCCGCCTCCTACAGAAAGAGAGAGAGAGAGAGAGAGAGAGAGAGACAGAGAGACACATAGAGAGAGAAAGAGAGAGAGATAGAGAGATAGACGCAGAGAGAGAGATGCAGAGAGAGAGAGATAGACAGAGAGAGAGTGTGAGAGAGAGAGACAGAGAAAGAGAGATAGAGATGCAGAGAGAGAGAGAGACAGATAGATAGATAGATAGATAGATAGATAGATAGATAGATAGATAGAGAGAGAGAGAAAGAGAGAGAGAGAGAGAGAGAGAGAGAGAGAGAGAGAGAGAGAGAGAGAGAGAGAGAGAGAGA
>JBBPCW010000001.1:22094472-22109508 GCA_037974425.1 Phenacogrammus interruptus
CGGTATCGGCCGATCACACTTACACAAAATCGGTAATCGGAATCGGCCAAGAAAATTGCAATCGGTGCATCCCTACTACAGACTGTTATTAGCGCCACAAATTTCAAGAGGAGACTTATTCATAATTACACTTTTCCATTTATCTGGTAATACCATTAATCAATGTCTTGGGCACTCCTTAATAAAATGAAATAATCAAAAATATTAACAAATAAAAAAAAAAACCTCTCTCTTAGCAAAAACACACACACAGATACAAAGAAAAGCACAAACCTATAGTTCATTTTGTCTTCTTTGGACTGTTTCTCCTGTCTCTCCTTTGCTGCAGTGCTCTTCACCACCTTGCAGGCTCTGCTTTGATGGGTACAACTATCTCTCAGCTCCCCTGAGTCTCCAGAGTCTCTATCTTGGGACAGTGTTGAACTTGAGCTGCTGTCAAGGCACTTCTCACAGCACAGGGACTGGGAAAAGTCCCCTCCCTCTGGCTCTCCATCCTCTTCCCTCACTGGTCGCGGAGTTGGAGGAAGGGGTAAGGGAAGAGGGCAATCTCCCTTACCTATACTGCCAGTCCCCACTGCTGACTGGATAACAGAACTAGTTATAGTGAGTTTAAGCTTATCAAAACCTAGAGCCCCTCCTCCTCCAGCAGTCTCTGTGGCAACAGGGTCGTCATGGCTGTCAAGGCAGCTGGTGGCACAGCAAACACAGGAGTTTAGCAGGCAGTGGGTGGCTACCAGAGCATTGCCGTGTGCAGCTATGGAACCCTCTCCAGGGTGAGGTAAGACTACTGCTAAGTCAGACAGACTGGGTGACCGTGGGTTAAAGATGACTGTGGCAGACAGCTTCATACCGCCTGTCCGATGAGCAATCACTTCTGCTGTCTCCGCCTCCTCTTCATCCTGTGGTCCTTCCCAGCCATTTACCAGTGGCAATGTGTCCGTTGTACCCACTATTTCAGAGGAGGGACACGGTTTATGCTGGTTGCTCTGACTAACTGATTCGTCTGACTGGCAGACTGCCACCCAACCATTGCAGGTGGAGTCAGTGGAAGGAGTGGGCCTGTCACGTATGTTGGGACTGGCTCGCTGTCCTTGGCGAACTCCTGCACTGCTCACAACAACCCCCACACTGCCTACCCCCTCCAGGTCATCCATGAAGAAAACTCGCTCATCTTCCTCCTGGAAGGAGCCAGGCGCTCGCTGAGGAGAGTTCTCAGTGCTGGAGGGCCCCCTGGACCCTGCCAGGTTGGGCCGGTATGGCCTGGGATTGTGGGTTGGAGACTGCCTCTGGCTTGGAGGTGAAAGCAGTGTGGACATCTGGTCACCCACCCGATGCACCATCATATTGAGCTGCTCAATCTCCTCTTCATCGTATTGCATGGAGCAGGCCAGGTCTGCCTCCACATCTTCCTCTCCCTCACTTGGGACATTCTGCTGACACCCACTTTCCTCCCACACACTTTCCTCCTCCTCCTCCTCACACTGGGAATTACACAAATCAAGGTCTGTCACCTTCTCTGCCTCTTTCTCTTCTTCTCTCTGTATTTCCTCCACTTGGCTCTTTGTGCTGGTGGAGGTGGCTGGTTCCGGGGTGGATGAGATTTCTGGGCCTACAGGGAACTCACCATCCTGGGAGATGCACAAACTCCGCTCCAGAGTCATCAGCTCCTCTTCCGTCAAAGTCTGCAGCAGGTCCCTACGTCAACAACCCAAAAACATCCAGAAGCCTGCTGTCATAATAAGGTAAAAACAACCTGCTGAAAACCACACATTGTAATTAGCACATGAGAACAGTAGGCCTGGCCGACACTGGCCACAAGAGCATATTTCTTTCCCTTTTTCATAATGATCTGGTTATAAGACCATATTACACAAAAAGCAATGTCATAGTAAGTAATCCAACTACTGTCTACACACTGAGGGAGAGAGACTGGTATGTCTTAATTAGTGGTTATAAGTGTGAGACAACACTTTGAATACAAGAGGTACCTTATTTTCTTCAATAAAGTGCGAAATGGTCGGAAGAGTTCAGACATGTCTTCTGGTTTGTTGTCCAGGTTCAGAGGCCCTTCAGGATACACCACCAGTCCACTAATAACACATTATGAAAAATGTTTTAAATGCTTGAAGAACGTTTATTTTATAATGTAAAAAAGAAAACCCGATTAATAACCTAGTAAGACTCTATAATAACCACTCCCTCCGTCAAAGATAAATATGTGCAATATATTTTTTTCAGTATGTGCAATATAACTGTTTTATTCTACTTACTGTACAGAGTGTTCTAATTATAACTTAATTATAATTATAACTTCTCCTCTAGTATACTTTTTATTACGGGTAAGTTGTACTATTTCCCTCTTAATATATTTCTCGTCTGAGCATATTTACTATATATTCAGGTATTTTTATTTTTATTTTTATTCTGTATTGTTATGTCTTGTCTGAGTGTGCAGTCGTGATGTGAGCAATTTCCTCGGGGATAAATAAAGTTTTCTGATTCTGATAGTACTGTGGCATAAAGTGAATAAACTGAAATGACTGAAAAGTGAATCACTTACCATACAATGGCTAGTCGAGGTATTGTAAACATGAGAGCAGGTTCATAATCATCAATCATGTCTTGAGTGAGATAGCCCAGCTTCAGAGCCCTTAAAACAGATGGCACATCCTGAATTACAAAATTTGCATAGTAAATCATTTTTAACCAATTGATCATTTGCATCTTAAGAACAGAAAAATCTTTACAATTACAAAAAATCTAATTTTGTTTCTGTGAACTAGAAATTTCACTCATTAATAATGAATAATTCTAATTAATAATTGTAAAATATTTACACAAAATTCCCCCCCTCCCCCCCCCACTGTGAAACAGTAATGACACTGTGTGGGCTCTCATTAGCTACTAAGACAATTAAAAACTGCAGATTTAATAGTCTTTAGTTAAATAAATGCATCCAAGTTATAACAAGATAGGATGAGTCATATGATAACAATATAGACTTGGCAACCATAAATTTAATGAGCTCATAAAGGCCTTTGATACGGATCTGTATGGAGTTGTTGAACAGCTAAGCACTTTGCTGTGTTGAGTAATAAAAACAAACATATAGGCAGCACTGTGTTAAGTTCTGTGTGGTTTCTGCTTCAAAGCATAAAAGCAACACACCCAGGCTGTGGAAGCCATGGAAAACAGGGAGTAGACAGGAAGGTAGAAAGGTGTAGAAGCAGAACAGTAGTGAAGAGACAGGAATATATTAGAGAACAGTGTGGAGTGTGTCTCCAGGTTTTGCAGAGATTCTAAAAACTGGGTGGGTGTACACCAGAAATGTCAGGTGTAAACAGCAAAATGTCAAATCCTGCTTTGTCATGTTTAATGATGTTTAGCTATATGTCATTAAACATGGAAAAGTAGGATTTGGCATTTTGCTTTTTACACCACATTCTTTACATGCAGATAGAAACTGACAGCATACATATAGACAGACAGATTAATGGTGTATATAAAGAGCAAGCCAATATATAAGCTATTTGTAAGACTATGTATATCAAAGCAGATTGTAAACTATTGCTTTGCCCTCTGTTTGTCACTTACCTCTCTACAGTCTCACAGAAGAGCACAATAACTTCCTGCTGAATGTAGTACTCTTTAGGGGACTTCACAGGCACCATGGCGGACACATAACTACAACAAGGTAAGTAAATAAATAAACACACTGTCTAGCACTCAATACAGCCAATGGTTCCAACCTCTCATTGACTAACATTGTATAACAAAGTAAAGCCGTTATGAGCTTTTTGTACTAACATGTTTTCACATGTTAACAGTTCTTGTTACTGTGGCTTTATTTTATTATGATCATACCTGAGCTCAAACTCAGCGAAAAGGCTGTCAAACTGTCGCAGTGCCTCCCTCATGCGCTCGTTGTAGAAGTTGAGGTCTCGAAGCGCTTGGTCACGTGTGATGTTGCGCACCTCCTCCAGACTGCGTGTCAGGTCTTTGGCCAGTGGCCGCATTGCCATGCTCTCAATCTCTCTGTTCATGATGATGGAGCCTGCTGCCAGGCACTAGACATAGCCCCAATGTAAACAACCATGTTATTCACACAAGGCACATACCAGTGAAGAAACTATTATTTTGCATGTTTAAGCAGTTATATTCTGTCTTCCACTGCCTTCACTGGCTACCAGCATCCATCTGTATTCAGTATAAAATCTGTCTATATACTTTTAAAGCCCTTCATGGCTTTGCTCCCTCTTATACACACAAGATTTGCTCCATTCCTACACCACGTCCCACAAATTAAGGTCAGCAGACTCTGGTTTACTTACAATACCCAAATTCAGACCATCCTCCAAGAGAGGCAGTTTGTTGCCACACCTGAATAATAGAATTCATTCCTCAAACACCTTAGAGGCAATTCTTCCCTTTTAGAATTCAAGAGCTCCCTTAAGTCATGCCTTTCTCTCTGTGCCTGTCTAGTCTTCTTATTGTGCAGTATATCCTAGTTTTGTATTCTTGTCACTCTGTAAAGTGTCCTTGGGTTTTAGAAAGGCACTAGTTAAATTAAACTGACTATTGTTATGCAAATGAAGTATGTCTAGCACCCTACAGCATGCATTCCAGCTTATTTAGCATTGTTAGTCTCTATTAGTACAGTACGTTTCAAAGTAGATGCTGCAACTTCCGCAGAAATCCTTGCCAAGGTATTTCATGAGTGGACAGTTAATGCTAAATCCTTTCAAGTCATTTGACCATACCTCTGCCCCAAACCACAGCTGTCCTGCAAGGTTGTCATGGCGGATCTCCTCCGGAAATTTCACACAGAAGTCTCTGTTTGCTCGATCATCTGGTATACACTCGTCCATAATCTGGTTTATAATATTCAGCACATTGTCCTGCACAAGAAAACGGCAATTCATTCACCAATCACTGTGTGTGTCTTCTGTTATCTCTGGTTCCACAATTAAAAGTCCCCAGAGACTCTCCTGCAGTGTGAGGGCAGGTTAATGAGAAGCAGATAAATAACTAACCTGGCAGGAGCGGAACTGGTTGACCAGCAGTGTGCACCGCTGAGGGTCCTTCCTCCCATCCAGACTGTCCAGCTCCGATGCCACCTGGTTCAGCTCTTCATCTGCATAGTAGAACTGGGCCAGTAGCTGGGGGTCTGACCTCTGCACCACATGAACAGTAGAGAAAAAGAGCCTGTTAAAAAAGAACCTAATGACAAACTGCTGAGGCTGAAAACAAACCAGGGTTTGTTTGTGTATGCACTCTTATGTGTATGAATAACCACAGAGGCCAGTACTGCCCAATGCCACAACACTGGCTATTGTGTCCATTAATGTGATAAAGCCAAGAAGAAGCATTCTTGAGGAACAAAGGCCACACACATACACACAGGCATACAATGTGACGTCCAAAAAAACACAGGCTACTGTATGATGGTGAGAAAGGATGCCACCACGGGAATAAAAAAGGGCACTGATCCACAGGCAGACCTTTGGCCTCCTTATGCCGCATTCCACACTCTACAGGGAACATTCTCCAAGCAGTGCATCATGGGTTTGGGAGGATCGCGTTCCAGAGAGGATTCCAGGAACCCCCCCGCCACCTCCTCCCTACATCACTGTGCCTCCCCCGACCTGGGTCTTCACACCATGTTATGTAGAATTATGAATCACGCTTGTTTCCATTATTATGGTTTTCCCTACCCAACAATCATGGTCAATGATTCACAGAGATGTGCATCACTAAATTTAAAGAGGTACACAAAAAACACTCTGTACAAGTCATTTGGCCTTGGTAATTTTAGAAAAACTTTTATCAACAATCTTTATTGCTTGCACCCTTTTACATACAATGTGTGCATTTTCACACATTAACCCCAAGAAAACGGTTATAACTTACATTTTGGGATGATTATTGGGGGAAAAGGTTCCACCACTGTGCTAGTACATCCAAAGACTACTATGCAATAATGATACATGTATCAAAATTGTGTTTTCTAAGCACTATTCAAATACATTCACACAGCAAAATTACAAAAGGGGTTTTTTGGACACTGAACATTTCATTAAATGTTCATCTAAAAGAGAAATTACTTTGTCTACTATTACAAACACTCACTTAGAAAGTTAAAATCAGGCATTTTACCCTAATCACTTTTTCCAAAAATGTTCATAACCACAACATGGGCTTTATGTCATTTATGTCAAGTACAAATTAAGTAAATGTAAAACAAATTTTGTAACAGTGAGGACCAACCTGACAAGATGCATCAATCTTTTGTTCCAGTATTTTTCCACATGTTAAGCTTGACAGCATTTGAACATTTGGGAGTTTGTAATCCGTTCATCATGTGTGTTGTGAACCAGGCTTGGTTATGACACGTGTCTGGCACACGGACCGGTGGAGAATAAGCCGATTTGAGCGCCCAGCAGACCCCCAGCTCAGAGATGCTCACTCAGCCAATATACACTCAAAAAGACTTAAACCACCTGATAATAATTGCTATTCTCTAGATAATCCACTTGAAAGAAACTGTTGAATGCTGAGAACAGTGTCCACACTGAGAATGTCACGTCTTATCGCCTGGGCTGTTATACTTCTCCTGATTGTTTGAGCTCTAGCCAGCACTGTGTAATTAAACACAATTTACTCTGATAGTAATAAGAGACTGGGCAGAGGTGTGGTTGATTAGTTTGCTGGTGTGGTGCGACTGAAGCCATTGTGAGGCTGCTTTTATTCTTGAGCCCAAATGACGCATCAAATTTTCAGGTCATTCTGTCTATAAAAAAAAGCTTAATTTTTTTCCCAATTAATTCATGATCTCAAGTGACCTGTTCCACCGCCTGTCAATAAAACTAGACTGAGAAAAATGAAGCTTGCTTCTTTCATACTGGTATAAAATTCTTACTGTAAGGTATGCTTTGTTTCACAGCATTGCTAGATGTACAGTAGGAAATTATACTAAAGCAACTACAAATGAGCCTTGAACATTTCAATATAAAACTAGCCAAAAGTTGTCTGTCTGTGTGTGTGTATGAGTGTTTGAGAGACAAACCTAATCATATTGTTACAAGCTGGTGACGAATACATTTGGGATGATATCTGACATCACATGCCATTACTGTTTAGACAAGTTAGAATATGTAAATTGTCTTTTCTTATTTATTTATGTTTTTAAGCATTTTCTTTGTAAAATTATTTTAATATTGATTAGTTGTATGAAGCAGAACACATGAAGCAGAACACACAAGCTATAAAACTAGAACATCAATAAAATAGAGTTATAATAAGTGATACTAGAGCCAGGGATTGGATATTTTTGCAATTATATTATCATTAAGGAAAGCGCATGCTGTAAGGCATCGTAATACTCACATTGTTTACTTTGTTTATGAATTAAGATAATTACACTAACATTCATCATGATTATTTTGCCCATCACAAACTTCTGTGCAAATTAAGTTCACTGTCCAAGCTTAGTGAAAAAAATTAGACCAGTGTTTACGTACCTATATATCTTTAGCACTGTGTTAGTAAGACTAGACTTTGCAAATCTTGAATAGGATCTCGGTCACACAAGGCAGTGCCCAATATTCTAACTAATTTTGACTTTTACAAGGTAGGGCAGAACAATGACGCCACAATCTAAATGGCTATTTTGAGTCCATTATGTCTTGCAATTTGTTGACCTGTTGGGGGGAAATCAACAACAGGAAGTAAGAACAATCCATGTATCTATTTTAAATTCAGAACATGGTTTAGCTAAAAAAAATTCACTAATCACAGCAAATACTTAGAAAATAAACTACAATACGGAACAATGCACTAAATTCAACACAGTTAAGCACCCCCTTTGATCTTGCTGTCTTGTGCGAAGGTGGCATTCAATACAAAATGTGCAAGTGCAGCGTTCATCAATTCACACTCACATACTTGCACACACACCTAATCTACGGTCAGCTTGCAACTCTTGTTCACTTATTGTGCATCTTTATTTTAGTACAGTGAAGTGGATCAAGGTCTGCAGGTAACAGGACAAATCCAAGTGCAGGAGCAGAGGGATTTACAGAAGTCTGGCAAAGACTGTGCAGTTTAAAGGAATTTCTATTGCATTAGATTAAATAGAACCTACTTTAAGCAGGGAAAGTCCTGGGACAGTCCTGCCCAATGAATTTAATGACAGTGGATGAGGGTGATATGATTAAGTGTATGTACGGGCAGGATGGTGATGCAACTGCACATCAAGAGTTTTGTGTGTACAGTATATGAAATCATTCGGATTCTTGCATTCTAGTGCTGGCCTCTGTCACCTAACATCTGTCTAGCTGGATGACTAGGTTTTCAGGCAGAAGGCACAATTAAAGTTTTAAAAAATGTGTTTATATCTAGAACATAAATCTAATACAAAGTTGTTTTGGACTTGTCAATAAATGTAAGTCAGCTGAAGAACAATGTATGCACATATTAATGACAGACACTCAGCAAAAACAGGAGACATCAGAAGTTAGCTGTATTATCAGTCTAATACACACAATATATTGTGGTTTAGTTTTAAAGAAATGTGTCGAAACTCACCTTTGGCTTATACAGCCACTTTCTGAAGCGGTTCATCATTGGTTACCTCGCCAGCTTCCCGACCCTTTGTCACTCTTCCCTCCCCGGACTGTGGAGGAGCTCGGTCCCCGAGGCAGACTCCCACCGCAGCCGTTAGCAACCAGCACTGCTAACGGGCTAGTGGCTACCTAGCATCCAACAATTTACCTCGAGTGAGGTAAACAGAGACCCTAAATAGAGTCAACTTATGTTATTCCTCTTTACACGCACAGCTGCGCTGACCCCGCTCCTTCTGTCCGCTCGTTCCAGTGCCGTTTCGCCCCCAAAAATATTCCCTTCTCATGACTGAGCCGAGCAGCTACTCAGCTCGCTAACAGCAGGGTCCGAATCCTGAAATCAGCTCGAATCTGTTATTTTCATTGCCCGAATCGATTCACATGTCCAACCGAGTCGAACTCTTGATCTATTGTTTATGTTGGTGCCATGGGCTTTAAAACCTTTAATAACAATCAAAAACGTTTTAACGCGTCTTAGCACACATAGATTGTTTTTCTGCCATCAAAGTTAAGTTAAGTATTTGAATAAATGCAAACAAACAAGAAAGCACAAAAATAATCCATGTTTGTTTTGTTTGCCCCAAAACATAGGTTCGGTTCCAGATTTCTCCTCGATGCCTTCAGTCATTGCTTGAATTTGTAAAATTTCACCTGTAGCCACCTGATCCAATTTAATTTATTGATGTACGGATTGGGTCAAATCTGGTTTCTAATGGAAACTACAAGTAACACAGGAGTTCCACAAGAAACAAATTGATATACTGTACATAAAATCGCTATCATAGGATATTATTTGTTTTTCATACTTTTTCTAATAATTTATTAGAATCAAAATATCTTTATTGTCTTTGTAACCGAGTAGGTAATCCTTGTATGTTTACTTATATCAATCTGAAAAATAATGTTTTCAAATAGTTTTTGCAGGTGACAAGTAGTTTTTGCAGCTTTTTTCTCAGTGCTGTAAATGAAGAAGATGCAAGACTGCTAGAGGAAGGTCCCCTCACACTGTCCCCTGGGCACTGTGTTCCTGCCCCTCATTGGTGGCAGCCCTCTGCTGTCAATGGGTTAAATGCAAAGGAAGAAATTCCTGCTGTTCACACTGTGGTGTGTTAATGTATGACAGAATGGTCACTTTACACTGTTTAAAGGATGTGAATAAAATCATTTGACTTTTGAATCAAGGAATCATTTCATCGGACCGTACGATTCATTCTAGCAAACGATTCTTGAAAATCGGCTCAATGACGTCTAAATGTAGCTTCACTGTTCGCTGCGGAAGTAGCATCAAACGGGAGCGGGGCGGGGGTTGGCGGATTGGGTTGCCAAATGTTTTTTCACGGCTCCCCTTATTATTGTGTCAGAGGTCCTCCTTTTTTGTTTCGACGGAGGGGCCAGCCCCCGTAGAGTACTAGCGATTAAGGGAGCAAATTTTTGACCAGGTTTTGTTGACAAAAATGTATCATTGTATTTCTGTGCAGCACAATGCCAAAAATGCCCATAAGAAAGGAACGGTATGTTATAGGAATGTTTCGAAAATGGGAAACGCCCCACTGTTGCTTGGCAACAGCAAAACATCGTAGCTCTCAGGACAGGCCGGTGCAGAAAATGGAAATTTCTTCTGGCAGGGTTATTGGAGTATTGTGTTAGATTTAGCACACACAGCTTTGAAGGTACGTTATTCTTGAAATATGTGTGATTGTCCAGTTTTAAATATGCTCTACTTAAATATATGTATTCAGTTGATATTGTTCTGGTCTGTTCAGCATGAATTACAAGGAGCTGGTCGCAGATATCACCACCTTTCTGGACAAGTATGAGCCAGACAAACAGTGTGTGGACAGTTTTATAGAGGATTCTGCCAGGACCCTTGAGGTATATGAACTATTGATTTAGCCAAAGTTGCATAAATAATGTGTTTTTGAAACAAGATAAGAAAGAACTTTATTTATCCCTAGAGAAATCCCTGTCATTAGCATGCTAAGAGCAACAAGGACAAATAAAAGATAATAAGACAACAGAAAAAGTATAAAGGCAATAAACAATAGTGCAACCAGTGATAATTTATCAGTGATAATTTTGTTGGAGATATGTATCAGTACCCTAGAGCCATCCCTCTTTTTTGTGTCCATTAGAATCACCCCTCTGGAGACCAGAAGTTTGTGACTGATACTGTTTATGGTTGTATTGTACATCGAAGACTCTTGGATATTGTGATTAATGTCTTTTATGATCAAAATGGGAAATCTTTATTCAAATCTGATCGGAACATGTTTGTTGGTAAGTTTGACTATATTTATAGTATAAGGATTTTACTGTAGTCATGGAGTGAACTACTGAATGTGTATTATAACTAAACTTCAAATCCAACTTTGCTACATAATACAGCTTGCTAGTTTAATTAATTTTTGTTCTTTTCTTTCTCAGTGGTCTGTTACATTGCTATGTTCCATCTTGAGGATATGGGTTTGGAGCAGTTCAGCAGAATAATCAAGTCTCTGGACAGCGCAAAAATGTACAAAGTAAGGAGATACAAAGCAACTGCTTTATACAATAAATTTCACAAATCGCACAAAATTTTCACATATTTCATTTTGTTTAATTTGTTTTTGACAAAAGAGTTTCAGGAAGTAAACACTGTATATTTTTCTTTTCAAATGTATCATTATGTCATAAAAACCATTGCATTGTCACCTTTTCACACTGAAGTTATAAGGCGTGTTTTTGAATGAAGTGTAATGAAGAGCAGGCAATCGGAACAGATGTAATTTACATATTTCAATAACCATATCCAATGGTTTATGTGCACAAATATGTTTGGTGTTGCTTAATATATTGTGTTTTTTTTCCCAGTTTCTTAGTTTCTTCTTTAATGTTAGCAATCTCAGCACCTGGATTTATGGGGAGTGGAGTCACATCTATGATGCTTCCTATGTGGAGCACAAGTGGATTGGTCCGTTACTGAGGTAATACATTGCAGCTGATAAGTGTAGCATGTGTGTCTACATAACCTCATTTGTGCTGAAATGGGAGTGGATTTTATTGCATATGATTTACACATAATTCTAACATATTCGTGTCTCATGTAAATTTAATAGAGTCCAGGATTTACTACAGATACATCATGTACTCCAGATGACGAGCAATGTAATAGCAATGATACCTCCTTTTCTAAAAGCTTCTTTTCTAAAAAGCTTATAGTTTCACCCTGTCCTCCCCATTAGACGGCTACCTGAGATTGAAGGACTGCTTGATTACCTTACCAAGAAAATGACCAAAGGCAGTTTGCAGAGGAAATCCCCTAAGAAATACACGCAACCTCAGGAGTTTGCTTTGACAAAGCCAAAACCTCGTGCAGTCCCTGCTCCCGAGCCTATTCCACAGCAGGAGAAAACCAAGCCTGTCAGTATGCACACCTTAAAGATACTTGATGAAATGCTAATGATGTTTTTTTTTTAAAGTTATTTGTGCATGCAGTAATAACTCCCTTAATTTTTCATTTTTACTCAGGTTCCAGCAAGCACCCACAGATCTCCAAAAGAGAAGCAAGTTCTGGAGGAGATCATTCAGAAGAATCACCTGGAAGCACAGGTCAGATCTTCTGAAAGTGGAGCTGCATTGTGTTACAGTATGACAATTCTGTTAACTCTGTATACAGTACTGGTTTTGAAATATTTATATTCATTATATTTCTGCCACGCATAGAAAGTCTTGTATGAAGCAAATATTCAGCAGTTCCGGTGTGCGAACCCACAGAAATCTGAAAAGACAAAGGTAAAAATCAATTATTCAGAGTCTCATGTTTTTATATAACATTGTCAGGGCTGAGGGGGCTATCCCTCTTCAGTCCTGAGCTACCTCAGGGCATGGACCAGACGTCAGACCAGAACTCCATGCTGATACTTTTATTAAACACACAGGAATAAAGTAAATAGGTATGCGGGCCTCCAGATACGTGATACAGACAGGGCATAAACTCAGGATATCGAGGCAAATCTGAGGTGTAACTAAGGCGTCACTGAGGCGATGGACTCATGACGAGAATAAACACAAACAGGACTTAAATGCTAAACGTAATCAGGAACAAACACAAGACAGCTGGAACACAAGACCACGTGACATAATCAGAACAGAACATACCTCCAAAATAAAAGCCCTCAAAACAAGAACAGAAAACAGAGTCAAAAAACAGAAACGCAGCGGCCCCTAACGGCCGCCGACCGAACCGTGACAAACATACTTCATTCCCATTTCATTTTTAAATATCTTGGTTAATGCTTATATCAGAAGACATTGTGTTTAAATGTGAAGTGGAAACATATATAAATATGAAATGCCAGTGGTGTAATATACATTTCAAACCCATTAATTTCGTAATCGGTTTCTCTTACAAAGTTATGTGTATTTTCTGTTGGTAGAATATAATGTCAGAGATTCAGCACGACTTTGAAGCTAAACTCCAATTTGATACAGTTTACACTTCTGGGACCCCAGCAACTCATAAGGTAATTTAAAACAATGCTAAAGAGCAACTTTAAACTGAATTTAACCTAGCTTTGACATGTGTTCTATATCTAATACCATTTTTTCTATTTGTTTCAAACTTACAGATGAACAACTTGCCCATCAGATTAAACACAACAGCCATCTTGCGGGAGGGTGCATTGTATAATCGTCAGATGGAAGAGGAGCTGAACAAGTACTGCCTTAAAATCAAATTATGTAAATTATACACATCTAACTACTAGATTGATCAGTATAGACGATCTTATATTTTACACCTTTCAAGAGAACATAACACAGAAAATGTGAATGCAGTATGTCAGCAATGTTAAAATTGAAAGTCCATTTTGAATTAATCTTGCTTGTGATGTCACAACTATAAACACATTGTTCAGTTTGTAGCACTTTAGTAATTCTGTGAAGTCTTTTGCTTCTGAATTTCAGAACTTTTTTGTACATTTCCATACCATAGATGGGTATTCAGGTGCCTCACTGCACTGACAAAAATCATTTCCACATATCCTACAGGCACAGTACTTATACCTTATTATACCTTAAAGCAGTGTTTACAGGCATGTTAAGGCAGCGAACACACAAAAATGTGCAGGGCATTATGCCTTCAGGACCAGGATTGAGAAACACTGTCTTAAAGGCACAGTGAGAAAAAACAGCTTATTTTATTCTAATAGAAGAGCTTGGAAAAATAATAACGTAAAAAGAAATTATTCCACTTTCTTGCAAACCCACACAAGCACTACAAGTGGACATTAGGGGAAGAAATAAGGTGTGATATTAGGTCCTTTTGATATTTGCATTATGAGTAATACATTAAACTGCTCATGCAATTGCAGACTTCAGCGTCTGACACAGGGGGCAAATGAGCCCTCTGCATTCCTGCAGTGGCAGAGAGACATGAGGGAGAAGGACCTGCAGGAGGAACTAGCCCAGCTGGAGCGCAGGAGGCTGGAGGGGAAGATCAGCCATGAGGAGGCTCTTCTGGCACGGCAACGCGTGCTGGAGCTCAACCAACACAAAGCCCAGCTCAAAAAGGAAGAGGTGAATAGCATCTAGTCAGAATATTAGTCCTGCTGCATAGTAATTTGAATGGAGCAAGCAAGTATTTGGACACTTTTGTTTTTAATATTTTGTGTACTTTCAGTGCATATATCCACTTCAAATTCACACAAAAATCAAAACAGATTCAGCCTCTATACCAAAATATTAGGGGTGTAACGGTACACAGATGTCACGGTTCGGTACGTACTTCGGTTTTGGGATCACGGTTCGGTACGGTTCACGATACAGCAAAGTTAAGCAACAAAAAGTTATAAAGAATGAAGCTTGGTTTATTTTTGTTTATTTTAAATAGACAGCAGTGTATTAACCAGTAAACACACACGCTTATATTTTCATGTATGTGTAAGTGTTACGCCAGTAGGTGGTGCTATTGCACCACACTACGACCCAGGTTTATGATTTACTTGCGCTTTTTGGTCCCTCTGCGATTCCGTATTACTTCAGTCACGTCTTCTCCGTCGTACCGTATATTCTCCGAAAGACACCATGTACCGAACCGTGACCCATGTACCGTGACGGTTCGGTACCAATACATGTACCGTTACAGCCCTACAAAATACACATAAATATAAAGACATAAATACTACTGCTGCTGCTGCTGCAACAACTCTTGTGCAGGTTGCCCCTGGTGTCTTATAAAAGGTGCTATTGGATGGGAAGATTTCACACAACAAGTAGCAATCATGCTTAAGAGAAAGGAGCTTCCTAAGGTTATTAGGGATAACATTATTAAAACACATTTTAAAGGAAATCAGAATCAGTTTTATTGCCAGGTATGTTCACACATACAAGGAATTTGCTTTAGTGACAGAACTCTACAGTGCAACAAGATGACAGT
>JBBPCW010000001.1:22189272-22200145 GCA_037974425.1 Phenacogrammus interruptus
GGAATTTCGTGCTGTTCACACTGTGTGCTGTGGTGTGTTCACGTATGACAAATGGTCACTTTCACTTCACTTATGTGTGTGGAGGGAGGGGCATCACAAAAACAGTGAATTCAAAGTCGACTTTTCTGTAGCTTAATTGCCATGGACTGTATGGACTATAAACTGGAACATTTTGAAGTTTCACTGCATCAAACCTGAGGAATCTGCATAAATGAGGAAAATTCAGTTGAAGACCCTTTAAGCCCTTTAAGAAAATAATAGCGTACTGGTAATGAAATGCTTACAGTAAAGGTTTGCATTTGGTAATTGCACTCTTGGATGTTTGAACAACTGTGATGAAGAATTTCTAGGAAATGCCAAAATCAACCTAAAAGTGGGTTTTTGTCCAAGAACATTCCAACACAGCAGATGATTCATGGCTGCTGAGGTTTGTCTAGCAGCCCGGGCAGCTTTTGAGCTTCAGCTTAAATTCCACCATTCGCAGAAGATTCACATTTATGGAGGCAATAACAATCAAATGAAACCGTCGTGAAAGCTTTCAAAATTACGTGTTGAATCTGCAGCCTTTAATTAACGATCAGAACTATACTGTAACTGTAAAAATGTGAGCAATGTTTTCTGTCACTCTTATCTAAAGTACCGGTTTTCTTAATCTCTCTCTGGGTGGAAAAAAACACATTTATTGATCAACTCTGAAAAAGAGTAGAAGTGAGTCCTTGGTGTCAGACGGAGTCCGATTCTGGCCTCATAAAATAATCCCAGCTCAGGAAACAGATGTTACTTGGCTTTGCGCAGAGAGAGCAAACACGTGCGTTTTCCCACTCTGTCTCAGGCCTGCCTGGTCCAGCGGTGGGATTCGGGACCCCACACCAGTCTGTTTAGGGTGGAGCTGTGCCAGTTTTGTGGGCGAGTATGAAGATTACTGTTTGATCTTATCCATCACAGTGACTGGCACAGAGGCGTTCAGGCAAAACTGCACGTCCGATAGCTCAGCTTGTGTCAGTCTCGACGCAAAGCTTCAGCCTCATATCTGTGTTTCGAGTCACATCTGTACAGGAAGAAGGGTCATGTTTGCAGGACCTTGGACGCTGTATAGAGGATGAAACTTTTTTAGGCTTTGACTGAGGACTGGGTGAAATTTCTGAAGCGCTTGTCTGGCTGCTCTTCTATAATATATACACACTGTATAAAATGAGGGATTCCACACACACTAAGGTCTGTTCTTTCATGTGCAGTATTTCTCATGCAATATTCCCTCTGGTGTAATATTACTGTGTATTATGTAATGTTTGCTCCTACTAGAAATCTAGAGATTCCCACTGTGTGTATATGTATATATTTACAGCTCTAATAACTCTATGAGGGACTGATTAGTGATCAGCTGAATCACGTCTTCTGTAATGAGGAAAAGTATAAAAACACTGCTGTAATCAACACTCTCCTCTCACACTGAGGCTTCAGACCTTCGGCAGAATTCAAATTAGCCATTTTAATCTAGATTAATCTAGATTTCTTCCAAGATTACAGTGAGATTAATCTAGATTAAAAAATAATCTATGCCCACCTCTAATATGTATATATATATATATATATATATACACACTGCATATTCTTCCACCACGTGCAACCGAACTAGTTAGCGCAAGAGCCCATAAAGACACAATACATACACTTATACCAGTACAATTATTTCGATCAGTAATAAAAATGCATTCACATATGTAGAAATGTCTGATGTTTCTTTTCATGTAGATGTATGAACTGTTTACGTGTCACATGTGTTTTCTGTCTATGTTTGGATTCTGTCATGCTTTGTCCCACATGTTTTCTGTTTTCCCTCCCAGGCCCTCATCCTGCCCCCTATTAAACGTGTTCACCTGTACTCCATCCTGTCACAGCTGTTCTTGATTCACACACACAGGGGTATTTATACCCCTGTCTGTGTGTTTGTAATTTGTTGCCCCACCATAACACATATCCAGTTCCTAATTTGTCATTGCTATGATCCTTGTAGTCTGTTAATGTTTTATGTCTCTACATCCTCCAATACCCATCAACGTTACATTGACCAAGGGTGCCCAAACATTCCCATACAACTGTACACAACTTCTGTACCGACTTACATAAGCACAACTACAGCACAATTAAAGTTCATGAATACCTATCTGTGGTATAGCAGCCTATTAGATGGACCTACAAAGTAGGCATGCCTTTCTATGCTTACCTTTTTAGTCAAACAGGAGAACACATCAAGTCAGTGTGACATTTTCAGTTCTGCTGACAGGCGCTGGCATTAAATAGTCTTTCAAAAATGGTCCTAACTTTTACAGTCAGGCTTTATGACCTAGTTAGACCAATATGAAGTGGTGATATAAATGCATTTCTTTCACTTACTGCAGCACAGAGGAAATGAGGGGACTGTTCATGGCACCAGCAATTCTTTCCTTTGTGACAGCGCACACTCAGCACCCACTTGTTTTCACCCTGCATTTGACACATTCAGCATAACAGCCAGAGTCAGTCTGACCTGTACTTACTGTGCTTATGTCTATGTTTAGGTTCCAGTCTGTTAAAAGTCAGATAAGACCAGGCTCTTTATTTTACACAGGCTTATAACACAAGTGCTTATAAATTGCTCATTATTCCAGTAATTGCTATTACCTTATAAAGTTAATAAGCAATGTTTTGATTTATAGACATATGCATCCTTGTCATGCCACTGTGGTGATTTCCTAGTGGTATACTTGCCTCTGGACCAAGAGGTCACAGGTTCAAATCCTATCTTCATACCACCACTGGGTCCCTGAGCAAGACCCTTAATCCCAAGTTGCTCCAGGGAGACTTCCCCCTGTAGATAGGGAATGGAAGTGGCTTTGGATAAAAGCCTCTGATTAATGCTGTAAAATTTAAACTGTGATTGGTTTAGTCTCTATACTAAATTAGTATTGATACAGATTTGGCTGTAAATCATATCATGAAAATTACATTATTCTTTTGGTCAAAAATGCAGCATTAGCACTGATGCATCTTGAGCATATATTCAGTCTGCTGGCAAGCAGGTTTACGATGTCTGAAAAAAGACGGAAGAGCATTTGTGACAAAAAAACAGCCCCAGACCATTATCCCTCCTCTACCAAACTTTACTGTTGACTTGCATTTCAGTAGTCCACATTCTCTAAGCATTTCCCGAACCCAGCTTTGTCCATCAGACTGCTAGATAGTGATGTGTCATTCATCATGTTTCCACTGCAATGGAATCCTGTGGTGGCGTTCTTTGCACTAATCCAGCCAAAGTTTGACATTACTCATAGTGATCTGAGGCTTGGGTGAAGCTTCCAAAGCACATTTCGTATGCTGTACTTGGCAGCCCTGCCCTGCATGATTGCCTTGTCTACTGCTTTGTGGTTGAGTTGCTGTTGCTATTATTAGACACATTCATTTCACAATAATAGCACTTTAACTAGCAGGGCCAAAGTTGATCTGACTACGTTTTAAAGTCACTGAGCTCTTCCGTACAACACATTCTACTGCCAGAGTTTGTCTGCAGAGGCTGCATGGCTATGGGCTTCATTTCAAAGAAATGGGTGTGGCTAAAACGCTGAAATGATGTCCATATACTTTTGGCCATATATGAATGTCCACATACTTTTGGCCATACAGTGTACATGCATGTCTCCCACACACAGCAACGGATTTTGCATGAAATCCCCTCAGTAGTTATTCTGCCTGAGCACAGTGGCTCTCTGTGTTGTGGAGAAGCATTTACCCTTTGGCAGGAGCAGTGAGAGCGAGGCCCACTGCTAAGTTGTGATTAATGCTGCGTTGGTGTGGCTTTTGTCAGACATCAGGTCATGCTGAGGCGCCCTGGCTTGCTGCCCGGGCCTGTTTAGAACATCCGGTGGCGTCTCGTCAGTTTCTCATGCATCGCATATCCGTCTGGGATCCTCTGATCTGTGGCTCTTCAGTAGTTCTGCTGAACTAAAACCTTTGTGTCATTTGCCTCGTTGTACTCACTCACAGCTCTTTAAGTCCTAGCAGTCACTAACTAGATGCATCTTGTCCGAAGAGTAGTTAGATTTGATTTATTATATGCGTCTTGTCTGAGGAGTAGTTAGATTAAGTTTATTCGATGCATGTTGTCTGAGGAGTAATTCGATTAGGTTTATTAACAAGATACATGCTCTGCCGCCCTGGCTGAGGGCTAAGCCCTGCAGCTGTTGGAGTCTGTACAATGCTGACAGCAGCAGCTTTCAGGACCAAGAACCAGCTGTTTTAACACGTCGCCATTCAGTCTGACTCCAGAATAACTAGAGACGGGATTTAAACAAACATGTTGCTTATTGGTTTCATTCTGAGGGTGCTGACAGTCAGTAATGATTTCAACCTGCTGGATGCAATCAGTAGGGTCCAGTGTATTTGTCCCTGTCCAATGATACTTGAAAAAGACTCAGTAAGAAAGGCTGGGCCTGACAGTCTATTTGTTATATTGATTATCTAAAGAAAAAAAGTTAATCTACAAACAATATTTAGTATTCAGAAGCTTATTTTCCAACTCGCAAAATTTGAAGTCTAAATTGGAATACAAAATGCCTTTAAAAAAGACAGTGATTATTACAATATGGTAAAAACAGTCCATTATTTAATTATAGCTGGTTAACTTTAGACACCAGTGTCACCGTAGCCATCAACAGAGCACTAAACCATTGAAGCCAAAAGAGCAGAGTTGCATGTGGGAGTACTTTATACTGTTGGATAAGAAGAAAATGGTTTGTACAAAATTCACAATAAGAGGTTGGTATGAAGGCATGTTGTTTTTGATTAGCCATTTTTAGATTGGGAACCACTGTTTGCAATGTGAGTTCCGATAGTGAATGAGGAGCTGAACACAGACTGCTGCTGTCCCTTACTAAAATCCTGAAGGTGATTCTAATTTGTTAATGTATACACCCTTCATATCTATGTGACTCATGAATGCTGTATTTGAGCAAGAGGCTAAAATTGTGGCTTCTATAGCAGCATATGACGAGTGAGCATTAGAACATGCTTCCTGTTAGATATATTTTAAGAAGTACTGAAAAAACATTTTGTAGTGGTTAGTTATAAAACATAGTTTTCAAGAGTAAATCTGAGAACAAATATCTGATCATTTGAAAATAAACAATACAAAGTCTGTGAAATGTTATTCTGGCTCATCCTAAAATACAGCCAAATCTTCACTATTTCTCCAGAACAATATCCATGAGTGGTTCCCTGGAGCCATGAACAGTAGCTCAGAGTTATTGTGTCTTTAATGCTCTTGACAGTGCTACAAGGATTTGACCAATGTGAGCTGGCACGGTTTTTACCACTCTGATGGCTAGCCAGAGTCTTTCCCTGTGGGGATGTCCAGTTGCTTGGAAACAGCAAGATCAGGTTCATTCATTGGTTACCAAACTTTAACCATTTAATGGTCTGGCAGTCGGATTTAGGTAATGTATTATTTAACAGGGTGATGTTATGACTGTTTAGTGATCTAGAAAAGTGAAAAAAGTATCATTTTCATTTCAGAAACATGAGTTTCAGTGATGTAAATATGTGCAGTGACTTGGCTTACTCAGAAACCAAATAAGGCCAATGTGAGTGTGTGCACAGCAAGAAAAGAAATATGAGGGCATCTGTGAACTACGTTAAGTGGGTACAACACGGTTGCTATCCACTTTGTAGCACTTGCTCTTAGAACATTCTTCAGCCTGGGTCTAATCTCTGCGCTGCACCGAGAGCAGGAACAAGAGCGGGCCTTATTCGGTGGCAGAGGGAGGAGAAAGAGGAGGAGAGCCTTCGCTCCCTTGGCAACAGCGTTGGCATTGTGCCCAGACTGTCTTTCACGCTAGTGGCTCTGCCAGTCTCCTGTTTGTGACCCTGGAGAGAGCACAGCCACTTCCTAAAGTCGGGCCCCATATGAGGCATGAAAATTTTAGTATTATTGTCTGGCTCTAAAAAGTCATCTGACTGTCTTTGTTTCACTCTATGGGGCTTTGGGAAGGATGCCAAGAAGGCAAGTATGACAATACCATAAGGAGTGATTAGCGTTTCAACTGACATGCCTTGACAGACATAATACACTCAAAGAAAACATGGCGATTCTTGTCATACAAAAACACAGGAAGTGCATACCACCTAGTCGGGACTAAATACCAGGAAACGGCAGGAAAAATAGACTCCTCACTTACCGAAGATAAACAGCGACTGCTGAAAACATCGTCCTCTAAAGGCAAGAGGCACAGATGTAATCATACGACTCCCCTTAATAAAGTCTTCCTTTATTTCAGTGCCAGCCCTGTTGCATAAGGCAACATCAGGACAAGCATTCTGATCTGAAGATAAACCGTTGTTGTTGAAATTGTCATGCTTCTGCTGGGAAAAGTGCCTGAGGTCTCCCTGCTTTCTTCACCTCAAGAGTCCTGGAAGGGTTATTGGTTAACACTGCTGGACTGGACAGGTAAATTTGGGCTGGCGCAGACGCCCCCCCCCCCACATCCCACCCTCTAGTGGGCCGGTCTCGGTTCAAAATTGCCTCTCTATCCCTTGGTGCTGAAGTTATAAGGAGTGTTTCAGCCTGGGATGACTTTTGAATATGGCACAATACACTGTAGCCAGTCAGTGGTCATTCACAAAAATCTTTCTCAGGATCAATTACAGGATTAATTAAATTTAGAAAAACTGTTTTCAGTTCATAAACTCCTATAAGCAAAAGAGAAATGTAGGATATGGGCCCTTTAAAAATAAAGGGGCTAGAAAAGATTTCTTAGAAGAGTCACACCCTGCCTTGTGTCTGTCTTCTGCGCCATGAGGCCTTTGTTTTGGTTCTCAGCTCCACCTTAGTCCGGTCCCATAATCAGTGTGTTCACCTGTGTCTCCTCCATGTCTCCGCCCCTTCTCAGGCGTTCCCCATTCTAAACTGTTGAATGTATCTCTGCCTGTGAGTCACTGTTTATCAGCCCTGATCCTCCTGTGTGTTTCCCTGCAGTTACACCCTGGATGTAGTCTGTGCCAGAATGACTCGTGTACTTTTTTTGGTAATTAGTTCATTTTGTTCATGTTTGTTTTTATGAAATCGCATATACATCGGCCTCTACTTCTCTTTAGTGATGCCACTTTGTTGTGCAATTTCTTATTGGTTTTATATTTGATTTAAATCATTACCAGCATTACTTTTATTATATTATTTTCATGCATTGTTGTGCACAATCATGCAATTTACTTATCGGGTGCTAAAACATTATAATTACGTGCAATATCTTGTTATAATGTGCAGTAATGTACCATGTGAAATATCACTACTTATGCAAATATTATCTACTTATAGATACTGATCTACTACTGATCTCTATTACTGCAATAACACACTCCTAACCACTATTTGTCTTACTAGTAATTCACTTCTCTCACGGTTCGGTCACGGTTCGGCTTTTCAGTTTCTGTTTCTGTTCTTGTTTTGGGTCTTTTATTTTGGCGTTCTATTTGCGCCTCGTTTTGCCCTGTCTTTATCCTGATTTTGATTCCCGTTCACGTTCATGTTTTCTCGCGGCCCTCGTGCCAGTTTCTGTTTCTTGTTTTTGTAAATAAAGTTGCATCAGCATGGATCCCTGCTTCCCTGTCTGCTCCATGCTCCGAGGTAGCTCAGGACTGAGGGCTAGCCCCCTCAGCCCTGACAACTTCACTGTAAGTTACTTATCTATAGTATTTATACCCAGCATTTGTGTATATTGTATAGTGTATTTTTTGGCTTTATTTAGACTTTATATTTGATATTGTTCCTATGTCTGTGTGCAGTCATATCCTCCAGGATCAATAGTTTTATGATTCTGATTCTGACTAAAGAAGAGTCTCTTATGGAATCTTTTTAAAAATGTTTTGGCAAAAATGATATGCAACCTTTTGTAAAGTTTAAAAAGTGTCCACATAACACAAATGATTTTTCATTGTCAATTAAAACAATCACATTTTAGTAAAATATCATTTTATGAAAGTAGAGGCAACCTGAATGTAATCTGAAAGTGTGTGCTTTAGGTCACCCTAGACCTTCTTTAATTATTAATTACTCATTTACATTATTTCCACCATGAAGGTGAATTTGTCCAAACCTAGCACAGAGCTGAACTTGTGAAGACCCAGAGCATCCTGAAGCTGTCATGATGTCACACAAGCTAACGTGACTGCAGACAGCAGACTGAGAGACATTCCGGGAAAACAAAGCGCCAGGAGAAAAACAGGATCCAGGAAAGTGAAGTAAAGCATAGCAGGACTCATCCTGTTGTGGTTCAAACCGTGTTTTTGACCTACTGACTAAAGTCTGGTCATGTTTTTCCCTTTAGTTTTAATGACCAGAACAGAGACCACAGAGCAAAGGAGAACAAGGAGTCTTCATTTAATCAGAAATTTTATTAATCCAGGAGAAAATTGCACATGTTTTGACCGACAGACACAGAAAACAAGAACAAAAACAAGAAATATTAAGTCTAAATAAAAACCAATTAAAACTGTAGAATATACAACATATGAAAAACACACTATGCTATATAAACTCATGTTGGGTGTAAGTACTATAGATATGTAACTTACAGTTAAGAGACTTACTAGTAACACAAATAGTGGCTGGGAGAAAGTTACTGAAGGTAATAGAGATCAGTTCTAGCTCAGTAATATTAACATCAGTAGTGATATTTCACATGGTAGATTATTGCACACAATAATTAGATATTGCACATAAAGAAATGATTTGGCACACAATTAGAAAAGATAATAAAAACACTTCAGTTTAACTTATAAAAGAGTGCAATTCTGAGCTTGCCTTTAATATTTGCCTTGTAAACTTTTGGAACCTGATCTTACTGTTTGAGTGACTCCGACTTGCTGTAAGGCTAATATATATTTAGTTGAGAAAGGGGTTATGGGTTGTTTATGAATAGCTAAAGTCAATAAACCTAGATTAACATGCAGTTATAGAAATGTTCCTGTGTCTTGAGAGTGCCTTCCAGCTGCAATTTCATCTGGACTGATTTTGGCATCATGTTTATTTGTCTGCCCTCTAGTAATCCAGAGTGTTTCCTCTTCCAGGGCATAAGAGTCCAGCTGAAGGCAGCAATGTAAAGAATGCGAACAATTTGTGGAGTCTGGGAATGGGATACAGATGGTGTGAGTTTATAGTTCAGGTTCATGCATGTGGCTTTGTGCTTTTTAAGGTTTAATTACATTAAGTGCATTCGATCTCATTCATCTCCCAATAAACCTTAGTGCATCCTAGGGCTTATTACTTAGTAATTACAGGGAAAGCAATACAAACAGGGCTGAGTTATCATTATATTTACAGGAGCCTGGGGAGTGTAATTGTAGGAGTTATATGAGTGTCAAGTGAGACTTGCCAAAGGGGTCCGGGCCATTTAATCAGTTTTAGTTTAGGCCATAAGGACAAAGAATCTTTCCCCTGAATATTAGCCCATGAATTGTAAGCTCAAGCTTTGTTTTCTGGTTTGAATGTAATAAGAACTGGTTTAAATCATATGTATTGCAAAAATGCCACTGTAAAAATGTTCAGTTTCTCAGGTTTTATATTTTATATGTGAAAGTATTGAACTGAACAGCTTTGCCTTTTTTAAGAACTGATTCCACGCCGGCCCAAAATTACCATCAGCCCACCGGGGAAATGCCCAGTATACCCGATGGCCAGTCCAGCACTGATTGTGTGATTCATCTAACATTGTTTTAGAAAAAGTACATTTTATCAGACTGAACCAGGTGACTAAAAAGGTATTGTTTCTTATCGGTTAAGCTGGTGGATCCATTAGGCCCTGTTAAGTTTTTTGTTGAGATTTATGCATCCCATGTTGAAGGGCAAAAGGATTGACTTTGTTTAGCTACTTCCCTTTTAACAAAATTATTTCATTCACAACAGGATGCCTGAGGATCAGTGAAGTTTTGATCATCTCTGTGGTGAACGCTCTATAAAGAATTACAAAGACAATACAAAGCTGAATCAATACATGTCAACAAAGATGGCTTGCATTTGAATAATCCATAACAGGATTCTAACGTGGAGGAAGTTAACTGTGTCTTTTTATTTTGATTAGATGCCTCTCTACTCTATTCATAGCTTTGCATATGCTGCCTCGCTGTCTCCTCTCTGTCTCTTCTCATTCTTATCATGGAGTCTCTAAATCATCCTCCCTGGCTCGGCTGTAGTGCAGCGGCGTGCTGTGGGGGGTGGGTGTGTGCCTACCATTTTGTCTGAGTGTTTACAGGAGGGGGGCACTAAACAGACATGAATAATGGATCAGTTCTTTATTCCTGAGCATCCCGACCTTCTCAAAGTTGCAGAGCTGGAAAGGACGAGGACATGAAGTACAGATGGTCCAAAGATGTAACACATCAGGGAACAAACATTGATTTGTTCCTTGATCCCCCTGACAGTGGTATAAGGTTTTTGTTTGGGCCTGTAGCACTGCCATTCTGCGCACCAGCCTTCATTTCCTCTCCCTCTGCCTCTGCTATGTGGTCTTATATTGCTTACATTGGGGGGGTTAAAAAACCCACTGGTCATATTGTCACTTTCATAACAAAACTTGTTTGTTTTTTCACCAGTGCTTCTCAAACTGATCCTTAGGGAAATCCAGATGGTCCACATTTTTACTGTATCTCTGTATGGACTATCAGAGGGTCCCTGAGGAACACTGGTTTTTGCTAATTTGACCTGTCTGATCATTATGGACTGACAAAAAATATCTAAAATTGCTTGGAATAAAGTCTGCACATCCTCTTGTAGTGCTTTTCCACTGGCTCAAGGAGCTATTAACACGGTTTAGGTACAGTACGGTTTAGGTACTGCACAGTTTAGGTA
>JBBPCW010000001.1:22207768-22223368 GCA_037974425.1 Phenacogrammus interruptus
CGGCAGGATTCGAACCTGCGCGGGGAGACCCCAATGGATTTCTAGTCCATCGCCTTAACCACTCGGCCACGACTACAGACACGAATCCGCTGGAAATACAGTGTTTTGACACACACGATCTGTCTCTATTTATCAGTTTATTTATCTACTAATCTATCCATCCATCCACCTATCTACCGATCTATCTATATGCGTAGTATCACAAGTGGGACATTTGTATTGTTACGGCAGAAACTGGACAAAACAAAGGTAAGAGCAGTATAACAATACAATTAATCTGCTTTCTTTTTTTAAGGTAGTTAAAACAGATACTGTGTACAATATAAAAATGAGAGTCTGGGTGCTGTTTACACTGATTATAAATAATGAACTTTTTTGGCAGTTTTTGCTTCAGTAGAAATGAAATATAAATTACTCAAATAAAGCAATTAAAGCCCATCCTAAATGTGTAATAAAAGTATAGTAAAACTTTATTAGAATGATTACTGCTAGAATGAATACCAACAAGTTTATTACTGAAACACACACACCAACCAGTGCTCTGATTCTGTTTAGCAGACTTCAAGGCATCAAAATGGGTGACTACAACTATCTGGAATTCTACCTGGTCATCGTGGGTCCTCTGAGCAGCTCTCATTCTGCAGAGGCCTGTAGATTACAGTAAGAATGTTTTATTTGTGGGACAGCACAGAGTTTCAAATAAGAACTACCACTTGGTGGTGCACTAACACTTGAAAACCACTCTCTCTTCTCTTAAATCCTTTCTGTTCAGGTTTCTGTGTACTCTCCTTGAAGGCTGCAGACAGAGAACTACCGAATGACTGCTTTTTTTCAATCATTGCACATTTCACTTATATTCATATGTATATTTTACAAAGCTGTCTACACACTCAGGACAAATCAAACATCATTCAGTCTTTCTTGTGTTAACTTTACTGGCAGCTTACTATCTGTACTTTATTTATTTGCACTGTTTTGTATGTTACACATTTTCTTATGTCTATTGGACATAATTGGAATTTATTTCGTCTCTGTACTTGTATATGGTTGGGATCACATTGAAGTTCACTTGGACTTTGACTTTGTTGCAGATGGAGAGATGATGCTTGAAAGAGTGGTCCAAGCACGGCTTAATGAAAGAATGCATCCTCCCCAGTCTGGAGATCTGGACTCTGCGGTGCATTTTTGCTTAATTTTGAAGATAAACCATGTCTGAAGGCTTGATGAATTCAGAGAATTCTGTTTTCTACCAGAATGATCCAGTGCTGATGAACTGAGAGAAGCAGTTATAGCTGCAAAGGGGGTACCAACTCCGCATTAAGCTAAAAAAGAACATTATTTATCCAGAGTCAAACTCTTTTGTCATTAGCATGCTCAGTGCAACAGAAGAATAAAAAAAGACAATGACCAATAAACAACAGTGCAACACAATTACAGACATCATTGTAACAGTATAAACTATAGCATTGGCATAGCTGTGTGTACCAGCATTAAAGTCTATGTGTTTAAATAAAGTGCCATTAAAGTCCCTGTTGGTGTAATGGTCAGGCGTCCCAATACTTTTGTTCATATAAGTATATATGCTTTCAGCTGCTTTTTAAAAACACTGACATATCTAAGAGCAGGATGGTGCTTGTCCATTTAAAGCCCTTTTTTCTATTAACAAATGTGTTTATTAGTGGCATTAGAGGACATTTCTGTCACTGTGGAGGTTGGGGTTCTGTTTGTGGATGCTGTGTTCTACTGGATGAAAACCTAGTTTGAATGAAAATATGTTTTTTGAAGTTGAGAATCTGCCTCTATAACCCATGGAGGTCAGAAAGGTTTGGGTTTATGAGGAATCACTGAATGGTGCTCCGTGTAGGAAGTGCAGTGAAGACACAGGACAGTTCACTGAGGGGTGGAATAATGTAATTCTGAAAAAAATATAAGTTTTTACTTGCTGTCTGAAAAGGAGGCAAAAAATGGGAACGCTCCCAGTGCCCCCTAATGCCCTCTCTGTCCTCTGGGCACACCAGTGCCACCATGATCGCATTTCTGTGGAGTCTTTTTAATCATCAGCAAAAGGTGGATCAGATGCCAGAATGGCCTGCCTTTGTAAACAGCTCATCAAGATTCTTGTTTTGAAATTATTGTGTTCTTCTATGCAAGCAAAACTGATGTGTTTAAAAAGTAATAAACAAAGACACTGAGAAAGAGTGAGGGAGTTAAAAAAGATACTGGGTACAATTTCTGAAAATGAGGTTTTCTGCATGCTGTTTAAACAGGTAAATAATAAACTCGATTGGTCTGGATGTTGCTTCAGTAGAAATGATGTGTCTCTCATGTTGTCCCTTTACTTTTGTCCATGTAGTGTAACTGTGTGTCCCACACTTGAGCTCCAGGGTGCTCCATGTCCATTTTGCAGTGTCCTCGACTAGCTTGAACCATTTATATGCCAAAAATAATGAAAGGTAAGATGTAAGAGTTAATTCATTCATTCATTTACTGTAACTGTTTAATCCTTACTAGGGTTGCGGGTACCCAGGGCCTATCCCAGGGTCTGCGGGTGCCAGGCAGTGACTCATCCTGTGTGGGGCACCAACCAACCACAGAGATGTAAGAGTTGTGAAACTACTTTTGTTCAGTTATGAGCGTTTACATGCTGCTGAAATTAGTAATAAAAAAAATCAAATCTAGAGTCTAGTCTAGAGACATTTCCCCATATGTGTGGAATGTTGGACATTATCAAATCTCGTCTGATTAAGGCTCAGGTTTCTGTGTGTGCCTCTGCTCACTCACACACTCCTCTACATGATGATAGAAAAATCCCCTGCTTTCCCGATCTTAGGAACTTTCTATTCCACAAGAAATCAGAGACGTAGGCCCTCATTTGTATGGAACTCCAGTAGTCAATGGGAGGTCAGACTCTATGGAGAAAGGCCTGTCATGGCTTCAAGAAGACCTGCCTTAATCACGCTGTAACTTTCATGCACAGTGATTTCACCCACGGTTAAAATACTGTGAGTGTGTTGAAAAGTGTTGAATCAGCATGTTTCAGATTTATGTACACTTGTCAGCAAAAAAGAAGATGAAGACACAAGCAATGTCATTTTCATTTTCAGACTTTAATGTCCAGAAACAACTACAGTCAGAGGTAATTAAGTGGAATGAACAAAACATGGTGGACCATGTTTCCGATACAGGGGGCAGTCCCACAGCCTGCTTATGACCATTATCATGCCTCACGTTTACTTCCAAAATACCAATATCAAATCGAATTACTTCATCTGATGTACCAAGAACAGGCGGTAGGGGTTACACAGTGCACACCAAGACAGACGCTGTCCAATAGGGGTGTTAAAGTGACTCTGCAGAGTCTACAGGCATGTGTTCATGCACCACCATGTATACAATTTAGGCTCCCTTTTAGAGAACATACACTATGTGGACAAAAGTATTGGGACAAACATGTTTTCCAGGGTTTGGGTCTTCAGCAGACCAAGACATTTTCGACAATGCCATGTCTCCAACTTTGTGGACACAGTTTGGGAAGAATCTTCTCTATTCCAGTATGACTGTGTCCCAGTGTACAAAGCAAACTCCATAAACACATGGCTGGATGAGTTCAGGGTGGAAGAACTGCATATTAAAGTCTATGTATTTGAATGCAATCACACTGAAGTATGGGTTGGTGTAATGGTCAGGCGTCCCAATAATTTTGTCCATATCGTGAAGCTCACCAGTGAATATGGTTGTCACAAGTACCTGGAGATGCTGTGGTCCTCACTGAGCACCCCATGCAGTTAAATAATGGTCTTTTATGCTATTCAGTCCTTGGCGAATCCTCTGCTACAACTGAAGTGGTGAAATGTTAACGTGAAATTAGTTAAGTGTCATGTCGCTCAACAGCAGGACAAAATATCTTGTCTACAAAAGTGGCTTGCATTCTGTTTACCTCTTGAAACAGACCAAAATGCCAAGCCAGCGAAATGTATGCATGTATTTTAACTGAAAGTAGGCTATATAATCTACCCAAATGTGACACGTGTTATCTGTCGCTGAAAATGCCTGGACTATGTGTTTCCTGGATTGAAGGCACCGCATAACATCTGTTAAAAAGTGCAGTCATCCCATAAAATTACATTTCATTGTCTGCTCCACAGGGCAGGATACATACACTTTATCTGATACAGTGTAAACCACTTTTTCATACATAAGATTGTGTTATAAAAAAACAAAACATTTGTACAGAATTCTATAAATCTACAAGGTTAATCAGGTTTTTTTGTATTTTTACTGTTTTTTTGGTCAAACAAAATATGGATCATACTGAATGTATTATTAGAATATGTAACAAACCAATTTAATATATAGTACTTGATCTGTACAGATGGTCCAAAACCTTCTCAATGAAGCCTTGGCGGACGAGCCTGAGCTGGAATGACTCCCAGTGACAAATCAGGTGTACAGTCATGGGCAAATGTTTCAACACCCTTAGAAAAACGACGTTTAATAGATTGTCTGAGTGAAAAGAAGTTCCTGTTTTCTCCACTAGGAACAGACTTAAATACGGCATTTTCCTGCACATTTTCCTGCACAATTTCCTTTCATTTGCTAAGTTTAACACACTGGGAAAAATAAAATCTATCTAACTTTAAATATAAAATGTGCCCTAACGTTTGCACAGGCCAGGTTATGTTAAATGTATCAAAAAAAAGGTAATTGTGCAATTAAAAGGTGCAGAAGTGTGTTCCCTGTAGAGGATGTGTATTATGTTCACATAGAAAATCAACAAACCATCATTCAAGCAGGGATATTTGCACACAACCATATTAACTGTGTATAAAACAGAAGTGGAATAATCGTTAGAATGTGATGCTCAGAAATGCAGTGCAACTGCTTCTTCTCTGTGCTGGGAGTCCTTCAAAACACAAGACATTTCACGGGTCATCTTTCCACACACAGGGTTTAAAATCATTACTCTTTATGTACAAGTCTGAATGAGCACTACGGAGTTGGAGTTGAGAGCTCAGCTGGCTCGGCTTCACTGATGCAGGCTTGGCGTCAGTCCATTAGAGCGGCGGTGGTGGGGGAAGGCGAGGGATGAGCGGGTCACTTCCCCTCTGGCTGGGGGTCTGACCCGGGGTCCTCAGGGATGCACTCGTGAGGCTGAGAGGAGGCCCTGAAGCCCGGCAGGCAGGTGCATTTGTACGAGCCTTCTGTGTTGGAACACACTCCGTTCTTGCACAGCTCCACCTTGTCACTGATGTCTTTACATTCGTTTATATCTGAGAGAGGAGAACAGAGACAGTGTGAGTTTGATTAAAGGGCAGATCAAAGTTGTGTAGTTGTTCAGCCCATCTGTAAAACCCTAAAACACATCAACCAAACATCAGTACTCTGAAATCAGTTCTCGTCTTTAAAGGCCCGTAAAACTCCTTTTTTGAAATAGAATTCAATATAGTGTGGAGTAGTAAAGTTTCAATTTCCAGTCCATACAGTCCAAAACCTGTCCCTTCTAGATTTGTTGATTTTGTGACCTCACAAACGGCACAATTACAGCAATTTGGCCCCGCCCACTTGAGCTGAATTTATAAGTAGTGCTTCACACCCAGCTGCTTTTCCAAAGATGTGCCACAGTCATATTAGAGGCATGCCAGTCGCATGCAGAGGTTTGGGCGACCGTGATTACATTATATGTTCTAAGTAAAAATAAGAATTCTATATAGAGAACACACTTCAGCAGATTTTGAGAAATTAAATACATTAAGTGTACATTTCATATTTATTATTTTATTTAGGGCTTTTCAGCATGTTGAACCAAATAAATAAAAAATGTACTGAAAAACAGGTACATATTGGGTTTGTTAACTATAGAGGATGCATCAGTTCTACAGATCATTTCACTGGGCGTGTTCTTTTGCATTTGACCATATTGGTCATGCAAAGCAATAAAAAACAGCCTGTTTAACTCCAAGGAGAAAAGGGAAAAACAGGGAAAATCAATCAGTTTTTGGTGCATAAATCTAAACAAAGTTGGCAGATTTGTATGTTTTATGCAAACTTTAAAGGAAAAAAACCCAAGGCAATAAGATTCGGGCCCTTTAACATGTGTTTATTAAGTTCACTGTGACACACTTAGACAGAAATGTGCTTCTTAGCATTTTTAATGATATTTATTTTAAAAGGACTGTAAATCACTTGTTCTAAGTGGTCTATCTTTTCAGACAAAGAAAGAAAAACCCACCACAGACAGACTCACAGACACACAGGTCTGATCGAAAGCACTTTCTCAGAGAGACTAAAAGAATGCTGGAATGCCCCCAGGCAAGCTTTTTAAGGACGGTTCGTGTCAGTGACAGAGCTCCCTTAATAAAAGATGCACTTTCTCTCCAGCCATGCATCCTTATCTTGCCTTGGTTTTCTCTCCAACAATGTTCTTCTTTGTCAGGCAGTGGAGCCCCGTCTTCTCCATTCTGTTATGTAATTGTTCAGATGCCCCCCCTGCCAGCTGCTCAGTGAGTCAGTTGGCATCTTGCAGTTCTTTGAAAGTAAGCAAAACTGAAGGTTGGGATCAGATAATGACTCCGAGGTTTTGTGCATCCATTGGAGGATTCGTATGTGCTTCGTTTGTTTTTTGCCATGCAACAAATAAACTGTGTACTTCTGTCTAAATTTCTAAACACTGCCGAAAGAGCTCAGGGTCTCACCACAAAGCTTATTTACCAAAATCGTTCGTTGGGATTCAAAATAGTGCTTCGTTTTCAGGATGTAATCAGATGATGCTGGGGCTATGCTGTAACAACAATCAGTCGGACCAAGCAGAGAAAGATTCTATTGTGTAACATCCACATACTGCACGACGAGACTTCGAGTGGAGGATTTAGGCCTGCTGGCGCTGTCCTTGAGTTTGGATTTAATATTATCATGCAGGGGACACTCTGATCATCCGCTTCGAGCTGTGATTCACAAGGACTAATGCAGGGCCATTACTGTCAGCACCACTGATTGTCGGAGCACATGAAGAGGAAGGTTTTTGAGGGACATCCAAGAATTCTCTCTTTAAGGGACACTTCTTCTGAACGTTTTTGATTGAGTGTGAGCGAGCTGAAATGCGCCCAGACTTCGTGCTGAAACAGCATGGAATTAGGAAATTGCTGATTTTCTAGCAAAAGGAAGATGGGCATCTGAAACTACAGGATCTATTAGAACAATAAATCTGATTTGAAGCCTTTAAAAAATAGGATATTTGATCCTTTTCAGGAATTTCAGACACAACAATATGGCTCGTTCCCATATGCTAGATTTAGGGTTGTGAAGAATAGACTGAATGGAATATGGCTGGAATATGCATTAGCCCTTATTCAGTCACCACAACATGCAATTTAACTGAAGTCCCTTGGTTTAACTATGCATTTCCTCAGTAACGTTAATGGAACATACTTGCATGACACAAAAGCAAACAATTCACAAAGCCAGAAGCAAACTGTGTTTTTGTCATAGATGAAAAAGAGTGTTTTGTTTGTGTTTCAGTGCCATTTTTGGTGGAGTTTGTACACCAGTGTAGCTGTCTGTGTTTTCTCTGTTGTCTTTGTGGAGAGCTGGGGGCTGTTTATACAGCAGGGGGGTCTCACCCCTTAAGTTTCAGCCCTCATTGCTCACTAGCAGCTCAACACAGGCTTACAACATTGTACTGGGGACCAAAAGTGTACTAGTTATTGAGAGTTAAGGGCAAACAATATTATGTCATTATACTTATTAAACATATCAGATTTCCATTTAGCCCATAGAGTGGCCACTATAGGGCCTACAGGAAGAGGCTATAAAACATAAACATGATGTAATGTGACAGGGGGCACTGACTAACAAAACTGCTTTAAGACATTATTGTTCCAGAGTCTCTGCACATCGTTTTCTTTTTAAGCTTATAGCTCCCACGGTAGTAAGATTATTATAGCAGTAATTATAGCACAGACTGCACTGTTGTGCTCAGTAATCTTGCATCCTTTGTTTGGCAGCTGGTTTCAGTTGAAGCCTTCACATCATAGCTGTGTGTGCTGATGCTCAGCAGGGGACAATTCCACTACCTTCAGAACCGGCTGCAGCTATATTAGGAGAAAAATGGCAAAGAGGGCCTTACCAGTACAGGCCATCTTGCTTAGGTCAAGTTCATAGCCGTCAAAGCAGTCGCAGGTGTAGCCCTCTCGTACACGAACACAGCGACCATTTTCACAGCCATTCAAGACGCCACATTCTTCTGCCTGCAATCCCTCAAATCCTTCAGGACGACCTAAAGAACAACAAGTAGCATGTAGTTACAGGTATGTTCATGTGGTGCCAAGAGGGGTGACAGCATAATGGAAAACTGCTACTAGAGATGGGTATTTTAATCCATTTAAATTTCACTATTTCTAACAGTCTTGGCCGTCTCTGCTCTATCGCTCCATTACTTTTTTTTTTTTACATTTACACGTGCTTTCTGTTTGTCTTCACTCCCTGGCCTCCATGTGTGCTCTGCCCCCTTATAGCTGAACCTGATTTATGATTATGTATTTATACCACTAGCTTTGTGCTGTAGGTTCGTTGTTCAGCTGTGGTATTTCCCATGTTTGTACCTGTGTCTGTTATCTCTGTCTTTTCCATGTTTGAGCTTCTTCATTTTATTTGTTAGTGTCTGTTTCATGTTCATGTCCACCGTGTTTTGTTTTTTACATAATAAAGATCACGCCTACACACACATCCACTTCCAGTGCTCCTTATAAACATCACGCTGTATTAGCCTAATAGGACTTGCCATGCTCTTCAGCTTATTTACATGACTCACACAGCATTAAGATATGGCTTAGCAAAAATCACTCTGAAATATTAGAAGCAAAATAAACATTTTATCATACTAAATTATTTCTTTAATTGTAATATTTATAAGTGATCATATGCCTCAGAATTCAGAGTGATTTGAGATACTTTTAAAAATACATATTATAAGAATAATAACATTACTCCTGTATGGATCCAGTCTGCGGGGTGGCTGGTTCTCTCTGGGTCTGTGCACAGGTACTCGTACTGCTTCTCGAGAGCCGTAATCATTTGGGGGGTCAGGGAGGATGGGTCCACTCAAAGGACCCTCAGGGCTGTAGTAGGTGTCACCTTCAAAAGGCCCATAGTTATCCCAGTATGGAGGCCCATAGGGTCCATCAGGGGAGGCGTCTGGCCCATATTCAAAGCTCGGTCTTTCCCGCAGGCTGTCTGTGCCTCTTGGAGGTCCGTATTCAAAGCCTGGTCTCTCCCGCCGGCTGTCTGTGCCTCTGTGAGGTCCGTATTCAAACCCGGGTCTCTCACGCAGGTGGTCTGTGCCTCTGTGAGGTTCGTATTCAAACCCTGGTCTCTCATGCCGGCGGTCCGTGCCTCCTTGAGGTCCATATTCAAAGCCTGGTCTCTCCCGCAGGCTGTCTGTGCCTCTGTGAGGCAGGTTACACAAGACGGCAAAGTCACCTATGTGAAGACAGATATCAGAAGAAGTTTAAATTAGTTGCAATTTAGTTTCATACCATCACATGAGCAGGATGTCACTAGGGCTGCAGAAATGATACTGATAGCCAATTATTCACATTAATATATAAATTATGCAGCCTAACTATGGTCTGTAAATGTAAAGGGCTGTGACTAAAAATGTTGGCCATTTTTTGCTCCAAATCTCAGTCAAAAACCTTCAAAATAAAATGAAATGCACTGCATGTTTTGACAAACTGAGGGACTCTTCACAAAGAGCTAAGTGTCTGCCCGTTATAGATCTGTAGCATCATTTAACCAGTTTAACAATCTGGCATGCCAATCTGATGGTAGTTTTACTTCTATAGATGAAGCTAATGGTTGTTGGCGAGGGTTTCAGTTTGTGGGGGGAACTGACTCTGCTCACCCCACTCAGTCACTAAAGGTCTCGGAGGAACTCCATGCATTTGGTGCTGAGAATATGAGCCAAAGCTTTCAGTTTCAGACTGAGACACCTTCTTTTTCCCAGGGCCAAAATACACTTCCCTGCCTCATGCATATGTATGTATGTATTTGAGGGTGAGCCACTCAAAATGAGGGAAGATTGCACAAAAAGTCGGCGGAGATATTCCACATGCTGCTGATTCCATATTCCATACATCATACATTTATATTTGCTTCAGTTTTCCTGGGCCTTTTAACAGCAGGTGTAAATTTGTGTCAGGGTCTCAAAAGCCATGTTGTTGAGAGATACAGCTGGGAGAGCTTCAGCACGTGTCAATGAATGTTTACCATCAGAATCACACTGTTTAAACTCTTGGGATCAGATGTTCGTGTGTGAGAAGATGCAGCGTAGAATATGCCGCGATGCAGACACAATTTGTTATGTTTCACAAACTCTGGAGAATGTTGTGGTGGTGAGGAGTTTATCAACACCACTGTTCCGCACTAGACCTTCATTTTCTGTTTTTTCTTGAGCTTGTTTAGGGAGGTTATTGGGCGGGTCTGTGAAGTTTGTGTGTGAAGCAGTAGTCTCTGCAAATCCAGCCATAAATTCAGGAGTATGTTGCGGTTGCATGAAGGCATGTTCATGTCCTGGGCCTTGTGCTCTGCTGTGAATGTGCAATGTTTCCAGTCTTCGTTTTTTTACTGTAAACACTTACTTGAAGACTTCTCAGGGCAGAGGGCACACTGTGTACCCCACGCAACACCATGAAGACAGCAGCACTCAGTAAAGGTGGTCTGAAAACCCTCCTTATAATGAGAACACATGTTATATTCTATCAGCCTCTGCCAGCAGATGTCTGTGTGAACATCCTGCACGTTGGGATCATGAACATCTACAGACAGAAACACAACGAGAGAGAAAGAGCAAAGACAGCATGGTTAAAGGGAAAATGAAAATTGACTTCAGTGCAGTTTCTCTTGGGCTAGTAGGGATCTATGCCTCACCGTCCGTGCTGTTGATAGAGATGCAATGACGCTGCGTGCTGTCCAGGACCAGTGGAGGACTGCAGAAGCAGTGGAAGGAGCCTGCTGTGTTCACACACTCTCCATGTTCACACACATTCTCCTGATTACATTCATCGTGGTCTGCATGGAAAACATGATTAGAAAACTGTCTAGACCATCACACTTCAACAATGCCTCATTTTATGCAACTGAAGTCTCATTTACTCTCATTCATAAGGAGGACACATTATATTTTGCTAATTAATACGGCAACCGCTGACATATTTGTGAAAGTATTGAAAACAATAGCAATTCTGAAGAAAGAACATCAGCTCAAAACACCTGGTTGTGAAACTGAATATGCACAAAACGACACTAACCTAACATTAAATGTGTTACATAACAGAAATACATAATTAGAGATGAACGAATTTATGAAAAACTACATTCTCACTGTTATAATACAATCTTGTTTACTTATTTATTTTTATTTGGTCCAGGGGCAGCTTTCAACGTCCCACCTGCTCCTCCCCCAGCCAAGGGCAACTGCTGTTTAAAAATTCCGGTGGAGATTGTTGTTCCTGTTGTTGTGGACTAGAGCCTCTCAAGCTACTCTTTCAACAAAAATCTTTCTCTACTGACTTCTCTGTACGAACTCTGTCAGCTGTAGAATGTCAAACTAATTTGTACACAAAGGACTTCTCTGGTTAATTATCTCCATAGAGACTCTATTCTCTCTCTCCTGGTCAACCAGAGGAGGATGTGCTCCCCGTTTGAGTATCCCCGTTTCCTCTTGAGGTCTCTTCCTCCAGCTCAGGGACTTTTTCCTCACCTCTGTTGACTCACTAAGGGCTTGGACCTGGACTCTGTAAAGCTGCTTTGTGACAATTTTGGTGGTAAAAAGTGCTATATAAATAAAATTGAATTCAACTGGCTTATACTGAAAGATGAAATGGTTATCCTTCTCCACAAGGTTTTATTCTAACAGTCACAATATACATTAATGGAAGTCTTGGGATATTATTCTCTGCCACTGATCAACATCTAAACTCTTTTTAGTGGCTCAACATAAAACCAGCATTGAAGAATATTGATGACTCTGATTCTAAATCAGATTATTATATTAAAAGAGTTTTAGCTGAATACTAAATTAAGGGCGTGGCAATCTGATACTCAGTAGTGTGTTGGTCTGTTACAGGCCATAATCACTGAACAGGATTTTGGAAAAAGCCTGAACTATCAGCTCAATGCTAAACATAATGAGTTACACAACATGCTGTAATCAGTTGAGCAGCAAAGCTGAGTCTCAAATGACTCCCTACTCCCTATGTAGTGCACAACATAGGAATTCAGATACAAGCTCTGCACCCAAACAATGGCAATCCATGTGTGCAGAAATCTGTAATGGACAAACTGTGCTCAATATGGGTGTGGAAACTCAATATTTTGATTATTGTACATCTTGATGCAATCTGACCACATTCCACAGTTGAACTGTCACAAAGAATTGAAATAAAAAATACTTTGTTAGAATAGATCACGACCATGTCTAATGACATAAAGCCCTTTATGGTGTACCACAGGGATCATTTTCTTTGACTTGTTTCCACACTAGGGTTGCAGGCACCTGGAGCCTATTCCAGGCAACAATCACCAGGCAGGGACTCACCTCGGGTGGGGCCTTGTTTTTTATCTTCAGACCTTTATTGCCACTTGTTTTTAATCTCATTATTGTTATTAACATTTCATTTGCACAAATCCTGCAAAACTACTTTCGGCCACACTGCAATGTGAAAATGCACAGCTGATTATTTATGCAAAAAATTAGCACCGCTCACCAGTGCATTCCATTCGGATGTTGTCATAGTAATAGCCGTTGCGACAGAAGCAGTGGTAATTGCCGTTGGTGTTCGAGCAACGACCGTTTTTGCAAATTTCAGAGCCAAACATCTCACACTCATCTGCATCTGTGGGCAAGAACAGTACACTGAGCCTACAAGCTGACAAACAATGGAGAACTTGTTATGCCTGGAAAGTCACAAGAATATCAAAATGAATCCAATTCGACTGGCCAAAACATTGCAAAAACAAATATCAAGAGTATAGCATTCAGAACAGCATTTTTTTCCCCCAATGGAAAGTGGATAATATGCCTGGTTTATGTCCTGTAATTATGGGAAGATAATGTTATCGGCATGACCGCTCATGACTTGGCATATTAACTCTTTAACAGCTCTTGAACGTGGATATCAGAGATGTGCTTGTGTCAAGTTTTGATGACCAAATATTCAAAGTATGACAGAAATAATGACCACACCAGTACACTAAGCACACCAAGGACATGTTTTAGGTTTATTATAAATGAAAAGCAGAAGTACCTTTGATCAGGACATGATCCAGCCCTCGCACTGAAGAGGTGACTTTAAGATAGCCAGAACCGTGTGGACAGAGGATGTCAAACTCCGCTGAGAAAAAACATACAATGAAAATGGTTTAATGAGGCACGTTTGGGAAGGGGGAGTGAATAATGTCCTTTATTTAATAACACATACCAAACTGAATATTTTCATGCAGACATTGTTCTTATAAATACTATTCTTATATACTAGGGTTTTATTTGGAGCATGTTTTGGAGTCCAAAATCATTCTTTTCTAAAAAAAAAACAAAAACCTGTTTTACTTTATTTTGTTACAACCACCAGAAGGAGTTAGTAATGGACCTAAAAGCTGCCTGCCACCCACCAGTACAACAGCAGAAGAAAAAGACCTATGTGTTGGAGGTGGGTTCTTCAAAGAATAGTCAAATATCTCAGTGATTATCAAAGCATACTTTTGTTTGAAATACCCATACACAGTATATACTACTAATAAATCCTTTTCTATTAGTATAAGCCTCTGAATAGAGTAATGTAAATGTACAAAGGGCAAAAAATATGTAATAAAGGTGGCATTTAATCAGTATTTAACACTGATATTTCTTACATGTGTAGCCCACTCCCAGAAAAGTTTATGATGTTTATGGGCTGAAATCTTAAACTATTCTCAGCATGTTTACTGTGCTGTACCTTGTCCTTCCACGGGGCAGGGATGGATTTCACAGTTGTCTCCCCAGCCTGCCCCGACAGTGCAGCAGCACTCCGCCTTCGTTACATTACGGGAGAGCACGTTTTCACATAAGTGTGCATCATTCAGATTGTAGTAGCACTCCCTTCTCTGCTGCTCATCGGAGGTGCCTCTGGGGGGAGCCGGGAGGTCAGGCCCTGGCCCGTCTGATTTGATTCCCACATGTAATACATAAAACTGTCAGAACAGCAGGCAAACAGAGGAGCAAGGATACATTTTTACACGCAATTCATTAAAGAAACAGGAACAACGAAAGAGATCAATTTCGATTCCCCATTGCCATGAATGCAATTTTATCATGATAAGCTTGATGTGTGAAGTTGATTTCTTTAGATGAAGAGTTATGTGGATAATGTAGTACACTATATAGCATCATGTAAACTGCCTAAATCTTCACACATTTGCTTCTGACAAACTATTTACTATAAAAATAGCCATTGTATCCATGTTGAGGGCTGAATTTTGTCAATTTTTATGGATGACAGCATGTCGTACGTAGGCAAAGAGCCTGTTTCGGACTCCAATTGTGGCTGACCAACTACGTTTAGGTAATTTGAAAAAGCAGACTCCTTTAAAGACTAACAAAATCCATGTCTCGGATTCCGCGGCCTGAAATGTAAACCTGAAGCTCTCCTGTTGGCCGCAGGAGGTCAGCGTAATCACGGGAAGGCAGAATCATTGATCGTGCAATGCTGTAATGTTTATTGCATATTTCCAGTGCAGCTTGACATGACCTGGCCATTGTTCCATGGACTCTGGCCATTCATATATAAACAAAAGGCTTAGTCAAAATCTCTAGCAGAGTCAGAAACCCGTATTTTTTTCGCTCATTGGATTTACACACATCAGAAATGTTAACATACCACAATGCACCAGGGACTTGGAACATGTCAGAGCATTTTTGCGCCGTTACGTAAACATGTACACGATGAACGAAAAATACTGAAGTGACACCACTAGGACACTGAGGTTGGACATCAGTGACCTCCTTGTGCTCAAGGTTTTTCCACATATGCCCTGTCAGTCGATCCATGTTTGTCTTGAAACAGAGTGATCCTGACTGAAGCTTGGCTTCTGCAGCCCGTGTATCAGATGGAATGTTATGGCAGAATAGAGCACAGCCCGGCTGCTTATGCAGGGTTTGCTCTTCATGTGTTTGAGTTATAGGTATGTGGGCATTCTGCTGATTTCAAACTGTACTTACTCGTTGCACACAGAGAGCTGTTTAAGTGATTAAAATGACAGATGGCACGAGAAAAAACATAAAAGGTTTGTGTGCACGCATGTGTGTGGCCGTTTTTGTTTTCTCACCCGTTGATTCCTTGTGGCGGGGGTTGCACTGGCTGGTAACGTGGTCGAATTCCTCATTCTCATTGGGGCAGATGCACAGGTAGTTTCCTTCCGCATTCTCACACAGAGTATCTCCACACAGATTGCTACCCGTCTCACACTCATTTACATCTATTGGGCCAGTAAGACACAAACACACACACACACACACACACACACACACACACACACACACACACACACACACACACACACACATACACA
>JBBPCW010000001.1:22226953-22238485 GCA_037974425.1 Phenacogrammus interruptus
AATTCACTGTTTTATTCCTTTGTGGGATGTCAGTGAGATGTCATTTGAATTTACTCAAGGAATTTTACAGAGGTCAAAAATAAATGGATTGAATAAGATAACACTGCATAATATAAGAGGACATCATTTAAACAGTAAAAACATTATAAAAGGATCCATTTAACCCAAACCAGTGGTAGTCCCTTTCGCTGCAGAGTGAGGGATAACAACAAAGCTGGCAACCTGGCCCGGCAGCATTACAAAATATAACAGCACAACAATAAATCAAAGCCATGCTCCCTGCGCTGAGAGGGAACAGCCCATTCTCTGTGTACATTCTGCATGGCTGAATACTCTGGAATATTGGAACTAAGCCTCACTGCTCAACACTGACATTTGTTAGCAATTTCTTCTTGAATACATAATTTGGATTATGCTTTGGCAAATGGTGAGACAAGCTCAGGACAAGAGACAGAAGGACAAGAGAGCCTGATTATAATTGGCTGAAAAAACAAACACTCAGAGTTCTTTTTACACCTCCGTCACAAATTACTGCTCTGTGGAATATAAGATGAAACACTGGTTAATGTTAACCTCACATGGGACTAGGATAAACCCCTCTAAAACCAGCGGCTCAGTTAGCAACATCGCAAACCAGTGTCACCGTTAGCCATGTACCAAACCCAGTGGCCCATTTAGAAACAGCCCAAAACCAGTAGCTTGATTAGCAGCTTCCTAAAACTAGTAGCTTGTTTAGCAACATCCAAAACCAGCGGCTCAGTTAGAAACAGCCCAATACCAGTAGCTCGATTAGCAGCTTTCTAAAACCTGTAGCTCGATTAGCAGCTTTCTAAAACCAGTGGTTCCATTAACAACATCAAAAACCCATGGCTCAGTTAGAAACAGTCCAAAACCAGTAGCTTGATTAGCAACATCCACAACCAGCGGCTCTGTGAGCAACATCCCAAAACCAGTGGCTCAATTAGCAATCAGAATCAGAAAAATGCATTTATCATGGAGAAAATTGCTTACGCTACGACCACGCAGACATACAGACACAAAGACACAAAGACAAGAACAATATAAGATATAGTATAGTATATCAACATCCAAAAAACAGTGGCCTGATTAGTAATTTTAGAACCAGCTCATTTTTCATTATATGCTCAAAAATCCATTACGTAGCTCTTGATTGTTCTTTGAGAAAGCACAATGGAAACAGGGACATCAAGGGGAAACTAGGGGAAACGACATGCCATCTAAATTTCAAAGCAGCCCTCAAAAACTACAATACCAAAATGTTCGGACCAAATGATGTGTGGGAACTTTCATTAAAGATGTTGGATGTTTTTTATCAGAAAGAAAAGTGGGTCTAGGTAAAGAGGTAAAGAGTGAATGCTTCCTGAAAAGTCTGGGCAGTCAGTAGAGGCGGCCTCCTACCGAGCAGCTGTAGCCTGTGGGTGAACTAACGGGACAGGAGCCAAACGGCTGGAAAGCAATCAGACACTGAGTGGTCAGGGAATACTACATCAGCGCCAAAGCTACTCCAGCCTTAATAAGGTTGCAATAGAGTGTGAATATGATACGCCGCTGTCTCTATAATTCCGCTGAAATACACACACTCACGCAGATACGTTGTCCAAATGGGTAGATGCGCTTTTTCATTCTAACGCACATGCACACACGCCACAGGGCCACAATAAACGCACAGTCTAGTCACTGAATCCTCAGGGTGGGTTGAGGGGAAACTCTACCCTCTAACTTAGGAGAAGCCTTTTATATCTTTCTGTAAAACATTTCCTCTGGTGTCAGAAGCTTAAGTGGACTTTTGAACAACACTGCGAGTGGTCAGGCCAGCTGTGAAACCCCAGTAGAAGGTAACAGGAGAGGTCAGCTGCTACATCAAATAATCAGAGAATCACATTTTTCTCTGCTATTTCTTTCTCTTTTTTTGAAAGAAAAAAGAGAAAAAGCAGGAATTTCCCTCCTGTAAGCTACATGATAGCACCGGACTATCACATATCATGGCGGAAGGACAGAGCTGAGTGCCAAATTCTCTACAACTGACTTTTTTGCTACAACAGGGCAATTATGACTGTCAGAAAATGAGAACACACATGGCAGTCTCACTTACGCAATGCGAGTCCATCTGAGTCAGTAATTGGAAATTAAGAGGAAGTGGAATTCTTTTTCTGCATCATTATACTAATTACTACCAAATATATGTGTAGACAAGGAAAACTGCCCAGGGCTGAGGACATAAAACCTAGCTTGGAGGAGAGCTAAGGATCTAATGGGCAGATCTAACGCAAAGTCTAAAGAAACAAAAGGGTTTTTGTTATAGAAATATAGTTTTAACATTCAAAGGTTTTCAATTAATTCGTTATTTATCCCTTACAAACTGCAGTTTCTCTGAAGCAAGTACAGTGTTGTGCAAACGTTTTTTTTATTAGCAACAGAGAAAAGCCGTAAACATATTTAACAAAATGTCACAGGCCTCTGTAACTTAATATTATTTAAAATGTTTCAGTATTTGGTCTCTCCAATCATTGACTTTATTACAGCTTCCACTGTTTTCAGGAAACTTGCTCTCTGTAGGGATATTTCTGCATATTTCTTGTGAGGTCCTCCAAAGTTTAGCCTTAGAAGTTTATTCCTGGTTAGAAATATACACATTTGCACTCATAAGCCTACAAAGCCTCCTTCCAGTTTACAGATATCCAGTTTTGGTGCAGTAGTGTGAATTTCCTTTACCAGTAACGGTTTTGAGACCCACCATGTTGAGTCATCTTTGCACAGTGGAAGGATGCATGGAAAGAAACACGGGTGGATTCTTGCAGATTTGAAGTAAGAGTTGAGTTTTATTTTCTCCTGAAAGCTCTAAGTGCTGTTTATCTGATGGGGACAGCTTTGGTGGTCTGAAAGGTCCTGTACAGTTGTTAACAGTCCCATATTCTCTATATATCTTTAAATCATTACATGAGCCCCCGTTTGGCTTTTCACTGATTTTCCTTTGACATTCCTCTTCTGTATGCAACTGGATAATCTTTTATCAATTCTCCTTAGAAAATTATTCTCCAGCCATTTTAGGTGCATATGAGAGAGAAGTGTGTGAGGCAGCTGAGGTGTGTGTGGGTTGCTGCATGTATGAGGGCATGTTCCTCATACATGCAGGGGAACATTAGGTCAGTGAGAGATTTGGAAGCAGCTTTTGTTTCATTTCACAGTTGACAATCAGGAAATTAATTCATAGATTTGATATCATACTCAGTGTTGTCATGTGACTTTTTTTTTGTAAGTGCCAGTTAGTCTTAAAATTCTGGAAAAATGTTATGTATGAATTCAAAAGCTATACATTACAATAAAATCATGTTACAGATGTTCATGTAAGTGAATGTATTGTAAGGAGTCTTGCCCAGGGAATCTTATAGGTAAGACATGGTGCACTTGTTTGGGATGTGGAATATAACCCCAGGCTACTGCATAGAGGGTAGCTGTATTGCCTACTACACTACACATGAAGCCTAACACTTGGAATAGAATGTTTGTACATTAACTTAAAAGTTAAGAATGCATTTTCCATACACTGTGAATGGCAATCTCCTTCCACAGCAATATAAATGCCTAAAGTATTCCTGCTTTTCTCTGATGCTGAATATAATGTCAATTACAAAATGGTACTCTGTCTTTACTGTAAATGTCTAAGCTCAACCCAATGCTGCCTCAGTATTACACCATACAGTGTACAACGGGGTGTGGTGGTGGGACATATTTCTTCCAGTTACTGTTCCATTATATGTTTTATAGCACTGACAACTGTGAACACACATCTAAATGCACACAAACCCCAGTGACTTCTGATCAGAGACCAGCTATGGTCAAGCCAAGCCAAAGACAACCTCCACTGCCGCTGGAGACAAGAGAGAAAACATATCTACACCCTTCCAATTTCTTGAAGAAACAGTGAAATTACACAGTCCGACCACAACCTCACGCTAAATGCTTTTAAGTGGATCAAAAGTTCCCTGAGTAATTGGAAGGTGTGGAGTCTTCAGCTCAACTGCTTCCCTGGGACGATGGGAGCACCTTGCTTGCCATTTCTAAGATGAAGTGGAATAATTGAGCTTTGTCTGAAGGTCTGTGTTGAAGAGCTGGGTTTAGGCCACTGCAGCTCAGTCAGAACATAATGTGGCCTAAGGGTGAACGTCTGAGCTGTTATTTAGAGTGCCTTCAAGAGGTTGGCCAAGGTGAGAGCGCTCTGCCAATAACAAACTCTCTCGCAACACCAAACGCCCAAATACAATGTAGCCCAAGTCCAGAGTTTATACTGATGCTTATCTAGTGGAGTTGACTTTCAGTGATCATGGTACACGCTGTCAAAAATGACTAATGAACAGTTACAAAATCCCACCAACAAGTAGTACAAATCTGGGAGGAACACATCCGGAAAGGCTAGGCCATTGATCAAGGCCCAAGCTGTCAAGACTTCCAGCAAAATGCACAGGGCTGGTGCAAATGTTGAAGTCAATGGCGTGTTCAGTGTATTTCAACAGCCCTCTGACTCTCCCCAGCTGGGAGCTAATACAACCCATCATTCTAAAGTCATAATTCAATATTCACCCTTTTATTCTCCTGTGCTGCCTATTTGGAAACTCTCAAACACTGAGACAAGACTTGGCCTTTACAGGAAGCAACGCCTTGGGAGAAGCCAGGCGAGGGCAAAGTCACAGTTTGTTCAAAGTTAATGAAATGCCTCAAAACCTTTGAGATACACTGAGAGAAAGAATCAAACCTTGGGGTCAAACCACACTGAAAAAAAAAAATCTTCAAAACAGCAAAATGGGCTTTCCGAAACATGTGCCTTCAGTGTTGTAAAACTTTGAAAGCTTGGATTTGTTCCCAGACTAGAGTAGTGCATATTTTGAGGCTTTTTGATTAATGTAGAGAAAACATGCAGGAACAGATACAGTTTCATGTCATTATTATTGGCAATTTTACACAATTTTAATTTTGATGGACTTTCTTAAAACATCACATAACCTCCATTTTAGTCTTAAATAAATAAAGGAAGTCTTATTGAACAATTTATTTAAACCTTATTTAAAAGGTGACTGATGAGAAAGGTATGTAAACCCTAACATTTTTTTTAATGGTTCTTGTTTTATTTACAACAGTAGCTCAGTATATGTAGTATAAGTAAGCTGTGCCCTCTCTAACCAGAGGGCTTAAGAGAGTTATTTCTATGTTTCTGTTTTTTATGACTCATTGGGTTGCCCGCACACTGCTAATGCTAACACAGCTAACTGGCTCTTTGTTTACACCCGGGATCAGCTGACCTCACTGAGGCAGGACGCTATGGAGCACAGCGATGACATCCAGGGTATTCCCTCAGAAATACGAAGGGGAAAGATTAAAAGGGGATGACGTGGAAGAGCAAAAGGTTGAGGGAAAAGAGCAGCGAGGAATGGGCAACAGTCTGGTGAGTGGAGGAGATACTAACCATATCTTCAAAGGCAATATTAGCAATTTCAATACAAGATCTGATTCTCCATATATGATCAGACTAAAGTAGTGCATATTTTGAGGCTTTTTGATGAATATAGAGAAAATATGTAGCAACAGATACAATTTCATGCCATGATTGTTGGTAATTTTGCCCAATTTTACAGTTAAAAGAAATTAACAGATTTTCTTTTGAACTGCTGTAGATTTGGACTTGGTTTTTAGATCACTGTCATGTTGTCAACTTTTTTATATTTTCACCCCCCACCCCCTTAATCACTGTAAGCCATCCAGACACTGAGGCAGTGACAAATCCATTTTGTAAGATTTATTCACTTCCGTATATTGTCTTCTATGGTTAATTTATTTTGTTTGATCAGACCGCACATGGAGAGGGCTGTGTTGAGAAAATCAGGCAACCAATCCTGAATAGTTTTACATGGAAATGCAGGCCAAACTTAAACTGACTGGTAATTCTGATCCAATGGTTCTTTCTAGAATATCATTATCCAGGAAGTTGAGATACTGGAAAGTCTAAACTATTCCCTAATGATGTGAGAGCTATTTGATAAATCAGACTTTTTATTGCAAGGAATCCTATGCTTTTCACCCCATTCTGACAAATCTAATGTCAAAATATTCATAAAAGCTTGAACCTAATTGCCAAACACATGCTGCAATCTGTAGAAATGTTAGATGTAGGTTGGAAATAAAGTGTACAGTAAAGTAGATCTGCAGGAGGAGAATTGGCAACCACTGCTCAAACCTTCACTTTAATTCAGTGGTTCTCAATCCTGGTCCTAGATTTCTGCTGTCCTGTGCATTTCAGAGTTTCCACTGCTCCCAACAATGCTGACGCCACTCAGTTAAAAGCTATTCCTCAAGTGAAACTGGGTGTGTTGGAGCAGAGGACCAGAAATGAAAATCACTGCCTTAAGGAGATTTATAGTGTAGGATTTTCATTTTGACTGTGGCAGACAAAAATGGCAAATTGAAACGTTTAAACTGGAGTTAAAACTGCAGAGCACTTAACATTTAATGTGACTCCATGGTGGTCAATTTAGTTTCTTTGCAGCCAAGACAAAAGTCTAAAAATCAACCAACAAGGAGCAGCATGGAATGATGTGTGATTGTGTGTGTGTGTGTGTGTGTGTGTAATGAAGAATGGGAATGTTTGTTTGACAATTTTGGTTAAAACTAGGTTCACTGAGCTAGCATTAACTCATTTTAATTCTGATTAATACATTGATTGATCAATATAAGGAATGCACAGTGCATGAATTCCCAAATCCTACGTAATCCAGATCAAAACTACACAATACTGTGAACGCATCATTGTGTTTTCTCTGACAGCTCCTGGAGGAGAGGTACCAACTACAACAAAGCCAAATGACTAAGTGTGTTGCAAATGCAGAAGTGCCATTGAGAAGCTCTGCTGCTCCAGGGTGAGTGCAGTCGGAGAATATGCAGACCAGGTGCCTCACAGCACTGACAGAAAGAACACAAGGTTCTAGCGAGGTCTCATCCTCACACAGAACAGAGAACATGTGTGCTCGTGTTACATTGCGCCTGTCTACCTCCAACACCCGGTCCGGACAGCGGCATCAGCCTCTAGGTGATCATCAGAAAGCCGTTTCGAATGACAAAGAGCTGCCTGTGCTCAAAGCCATTCACTCTCTGAGCCATTTCCTCCCTCCGTCCTGCACGAGAGGACCAAGTGCACCTGATGCTGTTTGATACACTTGAGCTCGGTGGGTGACTGTGTGTGTGTGTGCCAGAACCGTATCAATGTCATCACCAGGAGCTCAGGGTGGGGTGACTGAGACGATGTACAGAGAACATAGCAGGGAAAATGAATAAAGACACTTTTCCACAGGAATACAGGAACCGTGCTGTACCTAAACCATTCTGCGATGACACAGAACTTGCAGCATGTTCTGATTGCCCCCAAAATGATGTCCATGGAATCGAATCAGCAGAAAGTTTGTTATTGTGGTCCTTTATTATTTATAGTCTTGTTTGATTTTTTTTCATGGCATTTTTTAGCCGTGTGATAAAAACATAACTCTGCTAAGGTGTTGGTAAGCAATGTCCTGGTTTGCCTTCATGTTTCCTACAGTGTTAAAGATATACTTTTTAGCATCTTAGAAAACTCCCACTGAAATTTATCATTCAGGGGGAAATTTGTTGCACACACAGACAGTTGTCATTTCTATTCAGTTTTCAACTATTCACAGACATTTCGTCATCTGCCCAGTTGTTAGTTTGAGTAAAGTAAGTGTAAAGTGACCATTATGACATAGTGAACACACCATAACACAAAATTCTTTCTCTGTATTTAACTCATTCACCAAGTGAAGCAGCGGGCAGCCAGGAACGCTGCACCCAGGGAGCAGTGTGTGGGGACAGTACCTTGTTTAAGGGTACCTCAGCAGTGCCACTAGCAGTCTTGGAATTCAAACCCACAATGTTCTGACTGCAAGGCAAACACCCTAACCACTAGGCCATCAGTTTCCACTGTAGGCTTTTTGGCAGTAAAAATATGACCTCTTTCCATGTTGTGACCTTTTGGCCAATCAGTGCCCACGGTTGGCCCTGCCGTCTAGCAGCTCTGGTTCGGTTTGGGTACGAGTTGCTTTATTTATAATGCAAAAGCGTTTGTTCATGGAACAGCACGGTTCCTTGTGCCAGTGAGAAACTGCAATAAGTGTTTAGACAAAACAGAGGACTGGATGGAGCATGAGGTTGATTTAACTGAATCAATGGTGATGAAAAAGAAGCTTTAAACTGGACTCAATATCTTTGACAGGACACTTCGAAAAGGCTTGCAAGGGTCTGTAGGTCTGTAGGTTAATAGGACAGTTCTAAAGGTTCTAATGTAGGATGACTGTAGGCCTAATGTGAACTGGGTACTCACCACAGTCTTTGTTCTCCTCTCCATAGAAGCCTGACTGGCAGCCCATGAAGCAGCGGTATGAACCCAGTGTGTTCTCACAGTTCCACGTCCCACAGACGTCACTGACCTCCTTACATTCATCCAGATCTACAACACACCCACACACACACACACACACACACAGATGGTAGTTGCACACACACTGTACAGTACAGTACCTTACTGGCAGTAATGTTTCCAATAATTTAATATTTTATAAAATTACAAGCGCCCCCTTTGTGCCTATAACTTCTCCCACTCTTCAAGGAAGGCTTTGCACACGGTTTGTCTGTGGGAACTTTCAGTAAAAAAAAAAAAGCATTTATGAGGTCATACAATGATGTTGGACCATGAGATCTGGCTTGCAATCAAAGTTCCAGTTCATCCCGAAGGTGTTCATTTGTGTTGAGGTCAGGGTTCAGTGCAGGTCACTAGAGTTTCTCCACATAAAATAATCAGAATCATGTCTTTATGTACCTTGCTGTGAGCACTGGAGCACAGTCATGCTGGGACAGGAAAGGACCTTTTCCACATTGCTGCCACTTAGTTGGAAGCATATCATTGGTTAAATGTGTGCTTTAGCATTAACATTACCATGGAACTAAAGGATGAAATCTCGTGGCAGCATACTTTACCCTACTCCAGCCAACCCTTGGCATTGCTCATGGTTATCTTAGGCTTGTGTGCAGCTGCTTGTCTATGAAAACCCATTTCTGGAAGCTCATGATGCACAGTCCTTATGGTGATGCTGCTTCCAGAGTTTTTTTGGGGTGAGTGAGTGTCCATGCACTCAGCAGCAGTGAGTTTTTGTGTGAACTGTTGTTGCTCTTCCACAGTAATAGCAGGGCAGTCATTTTGGCTTGTGGCAAAGGTGGCATCCTGTGACAGTGCAACGTTACTGAGCTCTTCAGTTTAATCGGCTCCACTGCCAGTGTCTGAAGGAGGTTTGAGGTTTGAGTTTTTTGGACCTGTTTTATTGGTCCATTTGTCATGATATGATTACTGGCATTTTTATATGACATAAGAAAATAAACCCTAATTATATAACTACACAGTTGTGATGCAATCGTGACAACATGTTGAACACACATATAACCATAACACATAACTCCTTAAAACAGTAACACACAGACTCACCCTCACACTCCTTCGAGACAGTCGAGAACCTGTATCCGGACTCACATATACACTGATAGGAGCCATCTGTGTTCAGACACTGTCCATTAGAGCACATTCCTTCTACAGCGCACTCATCCACATCTAACAAGGAGAGACAGGAGCCGAGGGTAGGTAGAAGAGAGGGAAAGATAAAGATTAATATCACTTCCTTTCCGAAAATGATGGTGGTTACCCTGTGTTTAAAAGTATAGTTTAGTACAAAATGTAATTTAAAGTTTTTTCCCTGTACTTCAAAAAGAAGACATGTTGGGGACGGACGTTTGCTTTAATATTGCAATGGAGCAACAAAGGTGATGTTTAAATAATGAATGTTTAAATCAGACCAGTGTACACTATATGGACAAAAGTATCGAGATGTCTGACCATTACACCACCTTTAATGATATTACATTCAGATCCATAGACTTTAATATGCAGTTGGTCCTCCTTTGCAGCTATAACAGCTTCCACTCTTCTTGAAAGACTTCCACAAGATTTTGGAGGGTCTGTGTTTTTTTGTGTCCATTCATTCTGTAGAGCATTTATGAGGTCAGACACTGATGTTGGACAAGAATGTCTGGTTCACAATCTCCGTTCCAGTTCATCCTAAAGGTGCTGGATGGGGTTGAGGTCAGGACTCTGTGTGGCCAGTCAAGTTCTTCTATACCGAACTCCTCCAGCCACGTTTTTATGTAGCTCACTTTGTGCACTGGGACACAGTCATGCTGGAATCAAACATGTTCTTCCCCAAACTGGGTCCACAGAGTTGGAAGCCTGGTGTTGTCCAAAATGTCTTGGTCTGCTGGAGCATTAAGATTGACCTTCACTGGAAGCAAAGGGCCCAAACCCAGAAAAATATGTGTCCCAATACTTTTGTCCATATAGTGTAGGTATAAGTGAAGTTAATATCTCACCAGCTTTATATCCCACCAAGCTGCATGCCTAAAGCATCACAAACTGTATTGAGCTGCTCTAAAAGAGACTTGTGAATGTGGGATCTCTGGTAAATGCATGACATATTCTGGTCTATAGCTTTATCTTTATCTCCCCTTGCACTCTGTGCGAGTGGACAGTTATTTTTTCTGAACTTTAAAGGGCCCATCTGAATCCTGGATGATGCACTGAGCCACCTCAGCATTTCTTTAATGAAATAAGTCACTAATGAGAAAGATAAGAAACTCTCCCTCGGTACAAATTATGTTTTTGAGACGAATGATTAATATTACTCTTCGCAACTGAAATAAACACTGATCTTTTCTGGAGCTCGCAAACCTGCCTACAGCACAAAAACGGCATTTACGGCATTTAGAGCTCATTTGAAATCTGAATGGATGAACTAATTTTGAAATGATATAATCCGCAGATTGGAGTGTAAGTAGTTTCCAGGTTTGAATTGCATCCAAATAAAGCACAGCCGGTGCCGTGTTCCAGTGGTACAGTGCCCAAGTTACTGCACCCTCCAAGCATGCAAGAGGGAAAAAAAGAGAAATAATAATATCCTGAGCACACAGGCTGGGAACATTCCTGAAGTCAACTAGTAAGAAATTAATAATGACAGCGACATGCTTGATTAAATAAGGATCGGAGGATAATTGTTACATTACCACATAACTTACAAGTCACTTAACTCAGTCGTAAGTGAGGGCAGCGGCATACAAACAGTGGAACACATTACATAAGGAACGCCCTGTACTTGTTCCAGGGTCTGATAATGGGAACAGGGGATCTTATATTTAACAAAGTTTTGTTTGTGTGGCTTGGGGAGCATGTACAGGACAAACACTTTAAATCAAAGTCACCTTTATATCCTTAAAGATAAAGATTAGGACTTCCATTACATTTACATTTACGGCATTTATCAGATGCTTTAATCCAAAGCATCTTCCATTCCCTAACTACAGGGAACAGTCTCCCTGGAGCAACTTGGGGTTAAGGGTCTTGCTCAGGGACCCAGTGGT
>JBBPCW010000001.1:22287869-22298632 GCA_037974425.1 Phenacogrammus interruptus
GGTGCCTAGCAGTCTTGGGAATCGAACCTGGACTTTCTGATCGCAGGGCGAATGCCTTAACCACTAGGCTACCAGCTGCCCACAAATACACTGAATACACTGTCTACAAATACACTGAGTATTCCCCAGTAAGCTCAGAGCTCAGCCTGTGTGCAAGTAAGCGGCAGCCTTTAATGACAAGGCCAAGAGTAGCCTGTCGGCCAAACAAAGCTCGTTATTTTTCTTAACAAGTGTGAAAATATGAGCAGGGGAGGCAACTTAGGAAGCTATTCAATAGCGCTAGCACCAGTTTTCTATGTGGCATTCTGAACAAACTTTTACAAAGAAATAATTCAAAAGCAATCACCACATCAACATACCTTTCTAGTTTAAACTATGGTGCTCTTAATGTTGATTTTATAGAGACTGGTGACTTTATCTTCACCTGGAAGAGTAAGTGTGACCAAAGACAGAGGAGAACACCCTGGGGTTCCTAAGGCCCCACAAAGCTGGACCTCTCTGTGAAATCAATGGCCAGTGGAACAGCACAGTTCCAGTTTTGCCATACTGAAGGTTTTGGTACTTTGTGCAGCAGAAAAAAACATCCGTCCTGCACTGAAGGATCATGTTAGCCACAGTTTGTATCTCTTCCACTTCCAGACTGAAATATGGGGTCATGTCTGCTACAGCGGATGCCCCCTCTGCCTCATATCACAGCACCTCTGAGGTTGGTGTAAATTAAATTTCGACCGAGCAGGAGATGGGAAACACACAATAACACATATTAGCCATGCCGGGAAGGCAGCTGGAGCTCAGCTGGATCATGGTAATTCTTTTGGGATGAGCATTCTCGTAGGTGTGCAGTCAGGTAAACAAGTCCAAATCAGGACCAAATCACAGTCCATGAAACGAGTAAGTAGATGGAGTTGAAAGCGGGTGATTCAAGTAAATTCAAAACCATGACTGAAACTGTAACCTCACTCAGTACAGCCTTTGTTATGATAGAATCAGAAAACTATACTGATCTCAGAGGAAATTGCTCATGCTATAACTGCACAGACATAAAGAGACAAGAACAGTATGAAATATAATCAAACACAAAGTCAAAATAAAGCTCTTCAGAAAATGCAGCTATAGTTTGTGTAATTTCAGTTATTCCCACTTAAATGTGTTTTACGCACCTGTCCATCAATTGTTTCCTGGAAACACCTTCCCACGTATCCGCTCAGTCTGTTATGAGGCCTGTGGTGATTGTGCCCGCTGCCACTGCTGCTGGCGTGGCCGTTGCCAGGCTGAGAGCGCTGCTGGACCGAGTGTGCCCCATCTGCAGCCTGGCCTGGTTTGACTCGAGCGACCTGATGGATCTGGACCTCGGCTTCTGGAGGGTGCTCGACGTGAACATTCACCAGAGAGGGGAGCAGGGAGGCTGAGGGAAAAAACAGAGGAAATACACAAAGCGCTTTCATGACATCAGTGTGACAAAATGACTTTTTGATAGTAGGGTCATTACAGTGCTTTTCCCCTCCAATCGTTTAAGCACATTTCATTCAAATGGACTCTGATATTTAAGCTGTGGAACAGACTCCAGGCCTGTCAATGTGCACTATGTCATTCTTAATGAACGCTTTCCTCTTTAAACAAGGCCATCAGGACATGTCTCTCAGACTGTGTCAATTCTGATCTGACTATGGGGATGTTCGAGTTCAGAAAATTTGGGGTCAGATTCCAATTTAAAGCGATGGGAATCACTGGAGTCAGCTCCAAGAACCAGTTATATACGTTAATATAGATTTTAAACACCAAACCTAGTGAAGGATATCTGGCAAATATTTAGATTATAAGCATACATAAAACAATCTATCTATCTATGGATAACGCGTCTGACTACGGATCAGAAGATTCTAGGTTCGACTCCTGGCTGGCTTGGCTAACCTTTGTGGGGCAGCTGGTAGCCTAGTGGTTAAGGCTTTCGCCCTGTGATCAGAAAGTCCAGGTTCGATTCCCAAGACCGCTAGGCACAGCTGAGGTACCCTGCGCAAGGTACCATCCCCACACACTGCTCCCCGGGCGCTGTGTTCATAGCTGCCCCCTGCTTCACTTGGTGAATGGGTTAAATGCAGAGGAAGTATTTTGTGCTGTTCACGCTGTGGTGTGTTCACGTATGACCAGGTTGTCTCTATCTAGCTCTTGGTGAGGTGGATTTTACACTTTAAATCTGACTTCATTTTTCGCTTTGTCTGAAGGAAGACACAGCTGAACTGTTGATGTGTGTGTTGTGGAAGGACAAATCGTTCAGACAGGCTGTCTAGGCAGTGACAGCAGAACTGGATCCAGTTTCAAAGCTTTGAAGTAAGCTCCTGATTGCCAAATGCCAGGAATCAAAAATCGATTCTCTTTTGGGATCAACTCCCAGGCCTGCAGGACTGTAAGCTAGGCCTGCAGCATCTGTAAACGGTCAAGTAGTGAATGCTGTACTTTTACCTTCTCCACCAAACCAAACCTTGACCTGCGCTCAGCGAGCCGTATGGCTGCTTTGACGTGGGGTCAGAAAACATGATGCTCCTAATAAAATAAAGCTGACACGGAGCAGACAAAGCGCATGCCAAAAGAACCCGGTGAACCAGGAGTGCTGCGCGAGGTGAGTGCGGTGTTTCCCTCTGAATTCTTTAGGGGATTGACCCTAATTAGCCAGTTCTATGAGCCTAAACAAATAAAGTCATATTTTAGCTTAAGCTAGTTTAGCGGCTAATCCCTGACAATCACATGGTATCAATCACGGCTAGCCGTCTGATAAACATAAAAAAAACTACAAAAACGTGGCTAATACTACACAGGACGTCTCGTCGCTGTACACAACATAACACAGCTGTCTTGAGTCAAATCTATCTTTCTATTTGTTACCAACACACAACTCCACTCGTTCTGTTACCGAATCTATTTACTCATGAATCAAAGTCCTTTTTTAATTCAGTTTAAGCACTTTAATTAATGAACAGTAGATTATGTAAGCCTCCCTTGACCATCTGACACTTGCAAATGTCCGTCACTGAACAAGCCAAGCTAAACTTTGGCTTTGGTAAAGCCCTCCATAAATCACTGGTTCCTGGAGAGTGTGTCTGATAGAACACAGAAAGCATCTCCTCATCAGTGAGATACCATCCCCTGCCACTAAAGGGGCTAGGATGCTTGTACAGTGATGTAACAGCAGCCAGATGTGATCCCTGCCACCGAATTAGTCTTATTAAAACACGGCCCAGGGGTCGCGCTGCTAAAAGAGGGCAGAATGCAGAGGATCGTAGGACATCTGAGGGAGCTTCTGCTTCTACTTAATGCTGCATGAGGAGAAGGAATGACAATGTGCAGGAAAAGCCAAGAGGCGAAGAATATTTAATATTAACAAGGGAAGAAACTGGAAGAAATACCAAAAGACTTGTTTTCTGTCGAGTTATTTTGGCAATGGTGAGACATATTCTGGTTTTTATATCAGTGATGAGGATGTTGAAAAAAATGAGCGCTCTGTGAACAATATAAAGCTCTCAAAAAAAGAGAGAGAGAATCAAATAATGCTGTTAGCGTTTGTCCATTTGAACCATGTTTTATTTCTTTAACCATTGTTATAAAACGGGCGGACTCTACTTTCAATCATCGGCGCATTTGTGTTTTTAAGTATTCCTGGCATGATTTCGCCATTGTTTGACGTTAATACAAATGAAAATATATCAGATGTTGCAGAAAAGAACTTCATTTATCAGATGTGTTGTTTTAATTTGACATATTTTCTATCATCTATTTATTGAATAGTTATTAGCATTGTAACAAAATAATCAGACTCTATGATGATTTCCATTCACATAAACTCTTACATAAACATCCACAATCAACCAAAATAATCTGCAGAGTAGAAAATGTACATTTTCAGTTATATGAGCCATTAGCACTGCATGTTCACAGTGCTAATAGTGCTAGCATTAAAGCTTCAAAGCTTGCTCGGGTGCATTGGTGAACAAATTTCTTAAAAAATGGACATTTTTCACTTTTCACACAGTGCCATGAAGTAACGCTTGGTGACTGATCCTTACCTGCAACACTAACAGTTGCATTTAATGATATTTAACTAGCAAATTGCATTTTAACACTAATACTATAAATCTGTGACTCTACAAAAGTTAAATAAAAAAGGACACAAACTGAATAAAAAAAAAGGCTGCTTAACTGACATACACTTTAATGCCACATTGTACCCTCCTTTATTCTCCTTGTGTGTTGGCCAGAAGTTTGACCTGTACTCATGGGGTCAGTGTGACAGGATGTTGTTTGTACCTTGCTGATTGGACAGAGGCAGGGTGTACATGGAGTGGGAGGAGCTGTTCTGCACTGCATTCCCATTGGCTCTTCTGCTGGGTGTGGGTTTGCTGGTGGTTGGAGCTGGAAGGTGGCAGAACTTCCCCGTGGAGTTCGACGGACACCAACACTCATTCTGCCCGATGCAGCGTCCACCGTTCAAACATGGGATCTGACAAAAGACTAGAAAAGAAAAATAAGAGATAAAAATAAATAACTCGCCTCACATTGACGTAAGAAAAGGGGCCAGTGGGGAAAAGGGCTGGTTACTGTAAGCTATCGCACACACATTCATGACCTGAAAACAGAATGGACTCAAAACAGGAAAACATCACTTTTAATTGGACTGATTTATGTATCCTCATATTTAATTGAGTCACAACAAATAGGCACAAGCAGGGGGCGAAGTAATGAGGCCCTCCGAGGGCAGCAAAGCTCCTGAACCGGGCTGCTGGGCGTACATCCCTCATTCGTGAGCACGGCTCCTGCTCAGGAACGGATTTACAAAGTCTCGAATTCTCCTTCAGGGGAAGAATGCTGAGATGGTCCTCATATAAGTGAGCAGAAGTTATTGGCCTGACCTCTGCTTCCTTTAACTAATAATGCCTTCCTGAGGACCTCAAATAGCTTCCTGTATGCCAATGAACACAGAGATTCATGAGAAAACTGCCAAACTCATACGGACCCACATGGAGCACATGTGGAGGGTGTTGAAGAAGTGAGAAGAAACTGATACTGCAATTTGGTGTAACTGATCTGCCCTTTTACATAAATACTCAGAGATTAGACCAAACCACACAGACTCAGAATGTCAAACCATATGAATATTTTCTGTGGAAATGTACTTTTTAATGGTAACATATGGCCATTAACACAGCAAGAACACTCTATTCCTTTCAGCCCGCGAGCCCGTCCTGCAGGCCTTCCTCCTCAGGGCTGGGCAGGTACGAGAAATCTCTGAAGGATCTCGGTCCTGACAGGGCCTTTGTGTACGCTGAGATTTATGCGCTGCAATCATACAGCCGTGGAGAGGAACAATGGAATGATACAACAGCTGGAGTTTGACGGAGAGTTTTGTCGGCCCTTTAATTCTCCTTATTGTTTTGGCAGGAGTGCCCAGTGCCGCACATACCTGTGACCAGGGGCGTCGGAGCACCCCAAACTGAACCCGCCTGCAGTCAGACTTCAAAGAGGCGCAATGAAAAATACAGAGGCAGCTTGCACAATAAAAGACACGGGCTTTAGACACAGAGCAGTGAACGAGAGAACAGAGAGAGAGAAGAGAGAGCGAGGAGAAAGGGCAGATGAGAAAGACAGGGAAGAGAACATGAAGAGAGATAATAGAAAAAAGAGAGATATGAGAGAGAGAGAGAGAGAGAGAAGGAGGGAGATAAAGAAACAGAATGAAAAGAGTTCTGAGAGAACAGGAGGAGACTATGACAGATATAAGGAGCAAGAGAAGATGGGAGGAAGGAGAGAAAAGAGGAGAAAGAGACTGGAGAACGATGGAAGAGAAAGAGAGACGGAGAGAAGAGAGATAGTAGAAAGAGAAAAAGTGAGGAAAAGGACTGAGAGGTATGGGAGAGTGGGGGAAGAAAAAGAAACAATGAAGATAATGAAGATAGAGATGAAGATAGATGAAGACTAAAAAGAGGAGAAAATGACAGACACACGAAAGAGAGAGACAGAAAGACAGAAATATATGATATAAGTAAATAGAGGAGAGAGAGGAGAGAGAGTGAGAGTGAAATTATGATTATGAGAGAGTGGGAAAGAAAGAAAGAGAGAGAGACAATGAGGTGATATGAGAAAAGAGAGAAGAGAGGGAGAGTAAAATTATGATTATAAGAGAGAAAGAAAGAGAGAAAGAGGGAGAAAGAGAGAGAGAGAGAGAGAGAAAGAGAGAGAGCACCATAATGACCACAGACTGACCAGAGTATCAAAGAGAGTAATTAATGCAGCCTCACTAGCAGCACCAGCATGGGGCAGGAACTATTTTGTGACATGAATAGTTCCGGCTCTCTGTCTCAGCCTCTTACCTTCTCCAACAGAGTAACCACACACAATTATTCTGGTGTGTGTCTTTTTTTCTGTGTGTGTGTTTGTCCATAACCACCTCCCCTCACACACAGACAGACATACTGGCCTTCCGGTACACTGTCTCTTATCCCATTAACTGCCACCAGATTTCACTGCTCATCTCCAAACAGACCCCGCAGATGTAGGGCACGTCTAAATTCAGGAGTACAGTAACTGCTAAACACAGAGGAACTGAGGAAACTATGTTATTCACGCAGGCTCAAGCAGCCTGAAAGTCTGAACATAACTCCGGCATGAGATAAGTGTTTACCTGCCACCTCACACCCCTAATGGAACGCCAGCAACATCAGACACGTGGCGCAGACGAACAATTTCCGTCTATTACAGGCTCTTAATGAGCCGAGATTGCCTCAGTAAGGAAACGGGCCTACAAGCTCAGCCTCATTCTCTCGCGCTGCTCGAATGGTGTGAGGTGCCAGGAATGCATTTTTGCACATCCAAACGCTGCCAAACCGTCAAAGTGTTTGGAGAACCCTGACATGTTCCAAACAGCTATTAATGCGAGCATAAATCTGAAAAACAACCTGTTTATACATCCGTAATTCAAGCAAATGCATTACATCTCCACGTACAATAGGGACACACACACAGTGTGAGTGGTTACAAAACGCATGTCAAAGACACATTTTGAGCACTTCTGGCCATTAAAAGATCATTAATTTCAGTTAGAACTGTGAAACATGGTCATTACTGGAAGAGGAAGGTCTAGAGTCCCAGTAAAATCACATAAGCTGAACAGAACTGCCAACGCCTTTGCATTATTTCATCTATTAAAGGGCCTGTCTCATCAAAAAAATTCATTTCCATGACTTTATTCCAAATAAAAGTTTGATAATCGTGGTTTCAAACATACTGTTCACTTCCACAGCCCCATATACTTTATGGAAACTAAGATGCAAAACTCCATTTAATTTATTTGTGTCTGTGATGTCACAAAAGCCAACACATTCCCCGCATTTGGCCTGCAACAGTTAAGCCTTCCTGTTCATGCTGAAGTTGTAAGGGGTGTTTTCTTCAGTCTAGGGTGATTTTTGATAACTTGGGAACCAGAGGTTATATAATATATGGTGGAGAATAATAATATAAAAACAGAGTAACAAAAATATTCTGTTTAATTGAATGGGATTTACTGATTGGTTGAGTAAATGTTCATATAAGTAGTTTTTATTTTTTTTTACAGATAAAGCCACCTTAACTGTAGAAATATATAAAATAATGAATAAATAAATGGATATGGCCCCTTTAAGGCCAAGAATGAAACAGTAAACATAATATATGCTTTAAAAGTGGCAGGAATCAAATCCCAGCCCATAGCCGTGCACTTTCGGTGAAACCTGAGGTCCAAACTGAAGTTTTCTATTCTCACCACCGGACAGACTTGGCAAGTCTCCACCGGTGTTAATTGATCTCTTGTGTCTAAAAACATGCTTCATTAACTGCACACAGACTCGCTGTGGTAGTGTGAGCTTTCCCCGTGTGGCAGCCCCCCGTCCCCCCAGCATTGTTCCCCTCTCCTCAGGCCCTCTGAGCTGGCTTTGGGATTAACCAGGTGGATAATAGTGGCTTTAAAGTAATCCGTGTAAACCCTCGCTCCTTTTTTTCCCACTCTCTCTCTTTCCCTCTCTCCTGGGGAGCGCTTTAAACAGTTAACGGTCAGGTTCAAAGCGAGGTGTAAACCACACAAACACATACACACACACACACTCAGGGGCAGAGTGGAGGGAGCGTGGGACGAGCACATCCACATGTGTGGTTTACCCATATCCCACCGCCATCCACACTCTCTGTACAGCCACACAGCAGCTTCACTCCCTTTCATTTCTCTCTTTTCAATGATGAACTGAGAGAAATCTCCTCTGATTCCACTGATAGAATTCTTCAGGCTTTACATTCAGATCTCAAAACAAGGCAGGATTTCTCCAGAAACTGCACAAGAAACGCAGGATCTCAGAGCTCCTTTTCTCATTAACACTGAAGGGAAACGTGCGTGCCTCCGAATGTTCAGGGTTTCCTCTGAGCGCACCTCTGAAGAGAGAAGGAATGCTTCAGGAAAGCAAAACAGAACTGCGTTGGATTACACAAGACTCAGGTCAGAAACTATTCAGGACGCGTTCGGAAACACTGAATCAGAAATGTATACACAATCAGAGAGCGAGAGAGAGACAGAGAGGGAGAGAGAGAGAGAGAGAGAGAGAGAGAGAGAGAGAGAGAGAGAGAAACACACACCCTATCATGAATCATTATTATTCTTAATATTAAATAATTGATGTTAATGTTATTATGCCCACAGTCATTAGAGAGAAAAGTGACACTGAGAAAAAACCGTCACTAATCACCACTAATCCCCACTCCCAACCCAACACCCCCAGTCTTGATTCTCACCCTCCCAATATTGTTTCTCACCCCCCACATCATAATGTATATCATGTTTGTTGTTATTATTACTACTGTTCTTGTAATCAACAGTGCACAATCATAATCGACTAGTTGTTTTGCTCCAAACCTGTGACAGGCAATGTATTACGTTAAATTTGGCTGATCTGTGTTGAATGTATTGAGGTTAATAACATGTTGGAGGTAAGAGCTGTATCTGAAAGCTGCTGCTGCACCTGTACAGAAATGTCTTAGCATAATTATAATATAAAAACCCTCTTATTTCGATGGATCTTGTTGTCCAAATCAGGTTATTTAACTAGTAAAGTTGTTTATGATGCAGCTTGGGCTAAAATATGGTTCTGGAAAAGTGGTAATGTTTCATGTGTTTATGTCTCCCACACAGCATGAGCTCACAATTAAAAAGCAAATAAAAAGTGTCTATAGGCCAATCCTGTCTATATTCTTATGGGCATAGAAGGTCATGTTTGGTGCATCCATAGTTATTGTTGTCATCATTGCTATTACTGTTCATAACTTTCTACTGTTACTTAAAACTACACAGCAACATTATACTCCACAGAGGCAACAGAGGCAAAGAAAGAGAGAGAGATAAAGCACTTACAGAGTCTGAAGCCTTGGCTCTTGGGTGCCAGGCCTTGGTTCTCACTGTATATTGTGGTTTTATCTCCTCGCTCACAACTGTTGTAGCAGCGCCCCCCGTTACAGGTCCTCCGACACACCATTGGGGTGAAGATGATCTTGATGCGGTCCACGCCGGCCGTCAGGTTGGCCCCTGGATACGGCAGAGCAGAGCAGCAGTGAGAGAGGAAGAGCTGAACGCACACAAGAGAGAAATACAGCTGCTGCATCTTCACACTCCTTTCGTCCGGGCACTGCGAGAACAGAGGTTTATAACAGTGGAAGTGTGTATGCGTGTAAATGTGAGTGTGTGTGTGTGTGTAGACCAGCGCCTGGATAGTGGCACGCTGCAGCTGGTGGAAGGATGTGTCACTGCAAAAACTCTCCAGAGGAGGAGAGAGGCCAGTTAAAAGCTTGGGCCCGGCTCCAGCAGACTTTATCATGAGGATAAGGCGTTTGGGAGAGTGTGTGTGTTTAAGTGTGTTTGTGTGTCTGAGTGTGTGTTGAGTGTGTGCATGTGTGTGTGTGTGTGTGTATGCTTGTGTATCTGTTTGCGGTTGCAAGGGAAGTTGTGTGTAATGGTGGGAACAGGTTCAACTCCTTTTGCCTTGTAAATGAGGGAGTAAACCAAAACAGAGGACTTTCTGTTTGCGAGGATCAAACGGGCCAAAAATCATCACCATAACAGGACTTTCGCGTGTTGTTAGGCTACATTCAGACTGCAGGGAAAACCAGAAATATGTTTCTTTACTCAGATTTGTACACACTAGCATTGTCACGCTAGTTCCTGACTATAACAAGTAAAATATTCATTCTATATTTCTACCACATAAATCCATGTTTAGGCCATGACATGATGGAGCACAAAAAAATCAAGAATGAATGACAGGAAAACAACACAATGCAAATCTGCCTGATTTAGTCACATGTCCAGAGACCCGACTGAATCAGACCTACAAATGTGGCTTGAAACGTTTACAGAAACTTCTCTAAATGGCACTTAGTCTATAGGGACAAAAGTATTGTGACCCCTGCATAGACTTTAATATGGAGTTGGTGCCCGTTTGCAGCTATAACAGCTTCCACTCTTCTTGGAAGGCTTCTATAGGATTCTGTAGAGCATTTATAAGGTCAGACACTGATGCTGAATGAGAAGACCTGGCTCAGAATCTCTGTTCTAGGATGGGGCTGAGCTCAGGACCAGGTCAGTCGAGTTCTTCCACACTGAACTCATCCAGTCATGTTTTTATCCACAGTTTGGGGAAGAACCTTTTCTATTCCAGCAGGACTGTGTCCCAGTGCACAAAGCGAGCTCCATAAAGACATGC
>JBBPCW010000001.1:22328280-22343712 GCA_037974425.1 Phenacogrammus interruptus
AACTATTTTTTTTAACTATTATTCTATTCACTCAATTATCTGTTATACTGTCTTCTGGCTTATGATATTTTGTTAATTTCTGTTTTAAAAAAAATAAGATACATTGTCGTATATTATCTGTTGAGCTTGTATCTTCTCTTGATCAGATGTTTACCAACGGGAGGGAGGGGAGGGAGGGAGGGAGGGGATATAAAGAACTGTATCCTGTAACACATGTTTGCATACTGAATAAATAAAAAACACTTGTTCACAAAAAAAAAATAGACCCCGAGATAGGTTCCGGGTTCCCATGACCTTAGTAAGGATTAAGCGGTTACAGAAAATGAATGAATGAATGAATTTTAAATAAATAATATTTTTTATCCTGGGAACCCCATAGATAGGAGAGGCTGTGAGTGAGTCCTGCTGCATTTTCATTCATTCATGTTTTCTGTGATTCCCCACAGACTGTGGGGGTGTTGAAAGACTTACACAGGTGTATGGGGCAGTCTGGTGGTTGGAGGTTTGGGTGTGTGGGTTCTTGTCTTCGTGTCAATCGCTTGTCTCTCGGTGGGTCGCCTGCGGCCAGGCTGGCGCTGGGTGGATTCGCTGCCAGACCGGACAGGGGTCAACACCCTGGACGTCCCGGTGCGGATATACACCTGCTCTGGGGCGACCTCCTCACATCGTGCTCCCTGGAAGCCTGAGCGACACACACAGGTGTGGGGACGGCTGCAGGAGCCTCGGTTCTGACAGGGTGGCTGGCAATCCGCTGTGGAGACAAAAAATGTGAGTAATGTCATTATATACAACCATTAATCACAGATCTTTGTGGCTCAAATTTCAAAAATAGATTTACAAATGTCATGACATGCTTTCTCTGACCTGGCAAATCACATATCCTTGGTTCTAATAGTGCTGTGGACAGTCTCTTTGTTGTCGTTTTTAAAACAGTGTTGACTGCTCATCCAAATAAGAGCAATACATTTAATGCTAACATAGGAATTGCATAATACACACAAGATGTGGTTTGTAGCCTGACACAAAATATGTTAAAATAGCTATCATATATAACGTGTATAGACAATCTGATTAAAGGGAAAATGGACCCATTGCAACCTCCCATTGTTACAGATAAATCTGCATGCTTTAATGGTGCCTCGCTAGTCTCCAGAGTGACAATTTCAGGTTTAAAAACTGGAAGAATTCTCCTCTGATAATGTATTTTGAAGGTGTGAGCACATTTGATAAAACGCTAGCTTGGCTATATTTATTAGCCTAAAGCTCAGTTGGTAGGCTAGTCTGGTTGACACCACAGGGATTCCTATGGTTGCTTGCTGGCTATTGTGAGAGAACACTGATGAATGAAGACATGAAAATGAAATAAAATCACAAATATTCAGAAACAGATAATATTCCCTTTTTGCCCTGAATAGTATTTTCAACAGTAATGCAACCTTATTTTAGTGTAATGTACACTAGGTCTGGCTCCTAATATGATCTGTATTGGGAAAACCCACAAAACACACCACCACATAATTACATGTTCTTCTGTATTTACACTTTCCAGTCATTCTTACAGCAAGCCTTAGGGTGCATCCATTTAATCACAGCAAGACAAGTCGTTAAAAAAGACAGCTTCATTCATTTTCTGAAAGGAAAACCTAAACATCTCAGATTCTCAAAAACAAAGACAGAAAGCAAACAGCAGATCCCTTACAGTAAAGAAATCCACATTTCAATGCACCAAGTCAAACACAACACTACATATTTCAATTCACATGACACGTTATATATCCCACGGGCACATGTTTGCTAAATAAATTCAGATCAGGTCCACACTCCACAATCAGTGATTGATGGACAGGCAATATTTATCAATCGTCTGAGAACACAGTCAGTGTGAGGTAATTCCATGGTCATGGATGGCTGAAAAACAATCCACACCCCCCGCCAGTGGCCCCCTGGCTACTTTAACAGCATCCAGAGGGGCATGTGGCATGCAACACAAACCAAACAAGCCTCTCCGTCTTGTCACTGGGCTGTATGTACTGGATGGCAAGCCAGAATATATGGCATTGTCCTCAAACAGTAAATCAGGTCGCTGCTCTCTAGCGGCTAAAGCAAACATCGGCGCTCTGTCAACAGCGCTGGAATGCTATTGACACAGATGCTGGGGACACTTGACAGATTGCAAGCAGAAAAGCTTCCTCTGGTTATTCTGGCAGAGAGCTGGGGGGCAGAGTGGCTGCATGGCCCACTAACTGGGTGAACTGCTGCGTTTCCTGTTATTGTGATGCTTGAACGCAAAGTTGTCTTGTTCTGGATAGCAGTACTGTACCTAGAAGTGACATCACAAAATCCGTAGGTCTGCTCTGTTGGATGGGGCTGTCAGACAGCCTTTCGCTAACTGTTGAAGTGGTTTTCACCATTTCTGTTAATGCAGCAAGGACAAAACACCATATTGCTATAATGACGAATGCTGATATTACAATACGTTAAACACATTCGAATCCTGGAAGTAGTTAAAGACTAACTATGTGATTATTTTTTTCTCCTTTTTTCTAAAGATGCTGAAGATGCTGAATTTATGATTCTAGGAATTATAGAAGATTTGCCTTAAAGACACTGAAATGTTATTTAAAAAACAGTCAAGCCAATCAGTGATATATATAATCAGAACTCTGAAGAAGTAAAACTTTTAATCATAAATGATCTCCTCAGCATAAACTGTCTAGTTACATTCACACCCATCATCATGAATTGCTTTAAGAAGCTTGTCATGAGGAAACTAAGGACCTAGCTGCCCTCCTCACTGGACAATTATGTGAGAAAGCCCTGAATAGATCAGCATTCAACACAATAATTCATCAATTTCTGATAGGAAAGCTGAGACTGCTGACCTCCTGATACCTCCTTCTGCAACTGTATCTTGGACTTCCTGACCGGTAAGCCTCAGTCAGTCAGGATCAGGAGCCACATCTCCGGCTACATTGAGCACGGGTCTCTGACTCATGACCATGGAGCAATTCACAGCTCAAACCACAACATCAAGTTCACTGATGACACATCCTTGGTTAGTTTGATCACTATGGACAACAAGGTGGCCTACAAAGAGGTGGTATAATGACTAATGGAGGGGGCAAAACAAAAGAGATGGTTGTTGACTTCAGGAGAGAACACCATAATCACTCTCCTCTGATGGCTCGCCTGTGGAATTCCTTGGTGTTCACATCATGGAGAACCTCACGTAGACAATCGACACCAAGAAAGCCAGGCAAAGAAAGTCAAGACATCCCATCAGCATCCCTACATCCTGTAGAAAATGAGGAGAGCTCAGTTCTCCCCATCCTCACCAAGTTCTACAGAAAGACTGTTCTTGATCAGCTGCATCTTTATTTGAGAATTGTACCACCTCAGACCACAAGAATTAAAAGGACAGTTGAAAAGATCATTTGGGGCTCTCTCCCTGCTGACACAGACATCTACACAACATCTACACCAACATTGTGGATGGCCCCATACACCCCTCCCACACTGTCTTCTCCCTCCTGTAGTCTGACAAAAGGTTCTGTAGCACACAGGCCTTCGCTGCTAGGGTGGCCTAGTCAGTAGGGTACATGCCTCTGGACCAAGAAGTCATAGAATCCTATTTTCAGCACCATCACTGGGTTCCTGAGCAACACCCCTAACCCCAAGTTGCTTCAGTGAGTCTACCCCCTGTATTTAGGAAATGGAAGTCGCTTTGGATAAAAGCATCTGCTAAAAAGAACTGAACTGTTTCTTTCCCCTAAACACACATGGACATACACACTGTTCCCAAACTGCCACTGTCCATAAAGCCAAGCAAGGCCAGTTTATTTATGTAGCACATCCAATGGCCTTTACAGAGATAAAACAAGCATGAGTAGTAAGCAATAAAAGAAAGCAAAATGATCAGTATAGGAAACTAAAAAAGATTTGAAATAAATTAAGGTAGTAAGGAAAGGAACTCTAATGAATATTTTAACAGAGAAAAGTGCATTTGTCCAAATATTACAATGATAAAAGTAGAGCCAGTTGATTCATTGAACCAAACAGTTTTAGCTTATTTTTAAAACAGTTGAGGCAGATCTGATCTCCATGGGGCGCTGGTTCCAGCAGTGAGCAACATAATGACCAGTGCCATTTCACCCTGTGCACTGGGTACCAGTAGCTGACCAGCCCCTGCTGATCTAAGAGATCTACCAGGCTGATATTCATTAGACATTACTGAGACATTACAGAGATATTTAGGACCCAGAATGCTGAGTCACATGTAAATAATAAGTAATACTCTGAAGTTTTTCTGTATATGATTGGAAGCCAGAGTAAAGACCTGGGGACTGGAGTAATATGCTCTCTTTCTTGGTTTTTGTTAGAATTCTAGCAGTAGTAAAACTACACCAAGAAATTTGGCCTCAGTTGTAGTCTTTGCTGTCTGATTCCAAACAGAAAATAAAGCTACAAATAGGTAAGAAAGCTGTCTTCACTTCACTGAGGGAAATCTTCTTGCATCCTTTTCAGGGCAAAAACATAATGAGCCTATAGGACACAAAAAAATATTTTTTTGTCTGCACATCAATGGACAATCTGCTATGAATAAACAAACGTACATGACACCAATTAGTTTGTTTATATAAAGTAACATTTTTACCCACTTGATGCTACATTGTTGACAATTTTTACACATTCATTTGTCATTTGTTATTGTTGGGACATCAGGTGATTGGTCTAAATACTCATAGCACACAACAAAACTTTCAATATTTAGTTGGAGGCTGATACGCATATAGTCAACTTCAGTTAGACAGTTCATTTAATTCACACACACACTGGAGTCTACATGTAATTCTAGTGATATTATTTTATGAAAGATTTTTGTTTCTTGCCATTTTCTTTATTTTTGGCCAAGTGTGACCTTAACCATTGACCAACAACTCAAATACCTATTTATGTACAGTGAACTGCAATCAGAATTTAGGTATTTTTATTTTAACAGGCATCTTGTGGCATCATTTAAACTCAGGGTCAAAGTAGAAATTTACTTCTTCAGTGTAAATGTTTATTCTGTGCATACAACACAATTCATGTGGTGCTTTATTTAACGTTGTGTATGGCAGTAAATGTATAATCCATCATTTGAACCACGTCAGAATCCAACAATACGTATTTAGGAAGCTGTTCAATTCCGTCCCCACTTCTATGTATACATTCGTGATTAAAAAGGGCCCAAAGCCAGAGCGCATTCTTCTGCTTTATGCCGCACTCAGTTCTATATAAAGGAAAGCAACATGCTCACAGCCATCATTTAACTCTAAAAGAAAGAAAAAGCTCACAGTCTGAGGCTTGCAGGCAGATTTATATAACTTACGTATGTAAATGTGTTGTCCAGAAAGGGATAAATTAAGATGTTCTCTGTTTGGGAAGCAGTACATTCTGCCCAGCTAGACAGTTTTCCTAGTATTTCCTAGTATTCCAGCCTAATGAAAGACAAAGGAGCCTTAATATGTCTTAATTCTTACACATTCAATGCATTTTAAGGCTTGATTATTTTGTATTTGGCAAGTTACCATGCATATCATTTTAATATCTTTGGCCAGTCTTACCTCCACTGATTCTCTGCATTTTGCACTGCTCCCTTGTTCACAATGCATGTGTAAATTTGGCAGGACTTTGGTGAATTAACTAGGCTCTGAGAGCCAGATACAATACCAGTAAAATGTTAATTATGTTTCTTCAGTACGGGCGTTTCTTTTTTTCTTTGCAGACAGCCAGCCACTACCCAAAATCCTATGACTAAAAATAGCTGTGACACTTGAAGCTCTGTAAATGTAGTTTTTTTATGTGGTTTTACTGTGCCGTCACTCCTTCGTGAGTGGGTCTCCACGCCCAGCTCGGCCTACTAACGTTGCATTAATTGCTGTCGTGCTGATTTGTCTTGCACATCATTAAAACTAATTGCTTCGCATTCCTTTCGTTGCACAAAAATGTGCTTTAATTGTCGCATTGGGGTATAATAAAAAACAACATTTGTAAAGGAAAAATGAAATGGGAAACATTCTCTGCATAGCCACTGTCACAATAATTACGGCGGGGACAGAGAGTCCAGTCATGGGTGGAGAGGCGAAGAGATGCAGTGGTCCAAAGAGTGAGCATGATGCAGACTCAGACTCCATTTCTTCTCATTTACGACGCAGTGGCCCTGTTCATCAGTGGAATGAGTGGCATGCTTTCTCATGGCCACCATTATTTTTATTTCATTTCATTATTCTTGCTCTGGAGGAAATAGGGGCGTCTGCAAGAACACAAAGCTGCCATCATTCAATTGTGAATAAAAGCTAATAGGGGACAAGTAAACAAATGAGATGTTTGTTTTTTTAGCTCATTCAGAGAATTCACTGTTCCTATCAGAGAACAATATGAAAGGCCTGTTGAAAAGCATGGCTTATTAAACATTCAAGGGGTTTGGAACCTTAAAGTGCCCAACCGAAAACAAGAACTGACCCAAACAGTTAGCAACGGAACTCGTGCTTCTAGTTATAGATAATTTTCCCAGAACTGTCACAATACACTATCTGGACAAAAGTATTGGGACGTCTGACCAGAAACTTTAATGACACTACATTCAAATCCATAAACTTTAATATGGAGTTGGTCCCCATTAGCAGCTATAACAGCTTCCAATCTTCTTGGATGGATTTCCACAATATTTGGGAGTTTCTGTGGAAATTTGTGTTCATTCATTCTGTAGAGTATTTATGAGGTCAGACACTGATGCTGAATGAGAAGGTCTGGATCACAATCTCCATTCCAGTTCATCATAAAGGTGCTGAATGGGGTTGAGGTGAGGACTCTGTGTGGCCAGTCAAGTTCTTCCACAATGAACTCCTCTATCATGTCTTTATGCACTGGGACACAGTCATGCTGGAATAGAAAAGGTTCTTCCCCAAACTGGGTCCACAAAGTTGGAGCCATGGTGCTTCCCAGAATGTCTCGGTCTACTGTGGCATTAAGATTGTCCTTCAGCAAGTGTGTCCCAATACTTTTCTCCATATTGTGTATCACAGATAAGCCTAGACCACTTAATTTGTATATAGCACAGTGTATTTGTAGAGTTTTTTATTTGAGTTTCATTCTTGTCTTTATGTCTCAGTGTAAATAAGCGATTGCTTGCTAGTTAGCATGTCTTTTGGCAGAAATGAAACAAAGCACTGCACTTTTGAAACACACACTTGTTTATAGTCAAGAAAAGCTTAGATTTTTTTCTCTTCAGTGTGTGAATTGATGCATTAGCTATGCTATCTTGTTTAGCTTAGCATTAGCTGTGCTGGAAGTAAAACAGCATGCTTTTCTGGGAAAAAGAGGGCCAGACCTGTTGCAGACAGCTACAGGTCAACGACAGGACAGAACTCAAGCACAGTTAACATTAACCTCTCTCCAAAAAATGCCCAGAGGGGATCGGCAATTAAATGTACAGTAGATCTCTCACGTAAAGAGTGATGGGTAGCAAAAGAGGAGGAAGGAGGGCTGGACAGCACCTACAATACATGGCCACTGCTTCACTGTGGCTCAAAGGTTTTCAATCACTAAGAAACCCGAGCTGATTTAACCTAAACATGTGTCTACAGTCACCAGACACAGTAACCAGCCCAGACAGAGTGTGATGTTTCAGCTTTAACGTCCACTGAGGGAATTTCCATCCTTTGTAAAGATACTCGTCATAATGGCTTTCACCAAAGGAATCGACAAAGTCTGTCGGGAACCATTACAAGGCCAAGCGTTACGAATCCTGCAGGCTTGATTAGGGAATAAGAATCAAGCTTAACCTGGCTAATGTGTGTGTGCAAAAAGAGCAGCTCTGCTATTTGCTCAAAACCCTTTTTAATATAGTCTGAATATTTCATAATGGAGCAACAGAAGTGGTTAAGAATGACTTTTCCCCCCAAAAAACTTAGGTTTAGATAATTTTTCCTGAGAAGGTATGATTTTGCAGATAAAGGTTTTGTTATGACAGCGATTATATGTTGCTTTCAGATAAAACAAATAAAATGGCTGTATTTATGAAGCAGACACATTATTTTCATAGATGGTGCCACATAATTCATAGTAGGTTGAGTAGCAAAGTCTTAAGACTAATAACTAATAGGACTTGGGTTCAAGGGGTTAGAATCTCATGAAGAGCTGTTGGATTTTTTCCGAATGGTCGAGATTAATCACGGTGGAAAATGTGTAGTAAGAGACTATATAAAGTATGTCACCATGAAGGCTTCATTCCCACGTGTAATGAAAATGTAATGAACAGTGATGATTGGATTTCACAACATCGCTTCAGTTTCAGCCTCTCTGTTTCTCTGTAGGTCTACTTAGAGTCTAATGCCATAGTTCATCATTTGAACTCTACGCTGCCCTGAAAGCTGGTTGGAAATCTAATCTTACAGAAACCTCCGTCTGACCCATGACACCGGGAACCCAACATTACCTCTGTCTATTAGCGGAACATTAATCTGACAGGGTGATGAAACGCGTTGAGGGAGAAGTTAGTTTAACAGACTCTTTCCTGATGGTTAATCACCGTGTCTGGTGTGTAAACCAGACCCCACAAACCTCCAGAGCAGCGACCTCAGGACAACGCCAGGCAATACAAACGATCTCCATCAGGGAATGAGGTGGAATCATGTCTGTAATTTATGACTGACGGTGTATTGTGAGGTTGCTAATAAAGGAAGCATGAGTTGAAGGGAATTCCAGAAATTTTTTAATATAATTGAGACAACTGAGCAACTGAGAGTGGCTCAATATGAAATGCTCCATTTAAGAAAAGTATTACTGAAATGGATTCACTCTTTACAATTTAATTTACAATTTAATTTAATTTAACTCTCTACTGCTATCACTACGAAACACAATGTACTTAAAAAGTGCTTAATCCTGCCTTTATTTACCGCTGAAAATACACCAAACCCCTTCATTTGAATGAAGTGGCCATTAATTTCGGAAAGCAATCCCTTAGTTTTACCTTAAAATTAGATGTAAGGCATAAGTGTGAAACCCCTTAATCTTAAATTGAAGCTGTTCATTCAGGAAGTTCAATTATTTAAGGGGCAAATTTGAAAAAGTGAGGGGGAAATTCAGTATTTTTACTATTTAATCAGACTTAATCTGTATTTTTTCTTTAATTTTCCTTAATTTCTATGGGGAATTAAGGTGAAACTTAAGGTAATTTGAGAGGAGTAAAATTAAAGCATTTGGTTTCATAGTGTATACAACAGCATCTGTCATAATACTGTTATTAATTCAGACTAGATCGGTTGCTACTGTCAACTGTACCATATGTGGTCTCATGTTTTCTTATCTGGTTGTTTTGTTGCTCTTGTGTTGTTTTTGCACCTGATCTAAACCACTAAAGAACCTGCATGTGTTTTCATATTGTTTCGTTTTCACGTTTTTATATTTGATGTTGATGGTAAATTAGTGATAAAAATTATAAACAGGTTTGGAATGAAATTCACTTTTGTAACGTTAGGGCCAGAATTTGCAGTTTAATTTGGTAATAAATTGAAATTGACTGTAGCTGTGATCCATTAATGTAGATCCATAAACTATTTGTGAAATAAACGCCTAATCTACAGGTTGGAAGCGAGAGTAAGAAACCAGCCACCCTGGTCTGTCCTGCTAATTGAAAGCATGTCAGCAGTGCGCTGAGGGAAACAATGGCCTCTTGCTATGGTGTGTATTAATTTCAGGCTCTGTCTGATGGCCCATAAAACTCTCCAGTCTGTCAGAAAGAGTTATGCCCCGGCGCTGTGAACTGTGTAACCCCTCTACTAACCCACCCAGGCCTAGTAAAGAACTGAAAGGGCTCCACAACTGTCTATGTAGTGAACTGATGTAGGCGTGTTCTACAGTGGTTATCCCTTAAACTTATCTAATATTCATTGGGTTTCAGTCGGGACCATGAAATGGCTGTTTTAATGGTGGTGAATTTGTCAACCCTTAGCATGTGTTAAGCTCAGTAATTCATTCTACTTTGGTTTTCTTCATCGTATGTTGAAGCACTCCAGCTGGGTGGCACATGGTGATGTGTGTAGAAGCTGTTAAAATTGGGCTTAGCTTCTCTTCACTCTCTCAAACACACACACACACTGAGGTCATGATCCCAGATTTGACAGGTCCTAACTGAGAACGTATTGCCAGTATGCTGTTTCAACTTAGTCGGTTTCAACCAAGCTACAAATGTACAGTTAGCAAAGGCCTTGATAAGATAAGACAAGAAAAGGTAAGACAAGACAAGATAAGATAAGATAGAATAAGACTACTCTTTATTAGTTCAATTTCAAATTTTCATTTAGTTTGCATCACCAATTAGAAAAATAATTCTGAAAAATTGGGTTTGTGTGAATCTCTACCCCTCCTGCTCTCTAAAATTCTCCTTTTTATGGTAACTCTTAGCACTCACTCACTGTAATGCTGTATTGCTGATTGAGCCAGTACATTCAACCTAAACCAGGCTTTGATACGAAAAGCAAACATAAAGGTCATCATTTATAGAATTTGGACACTTAGGACAGCCAGGACAAGTGTAAACAGTTTTCAGTAGGTGTACATTTCCAGTTAAAAGGTACCACATTTTGTCCTTGTTCATTTATGTCATGTATTCTTAAACAAAACAAAAAATTTTGAGTCAACAACAAGTTTCCCCTCTAATATGAACAGTGAATGTCTGACTCCTATTAAATGTTTGTAATCAGAGTCAAATTGTAGACTGTCCTATAACTTTCAATACACTCATTAACTGTTTAATCTCTATGGCTCGCATAATAAAACAGTTAAATATCTAACAGTTGACCTGTTGATCCACATTATGATTACAGTCATATTAGGTGACTTTTCTTAGGTTGGTAGTGATGAAGAAAAATACGACATTATAACTAAGTCCACACCATCTGTACATTTATTTGTTAGGAGAGAATATTTTTTAGTAAATATCAATTGATTTAAATGCAAATGTAGAAAATCTCAGTGTGTGCCAAAACTGTTGGCTGGTATGAATGTTTGAATGTCTCATTTTGATATCCAGTTGTGTATGAGTTTTCAGTAGAATGCATGCATGAGTGACAGTTTTATATGTGAATGTGTTTGTGTTTCAAATGTGTTTGTGTAACAAAAGTCTGAAATATTTCCTAAACGGCCCCCCATACATACGTGTGTTCACACTTCCACGCACTGTCCTATGGTCCAATTAACCTGCCCAATTTGAAAACAAACTTTTGCCAGCAGGCAAGAGGTACTTTATAGAACAACATGCTTGCAGGATTGAAAAGGTTTGTGAATGCTACTGCATCACAATAAAAGTTATTTTAAAGTTTAAAAGTTTAAAAGTTATTTTCTTTGAAAATTTAGTAGCTAGTAAAATTCTTTACACATATTCTGACACAAACCACCTTGTTTCCCACAGTTTTGCTCTGTTTGTAAAGTCACTGGTGGTTGGCTGTTTGCATGGCTGTCTGGCTGTTTTCCACTTTTAGCCACAGACCCATCAGCATGAACTGCTCAACAGAAACACCATAGAAAATCTTTCCTCTCCACTCTTGAACTCCTCCTGTGCAATTTCCTATTGGGTTTAACGTGTAATGACTTATTATTATGTGCAACAGTCTCATCATGTTCAATATCACTACTTATGTCAATGGTACTGATTCACTACTGATCTCTATTATGTACAATAAGGGACTCCATATGGAGAACAACTCCTAACCACAAATTGTGTTACTAGTAGATTACCTAGTAGTTATTCATCTATAGTATTTATATCCCAGCATTTTGTGTATATGGCACAGTATATTTCATACAGAGTATTTCTGCAGTTTTATCTGACTTTATATTTTATATTATTTTTGTGTCGGTTTCTCTGTGTGTCTGTGCAGTTGTAACATGAACAATTTCCTCTGGGATCAATAAAGCTTTTTGATTCTGATTCTGATTAACCATGCAGTGCACTATTATAACTGAAGGAGCTCCAGGTTTGGCCTGTGATAGAAGGTCATTCACTCCAAAATGTACAGTTAAAAACTACAAACAGGGCAGATTAAAATCCCAGAACTTGCCAGTAATCACTAAAATTGCAGTAAAATGCTCAGGTAAAAGTAAACCATAGAGCTGTACATCCCTGTCTGCGAGTGACCGACCCCTGAGATAAACACTTCAGTGATTCCAAGTAGGCCCAACAATCTGGTCTGGTTTTAACTGGTCTGGACAAAAACAGCAATTAGGAAGAACCTCATCTGCGATGGAGGTCAGCAATAAAGTAACAGATGGTGCGGACTTAGTTATAAAATTCTAGTAAACAAACAAACAAAAAACATTTTCTCAAGTATTTATCTATAATGGAGATGTTTATCTACCAAAACTGAATGGAACGAAGGAAACAACAACATATTACAATTTTAGAACCTTTTCATCACTATTACAAACTGTGTAAAACATCCAAGCTAAAAACATCCGCTTGACCGAGAGTTTTATGGACAGAACCTCCTGCCAGAGTGGATCATTAAGAACGTTTATCAACCTGCATTACTTTGGGAAACCAAACAGATATAGCAAAGAAGCTCAAATACTCACTGATGTATTGTCTGTACCAGTATACTGACTCCGCTGCTACGCAACAATATTTCTTTTTCGTTTTAGTTCCTTTTGGTATAATTTTAAGAAAAGGCTTATTTTTAGCTCGCCAAATTAAGCTGTGTGTGGTTGGTAAGATGTTCATTTAGAGCACATTGAACAGGAATCATACTTATAACATTATTAATGAACACAAACGTATACAGAGATAAACAATAAAAATGCCCTCAGTTAAATAGTTTTTTAATTCTATTTCCTAATATGCACATATCCTCAGAAGAGAACACAGTTCTTTTTGTTTTTATTTATTTTAAACATAATATATTTGCTGAATTTTACATAGTAAAAGGTAAAAAAAAAAAAAGGTGGCCTGTGCAAAAGTTATGGCACATTTTAACATTGTTACTTGGTTAAATAGTTGTTGTTGATTTAAGTATAGCTTAACAGGTTTAAAAACAGTTGTGGACTTTAAGCACTGATGTACATCGCTCTGGATAAGAGCGTCTGCTAAATGCCGTAAACGTAAACGTTATGTTTAATTTTTTCAAGTATATTGAACCTTAAGGTGGCACAGTGGGTAGCATCACAGCAAGAGGGTCTTGGGTTCCATTAAGCCTAGTGTGGCTGAGAGAAATCTCATGTCTGTACAGCAGGCCTGTCAGGTGAATTGGAGATGTCTGATTGGCCCTATGTGTGTGTGTTTGTCCCGTGAGGGACTTGTGACCTGTCTGTCTTTTGCTCGCTGAGTGCTGGGATGGGTTAACTATAGGGGACAGTCTCCCTGGAGTATCTTGGGGTTAAGGGTCTTACTCAAGAACCAGTGGTGGTTTGCTGAAGGTAGGATTCGAACCCATGAGGCATGTATCCTACCCACTAGGCCACCACCACCCCACACGGGTCATGGGGGGTGTCCCAACGGCTCAGATACTGGATGAATGTTCGACTCAAGCAGAAAGAAATACTCACAGAAAATGCCTAGTTAAAGTGTGCACAGTCTGGGGTGTTCAAACATTTGTATCGAATGGTATTTTAAAACCACTGTGATTTTGAATCACATCCGTACTTTCCTGCAATACGTTCAGAAATTGTTCCGGCTAATTGTTCAGAAAACTATCCTTTTTGTATCCATCATTTAGACCACCCTAAACAGGACCACCAAATCTCAAACAGACTCCATTTACAGCACTTGGCAGAGCAGACCATTCAAAATCAGGGCACATCTGTATGCAGGTATTTTCACAGTAATATTATTACATAACTCTCCCACTCCTGGTCGACGTCTCTCTCTCTCTCTCTCTCCTTAGTTCCTGTCATTCAAGAGTCCAGTCACAACATGAATTATGGAGGTACTGCACTGCTTGACTACCATAACATCAGACCCGCCCTAATGGGAATAACTCTCACAGGTTTAATATCAAATGTCCAGAATTCTGGGAGGCAGAAAAGCAACCCCAGGGTAAAATGTTTTTACAAATGGCAAAGATGACAGTCTGTTCCTTTGCTTTCTCCCACTGTGCTTATGTTGTTTCTAGCAGCCTGCCTTCCTCCAACTCTAATCCTCCCACAGCCGTGCTCGCTGCCAGTCTCTGGGGTGCGAGTGTAAGTATGTGTCCTGTCTGATCGCGTCTACATTTCTAGGATGTATCAATATGCATTGGAAGCAATGCAGTGTGTGTAAAGGGAGGAAAACATGCATGCCAGTGTCTGAGAGTGTGTGTGCATGAAACACGAAGAAGCTTCCATCTCAGTGGAGGTCTAGAGTGTGAGGTCTTCCAGACTAGGAACCGTGGCGCTTGCATTGGCCCCTAGCCCCTAGCCCTTGGCCCCAGAGAGGGCCTTTAGTCAGCTGATGGTGGAGTACAGTCCCACCTGGCTAGGAGCCAAGCACTAAAAGAGACCAGATGTACCAAGAGGAGTGATCCTGTAAGCCACAAGTTGATTCCAATGTGCAAATAGCTTTAGAGGGGATGCAGCAATTTTTTTTATCCCTCTTGAAAGCTCCTGCGCTGTTTTCATGCAGTTGACAGTATTGTTTCCCACATTTTCACAGAATCGTCCAATATCTTTATAACTGTAACTAATTAGCAAGCAAGTAAATGGACTTCCCACTAACTAGAATAGGCACATTTATTCAAGAAGTTCAGCAGAAAATCAAATTTACATCATGTTTCCCCCCTTTTTTCCAAATGGACTCAACCTGCCAAGACATGCTTGGTCTGTGAAGTTTGACTGAAGTCTATTAAAATGGACAAAATTATACTGTATAGTTCAAAGTACAGTGAAAGATGCCACCACAAACCCTGAATTTTGTCTCTAGGTTTCTCTTTGTCAGTAATAAAGCCAAATGGCATAGACTGCAGTATGTTATATAGTGTGAGGGACCCTATAAACAAGTCAGTTTGAGATTAGTGGTGAGCTCAGTGGTGCAAGTATGAGATGATTTGGACATGCCGTTTGCACAACTGGTGGCTTACCATAATAGAAAGGTAAATACTTGATATGAGTGTGTATGTATTTCTCTGTTTATGTGTGTTTAACAGCATATGTTAATGCAAAAGTGGAAAAAAGGCACTCTCAACACAGTCAGTTATTATATATTGGTCAGTTATGATATATTGTAAACCCCACTATATATGGACTCAGTGAGTATCATGTTTTAAGAAAGAACATTCATGTGTACTGTGGTTGTACCGCAAGGTACCGCAACCAAGAACTTTTCTGAAACCCACAACAGACAAACATGTGGATGAAAATATGGAAAGAACACAAACTGAAACTTTCATTAAGCTTTTTGTTGTTCAGTTGGGTGCGTGC
>JBBPCW010000001.1:22343812-22351312 GCA_037974425.1 Phenacogrammus interruptus
AATGTGTCATTTAATGCTATGTCTGTTTTCTTTGGCATTCTGGATAATCAGGTCTCAAAAGATTTGTATGACTTGATATGGTTGTCTATTTGTGTCACTAAGTCAAAATTGTGGAAAACAAGATGCAAGACGACCATTGACCATGTCTTCATACCAAGTCATGTTGTTTTTAAAAGTACATTGACAGACTTACGAAAGAAGACATCTATGGGCGAGTTGTTTCGAGATCCTTCAGTGTGGACTTTTATGGATTTGTGAGCTTCTTTGAACCTTTACTAATCTTTTTTGTATATTAATCTTTTGTATTGTTTGTTCCCCCCTTTGATTGTTAAATTATGTAATGTAATGTCTTGAAAATGTAATAAAATATAAAGAAAGCTAAGGAATATAGATTGAAAAATTAAAACTTATTGATGACTGTTTTCAAACAGTTTCCTCTGGGATCAAAACAGTATTCTGATTTTAGTGAAAGCCACACATCGATGTTATGACATGATTGCAAACCTATAACGCTATAAAATAGTAGAATATGGGCCCTTTAATGTCACCATGTTTTAAATTTAGCAGCAGCTGGCCGCCCTCAGGTCACTTTTGTATTCTAACGGAAAAGAAAAAACTAAAGAAATTGTTCAGGAACCCGTATCAAAGTCAAAGTACCAGCATTGGTATCAGTACTGAAAACGACAGAATCATCACACAGAGCACTGAACACTCTCTGAGAGCTTGCACTGCTCAGCCGCAAGCTTTTCTTAAACGCTGATGGTACCATTACGCTCTCACTGCAGTAGAGCTGTTAACATTCTGGTGAAATTGCACTTTACAAAAAAAGTGGCTCATTATTCACCCCTCCTCCTGCATTATCGGTGCTTTAGCTTTTAATTACATTGCAATTAAGGTATCCAATATTGCTGCGGTCAAATAAAAACGTGGAGCTACACCCATAATTAAGCGCCTGTGTCAGAGCGGTTTTTTTTTGGTTCTTTTCTTTGTGCTGCAGGGGAGAGCTGTGTGAGCCAGATGCTGAGGGCTGGTAATTGATGCCCTAAGATGAACACAATCTTAAACTCAGTGTGGCAATCACAAAAAACTTATTCTGGGACCATAATCTTGGCTTACAACACTGCGCCTTACAAAACTAAATGATGGGCTGATGCACAATGATAAACAGGATCATACTCGAATCATGTTTAGATCTGACCAATATTTAACATTTTTGATACATTTATTGTACTCTAGAAAAGTGGAACATTTTACTGAGCTATAATGACTTCATTCATTTTACTGCATTTGTAACCCTAGAGAAGCTGTGATGCTAATCCTGGCATATAGTTTCCATATGAGTAGGTGTGTATATTAAAAAAATATCAGACAGCAGCATCAACCCACAATCCTGTTATTGTAGCATCACTCATTTTATGGAATTATGTCATTTTTTAACCCTCCCTGTGACCTAATACACAGCGTACTTTTATATGGACACACAAATAACAGTGGAGTTCTGTTGCTTAAAACAGAATATTCTGTCAGTACAGTGGTTGATGTTAATAAAAATACAATTATTTCACTATTTTGTCAAAAGAACCAGTAGAAAAATGGCAAACCTGTTCTGTTACTACTCCTTTAAGGTAAATGAAGTCATTATTTGTCTATTAACTCGCATCAATAATCACCTTTTGCAGCCGCAGTCCTGTTTAACTGTTAATGCAGTAACACCGAAGAGCAAAATGACCTCATACACCATTAAAAAACAAAGGTAAGAAAATGTTCTTAGGACGATCTTTAGAGCAGGGGCCGCCCACATGGTGTCTGCAGGCACCAGGGTGCCCCCAAGGAACTCATGGGTAGTCCGCGGAACTCAACAGTGAGCAGCATCTAAGATTTAATTTGATCCTTTTTGCTAGTCTTCTTTAATCACATTTGCATTTACATAGATTTAAAATTGACAATATCTAAATAAAAGCATTTTAAAAAATTATACATGAAGTTTAGATTAGTGTAAGTAAACTCTGCTCAAACTCTATATCAAACTGGGACCCGGGCTCAGTACCTGTGAAGTAGAACTCAGTTTCAAAAATGTTGGTGATCCCTGTTATACAGGAAATATTTTGGTTCTCTAAAGAACCTTTCATTGGCGGGTGAAGCATTTTGGTTCTCTAAATAGCCTTCCATTGGAGGGTGAACCATTTTTTTGTAAAAATGCTCGTACCTCAATGTAACTGAAACTTTTTTGAGAGAACCGTTAAACTGATCCTTTTGGAAAATAAGGACCTTTGTGCTATGTGAAGGCTCTTTGTTCCTTTATAAGTTCCACTGTCGGGTAGGTGGTGAGGGAGAGACACTCACGTTTGATGCAGCGGTTTGTCCCGGGTGCCACAGCCCATCCTGAACAGCACTGCTGACCCCCGCACACGTGTGGCCTGCAGGAGGAGAGGGTGACAGAAACACCTTTCTGTTAAAACAGCGACGGACAGTACGGCACAGTACAGTATTTCAACACTTCAACTAGAATAAAGGCCTCCGTCTCCATAACCTCACTTGACACTCTAATTCAAGGCTGAGCCCAAGACTTCAACATTCTACGGATTTTTATGAAGCTGGTCATTACGGTCTCGGCTGGCTCTGATGTGGCTCGGCCAGGAAAGGAACACCTCTGAGAATTACACTTACATTGTATTTGATTCAATAACATTTTCGAGCGGGGTGCGTAACTCTAGCTGGTGCTGTGGTTCCTCGGCGTTATGCATGCGGAGCCACGTGAAAACAAATACCGGGGTTATCTGGAACACTGAGGGAGACGGCAGCAGCCGCGGATATGAAAAGCACCCTGTGCCGTGCATAAATCTCCACTCAAATGAAGGACGACAAGTTTAATACTGCAATAACTAGATTCCTGGCATAGCTCTGTCCACAAACACGGCTCTCCATGACTTAACCGACTGCCCACAGCAACATGAAAAGACTCCTATTAACTATTCAAGGGCGGCGACGCTGTAAGAGACAGGACCTCAAACATCAATATCGCGGGCAAACATGAGATTCAAAATGATGGAAACAAAGACGAAAGGCCTTTCAGTTCACCACAGGTGAATCAGGAGGCTTCTGACAGGGTTCCATAAGTGAAAGCATGTAATGACACTGTAAAAGTGATTAAAAACTTTAGGTCAGTAGGTAAAGGTTTATATCTCTCAATTAACGTAATCGGAGCAGCTGGTGGACTAGTGGTTAGGGTGTTGCCCATGCGATCACAAGTACTGAGGTACCCTTTGAGCAAGGTACGGTGCCCACACACTGTTGATGGCAGCCCACTGCTGAACTTGGTGAATGGGTTAAATGCAGAGAAAGAATTCCTTCTTGTTATGGTGTGTTCACGTGTGACAATAAGGGGCCATTTTATTGTAACATCTACTGGAAAGGCTGATGGCAAAAAATGTAATATGAATATATGTCATGATATTTATTTTTTGACTTCTGAAAGCACCAGTTGTTAGGGCTGACAATTCCTACATTCTAACACAGCTGCAAATGTAGCCATTGTCAATTGCACTGTACGTTGTCATGTCCTGTCTTGTTTAGTTGTGTTGTTGCACTTTTAGTCCTGTGCTGTTCTGTTCTGCTCTTGTGTTGCTCCATGGTCCTGGAGGAACGCTGTTTCGTTTTTACTATGTACTGTGTTTGTATGGTAGAAATGACAATAAAAACCTACTTGACTTGACATGACTTGAAATAGTTGATGCTGGATTAGATCAGCGGAAGGGTAAGACTGACTTTCCGCTCACCACCAACAAATATTTGTAGTGACTGCACCTCCCTTTAGGTTAAGATCCTTATTTCTCCAAAAATCACAATAAAACAACTCCTGAATATTTTCACATCTTTTAATGTGACCTCTTATTGTTGCGCCAAATAATGGAAAGTATGGTCAATCAGAATATGTATCAGTATCGATAAGTGTTTGCCACCTTCCTGCACTAAATCCTGTTATTCAGGCCTAACTGTGCTTTCCAAGTAAACATGCAGTTTGTCAGTGTCCTTTAAGTACAGATTTGAAAGTGATCATCATTCAGTCATACATGAACACACCACTGCACACAGTGTGAACAGCACGAAATTCACCCTCTGCATTTAACCGATTCACAAAGTGAAGCAGGGGGCAGCCATGAACACGGCGCCTGGGGAGCAGTGAGTGGGGACGGTACCTTGCTCAGGGTACCTCAGCAGTGCCGCGCAGTCTGGGAATCGAACCTGGACTTTCTGATCGCAGGGTGAATGCCCTAACCACTAGGCTACCAGCTGCCCTCATATATTTAAAAAATATACTATATACATACATACATAAGTATACTGTGACATTATTTATCACAATAAAGGTCATCATATTGCCCATCCCTGTGATCTACAGTCAGGACAGAATGTGTAAAGTGAAGTTAAAGAGCTTTTCTAATACTTTATAAAGCACAGTGGTATTCACAATTGCATGACTGAATCACTGAGATCCACATGAAGTCATTCAGAGTGGGTTTAGCATGAAATGGTTAATTGTAGAGACACTGACTTAGAGTGATAGTGAAGATTTACAGAGTGAGTATTTACAGAGCTCAGAGACTGTTTTCTTTATGTTTTTACGGAGACATGGCTCAATGACAGCGCTCCGGAGACAGCTACGACTATTAGCAACATGCTAATGTACTGAAGCGACCGGGATTCACAATCATATTTATTGCCGGATTTGCACTTGTAACTTCTATTCTGCTCATATCTGCTGCTAAAATACAGGACCGGTCAAATACTGTATTTATGGCGTCACATCAATGCCAAAACTAGAGCGCACAAAATCACTTGCCGCAAAAAAATTGCCGGTGTAAATTTCAAAGTCACGCGCAAAATCGCTTGCCGCAAAAAAAAAATCGCTGGCCTAAATTCGCGCGCGCAAATTTGAAACTCGAGAGCACAGAATTAAGAATCGCGTATGCGATTGTGATAATATTGCGGGCGAACTGTATTTTTCCTCTCACGAATGTATTTTTCCCTCTTGATGGTTAGATTACCATGTAAGACCTAACCATGAAATAATTATTATTACTACAATGTCGATAAATTATAACTTGTGTTTAACCTTCCTGTCACCGTTCCTCTTCCTCAGACATCTTTGGTTTTACTGTTGGAACTTTTAGCCAATCACAAGACCAGGATCCATCGGCCAATAGGATTCGTAGGCAAAAACTGTCAAAGCCCCGCCTCCAAACTGCCAAAACCCACCCCTTTCAAACCGCGCGTGCAGAAATCGCGCGCGCACTCGTCGGTAATCTAACCATCAAGAGGAAAAACACATTCGCGAGAGGAAAAATACAGTTTGCGCACAATATTATCACAATCGCGCACGCGATTCTTAATTTTGTGCTCTCGAGTTTCACATTTGCGTGCGTGACTGAAATTTATGCCAGCGATTTTTGCGCACTCTAGTTTTGGCATTGATGTGACGCCATAATTTATCCCCCCTGTAGCTGTTGTTAACATTGTCTAGTCTAGTTATTGTTGCTCTTGTGTTCTTTTTTTTGAGCCCCTTGTCCTGTTTGCACGTGTGGTCTTGTGTTCTGTTCTGCCCTTTTGTTGCTCCATGGTCCTGGAGGAATGTTATTTTGTTTTTACTATGTACTGTGTGTATATGACAGAAATGACAAATTAAACCTGCACGAGACTTAAGACATGCATTTGAATATGTAATGTTAAAAATATTTTCTTTGGGTAGCATATTGCCCTGCATGTCCTGCAGTTTAATAGGTTAAACTGTCTCAGACATCAGTCGTAATCAATTCCTGTCAAAACGTTATGTGAGGAAGCTTTTAGAGACATTAAACTCTTCAGATGTCTGGTTCCTATTACCAGAACAATTCTGGCTGATCAAACCATTCTGCTAAGTTTTTTTAGAGCAGACAATTTCACTTCAAACTGCTCTGAACGACTTTATTAACGCCCCGACCATGTAATTATGCAGTAGTCAGTTGAATTCCCCGTTAATAGCGGCTCAGTTCAAAGCCTTTCTGGTACAGACGCGGGTGCGAGCGTTAACGTTAGATGTCAAACTCTGAGATGCTAGTAAGTGAGCCAGAGAGCGGCGGGAGCTTCCAGAGAAAAAAGTGTCATCCAAACATGCTGACACAAGTCCTTGAAAGATGATTTAGTCACAGTTAATGAGCACGCAAAACACTTACCAGAGCACCGTGACTAATGATTTATGACACCTGTTTGATTCGGCTCTCTGGGCCTCAGCAACACCACTGGCTGAAATTCAACCGGGCTCGTACACAAAGCGGAACGTTTAACTGATATTGAGGAAAAAACAACTCTTTAAAGTAACAAAAGACCACTAAAATATTAGATTGCACTTTGGCGCTCTATTCTGAAATGGGCCGAATGGATTCTTTGACTATCAATGATAGACTTTAAAGTGAGTAAATCCGCAGCTGGATGTGGTGTAGATATAAACGGAGACTTGGCAGCGCGAACAGATCAAATCAGTACGTAGGGCGCCTCCATCACACTGTGTGATGAGTTGGACGACGGCAGCAACAGTTACTTAAAACCAAACATAAACTAAGGGTGACTTGCAGAGTTGGCCTGGAAATGACTAATAAGTTAAACTAGACCATATTTTTAGGAATAATATGCCAAACCATGATTGGAGACAGTTATTGGCTAATTACAGTAATTTTGTCCGCAGTAATGACTTGTCTTACCATGTTATGCCATCCCTATGATATACGGGTGAGATGAGACTTTAAAATACAGCTAAGATGCAAAGAAAAACACAATTTTACAGTCATTCTTATAGATTTTCAGTATTAAGCTAACACCACAGTACAGGAACATTATTCATCCTAGAGTAAACATGACTTTTTGAAGTGTGTAAAAGATACTACATGCTTAATTTTTTATTGTGTATTAAACATAACCATATGTTCAAGCTCGTATATTGCATTACTACAGAGACTCCTTCAGTAACAAGCCCTGCTGTTTACTATCTGACACAAACTCGTTGGTTAGGCTGCTGCTCATATGTTGTAAAGTCAGTGATGTATCTAGAACTTCCAGAAAGCATGAAGCGACAATTTAACAATATTGATCATCCAACTTCCTAATTAGACCTTCAATCCAGCACCTGAACTCTTAACCAATAGGAAAGCTCGCTTATCCATATCTATCCAGGCACCATAAAGGAAAAATCCAGATCGGATGGTTTTCTGTCGGGTGAATTTGACTTAGCCTTAATGTTCGATGTGATTTTGTTGAAGAAAACTGATCTTAAAACTACGGACGGGTATTTTAAAGTTCCCAGAAGTCATTAGCCCCTCCCCCAAAGGCTTAGAAGGCCTTGACACTGGTAGGCGAGGGGTTTTCTAAGTGTGACCTACATCCATCTGCAGATGGCGGACCACTTACAGTCTGGCCCTCTATTGCTCATAAATGGGCTCATAGAAATTGGCCATATAAATTATACGCTTC
>JBBPCW010000001.1:22505559-22518250 GCA_037974425.1 Phenacogrammus interruptus
CACACACACACACACACACACACACACACACACACACACACACACACACACACACACACACACACACACACAAAGCTTGTATACTCTCCACAGAAAATAATGTAATGTGCCTGAACTCGTTACTTAGGGCAAGCAAGACTGATGTGTTAGAGGTCACCTTTAAGGCATGCACTGAAAAAGAACAGCATGTACCAGTTTCAGTTATGTAACTTCCACATGACATATACACCATATTCCATCAACACTATTTTGTCTTCATGCAAATATGACCTAATATTGGGAAAGGTTTTCAATCACATGGCTGAAATCAGGTTTTTATGAATGTAAATACTAGGGCTTAAAAATATTTAATATATAAAAAAATTTTAAATATAAATATTACAATTTAAGCTCTCAGGACAGGATTTTAATTCTAAACTACACTGAACATTCAAAAGTGCACCACAATAGACTACAATGCCACATAGTTGCTCATATATAAGTTTCAAATGAAATAGTAAAGGAAAAGAGTGTAAATACAGACATCATTTATACATACTTAGGTATTTCCATGCCAATGCATGCATGAATTTATGTCCATGAGAAAATATAATAATAATACTTTGCTTGTGAGTACAACTGCTGCTATACAACTGCTGCTAGTAGTAGTACTACTATAACTACTACTAACATAAATAAGTAATTAGGTTAAAGGCATGCCTCCCTGTACACTGACTGGCTTGTGACCTGAAACACTAAGCTAGGATTTGCTAAAAGAATCCCATAACAATAAGAATAACATATAATAATAATGATAATAATAATAATAATAATAATAATAATAATAATGCATAATAACAAATGATTAAGCAGTTAATAATAGCAGAAATCTCTCTAATCTCTTTATACTCCCCAATTTTCTTTTTATAAATATACCCTATGCCTTCTAGAAAATATCACATTTGTATGTATTTAAAATTCAAAACAAAAAATCTGTCACATTTATACTTCTTTCCATTTTACTAGGATTTTATGAATAAATACATGGTCGAAATGTAGTCCAACCATATTGGCTTAAACATGTCCACCGTGAACTTCTGCATAAAAGTATTTTTACCGGCCTGTATAAAGAATGAAGATAACTTAAAACAGCTGTATCAGCCCTGCAGCCACGCGGTTCAGAACAGTTTTGTTTTGTTCCGGGTTTTTTAGATGGGTCATAAGCAGATAGAATGTGGTGTCCTTTTGTAAAAAGTAGGCCTGGAGCACTGCAGGCCACCCATGACATCAGTGCAGAGGAAAAAGAGGTCGCTGTTCCCACGCCTTCTGTCAACTTTTGCCCAAGACTCATGCCATAAAAGCACTGAAACGTTTTATTGCCAGCTGGTGTGAGGCAGAAATGGCCATGCATGTGGCCTATGAGCTTTACTTCGGCAGCACCTTGGTCACGATGCATCTCCACCAGCTCTTTCTGGGCTGCCTGTTAAGGAAAAGGCTGCTCGGCGTGATTTCCCACGACGAGGGAAAATGCTGAGAAGAAAATAAGCTCAGACATAAGGCTGCAATGGAACACACAGCATTCAAAGACACACCGTCGACTTTTATTCTTGTGGGATTGCAGTAAAGAGTGTAAACCAGGGGGCGGGGTTTGACCCTGCTAACTCTGCGTTATTTATTTCTCCCCACCCGTAGTCGGCCTGGCCCTGCCTCTCCCCATACTGATTGGTCGAGGGGTGTAGCAGGCTGTGCAATGATTGGCCAGTAGTATAGGCGGCCTGCTTGTGAGTATGAACTACACTATGTGTCCAAAGGTACCCAGACACTTCTTCAAATAGGTTAATTCACATATACCCCTCCCCTCACCCCCACCCCTGCCACCATCACCACTCATACACACAAATGTAAACACACAGTTTGTGTAATCTCCATTGAAAACCATATAACACTGAAGGATGAGCCTAAACTCACCATGTCCAGTACTAAAATTGTCTACAGAGGTATAAAGCCCTTCGGTGCTAAAAGTGGAACTGTGTTCATTGGAGTTTTTGTGATCCAGAACTAGTCATCCTGCAGCCTTACTTGACCTCACTAGTGTCTTTAATCTAGAACTAGTTCTCCAGCATCATTACCTGACCTCACTAGTGTCTTTAATACATAACTAGTTCTCCAGCTTCCTTACCTGACCTCACTAGTGTCTGTAATCCAGAAAAAGTACCTGACCTCATTAATGCCTTTAATCCAGAACTAGTTCTTCAGTCTTAAATCAAGAACTAGTTTTCCAGCATCATTACCTGACCGTAATAGTGTCTTTGAAGCAATCAGATCCTCACAGGGATTTTCAAGCATCTGTTCTTAAGCTTTCCCAGTCAGCGGCAAATTTGGGGACGATTCTCTATTAACACCCTTATTTCATAAGACAAGCAGGTGACCACAAACTTTTGGACACGTTGTGTTCCTAGTCAGCTCTAGAGCTGGTGGGCGGGACTTGTCGAAAACGGGTGGGAAAAAAATCAACGGTAGAACTCACAATCCATCCGTACCGTTAATCCTATGCAGACTTTCGAGAGATAGCAGTCATCCGTGTCTTAAACAGCCTCCAGCAGCAAAACAGGCCAAGGACGACGACCTGAAACGGATCCGCTGTCCTTCTGAAATCTCTAGGTCCATGTCTGAAGCGAGCTAGCTGACCGTGGATATTTTTTTTTTCAGGGTGACTGCAGGCACGCTAGCTCCTGTGTGTTATCCTCTGATACAGTATCGTCAGGCTTCTCTCCATATGAACTCAGACAAGAGGAAAATGCTTTATTAACATCCTTTAGAATCTGATATTTTAATGCCACCGTTCCCTCAGAAGAGCAAGATACACTGGAGACCCTGTGCCACATTTGGGACGCCCGAGGTGAGTCTTTCAGCTGGCGAAAACTCACTTTGTTTTTATTCGTGTCTGACTGTTTGAGCCATATTCAACGATGGGAATGAATCACTCTTTTGAATCGGTTCTTTTCAATCGTTTTAAAACCGAATCGAACTTTTTAGAGCATCCCTGTAATAATTTCGCCCTTGTTATATATTTTAAATGTCTATAAGAATACAAAGAAAATTTTTAACCATCATAAGTCAACTAAACAATTTTAAAGCCACACCAACAACACAAGGTTGCCCTGTTTGAATTCGGTTTGGTTTTCTCACTAAAAAGTGTAGCGTTGTAGCTATCCGTTTAATTTCGACTTGAATAACATAATCTTTGTCGTGTGTGTGGTTTTTGCAGTGTGTTGTGTCTAGCCGGTGTCTTATGTACATACACTCAAACTGTAACTTGAAGGAATCGTTCTGATGGGACGGTTGATTAATTGAAATGGACTATTCTAAGGAATCGGTTCTGTAAACTGAATCGAACTCGTTCATCGCAAGTACACAATGTGGAAAAAAGTATTGGGACACATGCCCATTCCACCAACAGGGACTATAATTATATTGTATTCAAATGCATATACTTTAATATGGAATTGGGCCCTTTTGCAGCTAACACAATGATTTCCACGAGATTTTCTTTAGAAACGTGTGCCCATTTATGCTGTAGAGCATTTATGAGGTCAGGCACGGATGCCTGGCTTGCAGTCTCCGTTCCAGAGGTGTTGGATAGGGTTGAGGTCAGGGCTCTGTGTGGACAAGTCAAGTTCTTCCACATCTAACTCATCCAGCCATGTCTTAATGGAGATTGCTTTGTGCACTGGGGCACAGTCATGCTGGAATAGAAAAGGTTCTTCCCCAAACTGTGTCCAAAAAGTTGGAAGCATGGTGTTGTCCAAAATGTCTTGGTATGCTAAAGCATTAAGATGGCTCTTCTCTGAAAGTAAGGGGCCATGCCCAAATGCTGAAAAACAGGTGTGTCCTAATACTTTTGTCCATACGGTGTATGTTTGAGTGCTTTGAGTTGGAAGTGGACCCTCGACATGCCTGCACTCCATACAGGTATATAGCAGTGCAATGGGTTAATGCGTTACCTCATATTTCATGATTGTTTTTAATTATGAAATGGGCTTGGGGATGTCCATTAAGGTAATGTTGCATTGCGGTGGCCCTTGGACGACTCTCTTGAGGCAGTTCGGCAGTTTAGAAGAAGCAGAGGCATCACATTCAGCAGACATTGCCATTGGCCATACTAGGAATGTGCATGTTTGACAGTTTGTGTGAAATGAATGTGGCAGAGTTTATGGGTTTTAGAAATGCATGTTGACAGTTTAAGCACTTTAGTAAGCATGTAGAAGAGATGAAATACTATTGAGAAATCGTGAAAGATTTAATATGAAATGCTATTAAGATAGATAGAGGTAGTTTCTGATTCTTATTCTGATTCTTATTGTCATTTTTGAGGATATTGTCCATCTTTCTGTCAGAGCAGTTAGTAACTAACCTTACATAGACATTTTTTGTTTGTTTTGAACCATTGAATAGACTGAAATACCAAGTTTTTGCAAAGCAATACCAGTTCATTTCTTATAAAATTGCCCTATATTGCCAATATGGCACACGAGTATTAGGGCCACACTACAATATGTTGTTTTGTTTTAGCACTACTGAGAGATATCAAGCATTATATCCATTCCTGTAGTCTATTTTATTTCCACCCTTTTCTATCAAATACAAATGTGTGCTATAATTATGGAAGTGCTGACTGTGATCTGATATTTGTATATCTGTGTAATGATGATAAGGTTTGTAATGCCAATACAGATTCTAATATCGCTTACTGTAATGTTTTACATTTGTGCATTTTAAAGTTAAGAAAACAGAACAAAACAGACCATGTCAGGTGCATAAGCAATCCAGTAACTTTATGTAAGATATAGATGAAGTTATTTTAAAATCCTCTCACACTGTACACATATAGAAAATACCAAGTATAATAATACAGTGATACACAATGTGAGTGCCACTACTTAAATATTTCATTGTAACACTTTCTGAAGTTTTATATTATAGCCTTGAAACAGTATACAAGAAGAGAGAGTGAGATCTCTGTCTGCATTCGTATAAGGGCCAGGAAGGCATTTGAAAAGTATTAGACATGAGAACCAAGCAAATAGACCTGTATTAAGACTGAACAAGTGTGCCACTAAGACAACAAAGGTTGCAAAGCACCCCTCACTGTTGCAGCTTGCGGATCTGCAGCCCACTCTTCTTGTGCTGTATCCATGGCGATGTTCCAGAGTGTGGTTTTAACAGTAATATACTGCGACACTGCGGCAACAAGTTGTACACTGGCTCTGACCCCAAGCCCGCAGTGTTTACGGCTGCTGTATCCATTCCAACTCTGCGCCACAGCAGCTTGCCTCCCCAATAAATCTTCCTCCTTAACGAAGCCGGACACCTAATTAGTGGATTCAGATGCTGCGGCGCATGGCTGGAACCAGCGGCTCTATACAGTACTGTGACCCTATAGAGGATTGGGGTTTTCAAGTACAGAGTTTTAAAGGCCCAGAATGAGCCATGCCTGAGCTGCAGTCAGTTACTGCTTACTATACTTAGTAAATACACACAGGAAAAGGGGGTGAATTGTATATATACTGGATGTGAATTACAAATACTGTACTGTGTGTCCTGCATGCATGAAATGACAGCCATAGCCAAAAGAAAATCAGACGAAAGTCAACAATTTAATATAATATATTTGTGTGATGATTTTAAATTTAATTAAAATTAAGTAAACGCTGTTCCATTTTTAGTGCAAGTTCATAATTGCATAATGACTGACGTTTATTTGCACAGACAGATTTGAGTTTCCAACATGTTTGTCAAGAAATGACAAAAACTTGCTCTGAAATGTGGGTGGTGCTATAGGGAATGACCCCAAATTCGTTGTCTGAAAATCTCGGATTGTGCTCTGTGAGGGTGCCAGATATTGCACCCGATGGTCTTCTATAGAAATCCATTGAAAAAAAATGATAATAACAAGGCTGCTATTGGATATGTTTTTGCTTATGAAGGTTCCTGAAGTGCAGTGACCTAAGTATCTAAGTGAAAGCCATTATTAGAGCTAGTCAAATTCTCTAAATGCTAAGGAAAGGTAAAGTAAAGTGGTAGACGCCTTTATACAGAGTGACTTACAATACTTAGTTACAGGGACAGTCAGGGTTAAGTGTCTTGCTCAATTACACAATAGAGTTGGAAACTGGAACTTTGTGGTCATCATGTTCACAGGCTACTAACACCCTGAAGGTGCTTTAGTGCTTCCTTTCTTATCTATTTTAGGAAAGGGTACACTGGGCTATCCTTTACGAAAGGAACGGAGAAACTACCGTCCCACAGTTTCATGCAGCACCAGTAGTTTCACTTTAGCATACTCAGGTTTAACCTTCAGTCTAGCAATAGAATGTATTTCTGCTAGAAAATGCTAAGTTTAAAGTGCTGCTAGGTGGTTACTAATGCTACAGCTGTTATTTCGTAGTGCTATTAACTTTAACTTTGTAACTTTCTGTGAGGGAAACTTTAGGACTAGGCTTCTCCAGGTCAGAGAGTCTCGCATCAAACTCACTCTGATCCTCTCTGTTTACACCTTAACACTTCATTATGTGAGTATTTTTGGGACTGAAATGGGGGCTGGGGGCTGAGCGTGTGGCTGCGACAGACAGAGATTAAAAGTGCAAAGGAAAAGTTGCTGTCCAGCAAAACCAGTTCTTACTTTAAAACTCACACTTAGGCTCAGAAATAAGCATCTGTTCACCCATAGTGCAAGGACAAAATCAGGGGGGCTGGCAGCTCTAAACAAGCTGCTGCAGAGACAAGCAGCTCAGAGAATCCAAGAAAAATCTCAGTTCAGCACTAAACTTGCTGGCAAACTTAATCTGTCACACTACCACACTTTTCACGGCCAGTGGTCGGCTAACTCAGCTGGTGGGCGGCTCGCTAGCTAACTAGCAGCTCTGAAACAAGCGTGCTTAAGGCGATATTTTTTTATAAATCACAGCGACACACGTCACCCAATCACAAATATATGCAATGCACTGAATATTAACAAATGTTCAGTCAGATTCTCTTAGCATGACAGTTGTCTTTTCTCAAGTCCATATGAATTCACCTACCCATGTTTCTTTGAGCTCACAACATTAGAGGGCAAGGAAAAGACATAGGACATCATTTTTTGCCTCTCAGAAGGTTCATAATTTCTCAGCTAGGTTCCTATACTGTGATTATGCACTGTTTGGTTGAAATATTTAACAAGTTTTCTGGTTCAGCACCCTATGTGGCCAACGTGAAATATAGTGGGTAGCCAATATTCCCAATGGCAGTAAATCATACCAACTTAGAATAGCTAACATCTGGTTCACTTAATTTAGCAGCTTTTGGTCTGAAACCTCTGTAGATTATCGTACCAAGGTGGGCGGGGAAATAATTGGGGGGTTTTTCCGGAAATTTCAAAATGGCAAAAAAAACAATGGATACAATCAGATAACATTGACCCAGGGATTTAGTAGAAAAAGTTTACAACTCTTGGTAAAACAAGCAAACATATACCTTGAAATTTGACAAGTTGTTGGAGCTACAGAGGTGGCTGGATTGGCCATGGATGCCAAGACACTTTTGACTGACCTCTTTCAATGTTCCAGATTTCTTCAATATCCACCAAGAGCTCCTAGGGGCTATAGTGATACATGGCAGAGATTGTGTTATAATAATACAATTATTTGGATGCCTAGATTTTTTGTAGATGCCTTGCGTAATGTAGCACATAAAAGGAAATGGGCACGGGTGGGTAAAAACAGCCTTGCCAAATTGCTGTGGTAGTAGCGAAAACCCATGTAAGAGACCCTTTGGGGGGGAAAAATGACATGTCCTTCCTCAAAGGCTGGCTACACTCTGGTTCTTGACAGATTAACTGTGATGTTGGAGCCTATTAACCTAGTTGCTTCTCCATTCTTCTTGCTTTCCAAGAAAGGTGTATATAGCAAAGCTTAATCATCAAGCCGGGTGCAGAGAAGTAACACTTACATAGGATTAACCAACAATCTGCTTTAGCATGGACTATCTCCAAACACAGATTAATATCTTACCTTGCCTGAAGCTTCCTAAGTTTAATGTTGCAGCTTAATTTGATTAACAGTGTGGACAGCAAGTGGACCCCATGACACACTTGCACCATGGCAAGACTTTCATTTGTTGACTTTTTTAAATACTTTCACAAATAGCAACTGCACAAATGTGAGAAATATTTTGAAATGGTGTCCGATAACTTTTTGTCTCATTTGAAAACATTTTCCTCACCTTCAGGGCTTGTTTCAGTTTTGGGGGATTCAACGTAGCGGGGAACACGTTCAGGGCCTACCTTTACAGTGAAAAGCTTTCATCCTATGCATCCTATGTAGGCTATAGCTAAGAATAGCCTGGTAACTAGCTCACACTCACAAATCTTGCCTACACCAGCGTACCATGTATCTAAGAAGAAAAGAAAAATGACCAGTTCCTGAGCCTTAGCATATCCTCAGAGCTGTCGGTATACTTATTCGGGTTTCTTATTTACACAGTGTAGTGATTATTTTAAAGTTTAGAAAAGTGGCTAAACTCTTTGGACTCTGTGGTTCTAGCAGTTGCCTGGAAGAGTTAATTAGCCCGAATAGTTTTCAGCATCTCATCTTCAGGGTTTTCTTGCACAGTTTAAGTGTGGAAAATGGCAGAGACTGCAGCTGTTGAGGCATACTCCATATAACAAAAGATTTAAATCTCCTGAAGCAGCATTTCTCAAACTTATTTGTCCTGGGGACCAGTCATGTCTGGCTTTGGGGCTGCAGGGCCCTGCATTAATGACCATCACCAAACCCCCCACACCCCATCCCGGGTTCACACATGCGCATAAATAAATACACTATTGCCAAGTTACAGATATGTAGTAATTAGGCTGTTATAATAATATAATAATAATAATAATAATTATTATTATTATTATTATTATTATTATTATTATTATTATTATTATTATTGTCGGCCTATGTCTATAAGAACCAAGAAACCTAGATTTTTTTCACTTTGTGTGTTTTATGAAAGTTTTTTTAGGGGTGGGCATAGATTAATTTTTTAATGTAGATTAATCTTTTTGTAATCTTGGAATTAATCTAGATTAATCTAGATAAAAATTTAAATCTAGATTAATCTAGATTAAAATGGCTCATTTGAATTCTGCCGAAGGTCTGAAGCCCCGCCCCCCCAAAAAATGATCCCAATGCCTATTTTTATAGTGTAAACCATAAATGTTCTCCCAGATCACTTTAATTTCATTTTGAACTCAGTTTAATATATTACCCTTAAAGAAAATATGAATATAAACCCGAGGTTTAAATACGGAAAAGTCAGGAACGAGAGAGAGACAGAGAGAAAGAGTATGGGAGAGCAAGAGAGAGAGTAAAATAGAGAGAGAAAGAGAGAGAGAGATACAGAGACAGAGAGAGACGATTCGCATGCTCCGGAAAAGTCACGAACGATAGAGAGACAGAGAGAGAGCGCGCGAGAGAGTCAGAGAAAGAAAGAGAGAGAGAGAGACAGAGAGAGACGATCCGCACACTCTGGAAAAGTCACAAACGAGAGAGAGAGGCACAGAGAGAGCGCGGGCGCGAGAGAGAGAGAACGACAGAGTGAGGTTTAAAACAGGCACGATCCGGAAAAGTCACGAACGAGAGAGACGGAGAGAGAGAGAGACAGACAGAGAGAAAGAGAGTAAATATACGCTAAAATATCAAGGTGAAAATCATCATAGCTTGCTTAGTATAGACCCAGCTCCCAACCCAACTTTGTGAATAGATTAACGGCAATATTTTTTTTTATCGCCTGATAAGAGTCTCACGTTAACGCAGCACATTAACGCCAATAACAGCCCACCACTAATATATATATATACATTAAAAAACATAACATCTCTGTATTTGTTAATTTTATTATTTTACATGAAATGAAATCTCTAATAGGTCCCGGGGACCCTAGTGAGGATTTAACATTTTTAACAGAAAATGAATGAATGAATAAATGAAACCTCTATCCGCCCTTTAAACTGTGTAAATGTTTCCGAATTACTGGACCAATCTAAAAACGGACCAAAAAAGTTACCAGTTTGGAAAAGGTTTTGTTCTGACAGCAACAATATGCCATTAAGTTGAATGTGTTTTCGCTGTTTAAAAAGGGTCTCAACAGTAAATCTAAGCTTTAATGTGCTGTGCTATGATGGACGCCTTCTTTTTTCATCAAAATGAAATCTGCCCCTCCCAGATTGCACGCAGGAGGCCGGGTGTTAGTGATGCAGGGTAAACCCAACAAGCCCCAGCGCCGAAAAGGAGGATCCTCTCCCAGCGTTGGCTCACTCAGCTGAGAAATCTCCATATGGCTGCTCACTTCACCCTCCAGTCATCCACAGCACAGCCACTGCTTATTGCTTTTACTGCCATTCAGCCTGATGATGGTCCTGATGTGGACAGGAGGGGGCTATGGGGGGCTGCTCAGTGAGTCACTGAGCAGATAATCAAACTTCACGATCAACTCAAGTGACCAGTGACCAATTAAGTAACAATAGTCAGGGCCGAATGGAAAGCAAAGATCCGTTTGTAATCCCTCCCTAATCGGGCCTGAGCCTGATTTAATCCGAGCAGACGCTGATATCCTTCATGTTGATGGGGGATATGGAGGGAGGTAAGAGGGTAGGCAGGAAGGGAGAGAAAGTGAGAGCGATGTGTTGGAGTGATGGAGTGAGGGACAGAAGTTGATTAAAAACAACACAGCGGAGGAAGAGCTCGTTGCGTTTATTGAGGCTTTGGCGCTCATCCCTGCTAATTTGCACCGGCCCCTCTCACACCTCCATTCCTCTCCGCTGGATTCATAAATCTCGTTCCTATTATCCTGCTAATTAGCCGGGATTACAGGAGCATGTAATGCCCCCGCTTCCCCATAGATTGATTGGAGGACGGTCTCTTTGTTTTGAAATCACTTTCTGATTGATGTACAGAGCCCTAGTTTGCAATTGTAATAGCCCAGATGTTAACAATCAAATGTGTTTCCGCTTCAAGAGGTAACAGTCTGTCATGGAAGAGGAGCCAGCCGAGCGTGTAACGACACCTCACTGGAGTGCAAAGGGGAGAGGAGAGGAGAGGAGAGGAGAGGAAGAGGAGAGAAAGCAGAGAGGAGAGGAGATTAGAGAAAGAGGAGATGAGGGGAGAGAAAGAGGAGAGAAAGCAGAGAGGAGAGGATATGAGAAGAGAAAAGAGGAGAGGTGAGGAGTAAATAGGAGCAGAGAGAAAGAGGAGAGTAGAGAAAGAAGTGAAGAGAGGAGAGGAGAGGGGAGAGAGAAAGAGGAGAGGGGAAGGGAGGGGAGGAGAGGAGAGGAGAGAAAGAGGAGAGGAGAGAAAGGGGAGAGGGGAGAGGGGAGAAATAAAGAGGAGAGGAGAGAAAGAGGAAAGAACAGGAGAGGGTAGATGAAGAGAACAGAGGAAAGAAATAGGAGAGGCGAGAGATAAAGAGGACAGGGAGGAGATGAGAGGAAAGAAAGAGGAGAGGAGAGAAAAAGGAGATGGGGAGGAGATGAGAGGAAGAAGAGTGGAGAGGAGAGAAGAGGAGAGGAGAGAAAAACAGGGGAGAAGGGAAGAGGAGAAGAGTAGAGAGGAGAGAAGAGGAGAGCGAGGAGAAGTGGAGAGGAGAGGAAGAAGAGTGGAGAGGAGAGAAGAGGAGAGGAGAGAAAAAGAGGGGAGAAGGGAAGAGAAGAAGAGTAGAGAGGAGAGGAGAGCGAGGAGAAGTGGAGAGGAGAGGAGGAAGAGTGGAGAAAAGAAGTGAACAGAACAGAACACGAGAAAAGATCAAAAGAGAAGAGAGATAAAGAAATGACAAAGAATTGAAAAATATAGTGAGAGAGAAGAGATGAAAAGAAGATAATGAGACCGATATTATGGTCTCACATTACTGGCAGAAAGAATCTAATCCATGGATTTCTGGCAGTTTAACAGTTTAACAGTGTTAAAGAGAGTTAGGATGAGATCAGTATGGAAACTGCAATGAGTGGGAGTGGAGTGTGGGGCACTCAGAAGTCACAGAAACAAACAAACAAAAAAACAAACAAACAAACAAACAATACCACACGTATTAAAACATAACTGAATGAATCTGACTTACAGTACAAAGTCCATTGATAAAAGGGATAAAAGGAGGTGTTGAGTGTCGCCACAGTCTCCGTATTTGAATCATAATCAATCTCAGGTCTGCTCAGTTCCACTAATCTGTTCTGAGAAGTGTGGATATTTCAAATCACCAGTAGAGGGTACAATTGCCTCACTGAAGCTCCCCTGCCTCCTCCACTCTTCTCATTTTTTCTCTCCTAGCACTTCACCAATAAATCACTTTCTCACATAGTTAATGGATATAGAGGCAGATCATGAGTGAGCTATCTGTGGTGTGATAATTTAAGAGAAGATCCCCGAAACTGATTGTGGTGAAAGGTTATTTATTTCAACAATAATGTGGAGGAAAAAAGATGGAGTCAAAGTGAGATTAGTGTGGGGTAACTGAGGGCTGCTGCACTTAAACTGGAAAGCGTGAAAATTGGGTTCACACAGGCGGCGGAGGGAAAACGGCTGGCGTTTTACATGAACTGCACACTACACTTGTATAGTTGTGTTTTAGTGTGTGTGTGTGTGTGTGTGTGTGTGTGTGTGTGTGTGTGTGTGTGTGTGTGTGTGTGTGTGTGTGT
>JBBPCW010000001.1:22541114-22552275 GCA_037974425.1 Phenacogrammus interruptus
AGCAGTCACGGTTTCAGCCCAGAGCAGATTTTTTCTGAGAACCAAACAAATAATTGTTTGCTGAAACCCTGCAGATCCTTCATGCCCCCTTATCCTCCCCCAGACATTACAGCTTTTTTCATGGCAATATATCATTTTCATACATTTAAGTGCTAAATTATTAAGAAAATTAATAATTTTACACTTAAATTATTAAAGATATATATCATTTTGTAACATAAATATTCATGTAAATTCATTTTTTGGATCAACGAGTAGCAATTTATGGCAGGAGTCATATGGCTTACTTGTGTTGTTAAACGTATATTTCTCTTCCAGTGTGGTTGCAGGGCATTATGTTCAGATTTCTGAAAACTGAGTGGAACCAGTGGAATCAGATGTGCTCAGGCTTGTTTTGAATGAAAACCTGTGACCACACTGGCCCATCGCATCTTTTGAGACCAAAATAAATAGTCCAAAATTACTCAAAATAAACCTTTGTGACACTAACCATCATTAAAGAACATCAATTTTGAAATCACAGAAAATAATAGTCCAAAACTGAACCTGACACAGACAGTGTCATGAAGTGGCGGAGGTACTCGCAGTGCTAGCATGACAGAAACCCCTGACCATATGTTAAGGACAGGTGCCATGTTTATTTTACTGATTTATTTATTTTTGAGTTCATGCGATGTGCTCTGCTCAATGTCAAAGCCTGCCTCCCCGCTGCTCGTGGCTTTAGGTGACTGGTGACTTGCCGTTTGGGCTGCGTGGTCCAGTCCTGTCCTTCGCCTCCATGACCAAGTGCTTGCTGCTGGCCCTGTCCGTATTTCCTCATTATGGCACTCATATGTTTTATTTATGCGCTCTGTACTGTGTCCAGTTCTGCCAAAACTACCCTGGGCACGGGCACTGGTGGCAGTGCCAGAGCAGGGAGGACAGGAGCAGCAGATGCCAGCTCAGTCGATAAAGAAGTTGGCCGCGAGGCAAAAGCTGCAAGTGTGTGATCGGGGCCGGGCGAGGCCCACGGAGCTTTGGTCCGGATCCATGCGCGCTCCCAATCCCTCAATCATATTATGAGGGTCCGCCATCCAGGGACGTAACCTCTCTGCCCACTGTAGTCATGGGGGCTGTTTATTGATTGGGACCTGCCCCCATAACTTAATATTTCACCTGCTTATTTCCCTGACGGAGGCCGCCTCCTGTCACTCCAGCCGGAAAAGGATCAATGCGAACGTTGTCCCTTCAGGAAAAGGCGCGGGCCGGGGTCGGCAGCTGACTGACAGGGCTCCAGTCTCTGGCTGGCAGCTGGACAGCCAGCCAGCGGTCAATGAACAAAACCACAGAACTCCGGATGCATGCAGCCTTTTCAAAGCAAGTATTCACCGGCGCCTAAGACCAGAGGATGGCTTTTTTAAATGAGAAACACAAAATGACAACAGTAGCATCTGGTTAGAGAGAGGTTAAGGAACGAGTCTGTAGAGAGAAAGATCCTGAAAAGGGTTAGAGGGGGAGGGAGGGAGAGATGTGTGTGTGTGTGTGTGTGTGTGTGTGTGTGTGTGTGTGTGTGTGTGTGTGTGTGTGTGAGAGAGAGAGAGAGAGAGAGAGAGAGAGAGAGAGAGAGACAGAGAGAGAGAGAGAGAGAGACAGAGAGAGAGAGGTGGGTGCTTGACCACATAGTCTTGATACACAAAAATGCAAAGGACCATTGCTGACAAAGAAAGAGTAAGAAAGAAAGAGATATCAAGTGTAGTAATCAAAATGAAAAATGGGCCCCCGGCTACTTTAAACAAGAGCTAATTTATCACCAGAAAGTACGGATAAGTAGCCGAGTTGTTGCCGTTCAGTAAGTACCCGTTCTGCACCAAATTATTCCACCCCTGCTTGCGTGCAACCATAAATCATACACTTCCACACATCTTTTCCCATTAGCGCCCATGCTAGGCATGGGTGCGTGCTCAGCTACCAAACAGAGACTAATAGGCTACAACTTTTAATTTTAAGAATGCCCCAAATGCCCCGCAGCCACCACCCCCAATACAAACCTTTCATTCGCCTCCCCTTCCAACCGACACACAATTCACACAGGAGCATGAAGCAATTTTGATCACCATCACCCAACAGTAATTCTCTTCTTGATTGTGGCACAACAGTATTTACTGCGGTTCTCACAGCAGAATTCCTGGGTGGCTTCGAGTGTTTCGAGGGACATTCAGCGCATGTTAGAGATAGAGCTGATCTCCTGCCATTGGGGGCTGAGGGGTCATTGCCTTCTACAGTAGCGGGGCGCTCCCATGGTTGCTTTAACCAATAGAGGCTGTTGATTAAAGCGGCTCTTTAGGGGAAAGCTGGTAAGCTTGTATTTGTGAAGAACAATAGCATCGAAATGAAGCCAAAGCCGTCCATTCAAAAGCCGTCTTCAGTGCTACTGATTTAGGACTAATATGTGTGAAAGTCAACTACTTAAGAGATTTTCCACATTAGCGTGTATTGTGAAATGGCCAGAATGGTGCAACACACATCTCGGCTTTTACGTCCTGTTTACATAACACAGAGCAGGCCGTCACATACACTCATCTTTTTCTTCATGGATGTGATAAAGTCTGTCAATGTCAGTGAAAAGTGATTCATATACTTTTGACCCTTTAAAGTCAAAACAATATATGTAACTTTTTCTCAGGCCACAGTTATGTTTTATGTGATGCAATACATTACATTTAGAAGAAAAATTGTACTTGTGCAGTAAAACATACAGGCATGAGTTCTCTGTAGTGTACTTACATTACATAACTGAGGACGTGCACTGGAATTACATAAGTGCACATTCTGAATAATACATTAGAAACATGAGTTGGGCAAAAAAAACCATTTTAAAACACTTTTAACTTCCTCCAGATCAGCTAAGAGATGTAAAGTCCAAATTTTGTGTCTAATAAAGTAATCCCCCAGTTTTACGCAAATCAGGAGTTGCGGATTAAGTCACACGCAAGATGACAGATTTTTTTGAGAACCAAACTCATAGTTTTGCATGGAAATCCCACAATAACGGGAAAACTGCAAATATTCTCCGCTTTTTTTGCTTTTTTGTGGCAGTAAATATATTTTTTCTGGATGTTTTCACACAAGGGGACCCGTTCACCTCGCATCGGTGTCCCAATACTTTTGTCCCCTGTACTTCAGAGTTTCATAGCTCGGCATTGAATTTCAATTAGAATACGGGTTTACCTTTACATTTTCTTTAAGGGTAACGCATTAAACTGAATTTAAAATGACAAAGTGTTCTGGGAGCAGATTTTGGAGCATATTTAGGGTTTACACTATAAAATAGGCTTTTTTTTTTTACCAAAACACAATGCTTTTGTGTTTTTTCAGTATATGTGAGTGCTCTTGGAACATAACCCCCAGGAAAAGTGGGGGATTACTGTATTTCTAACAAACAAGAATAAACCATTCACTCAGATATCATTAAGGTGAAAAAGTCTTGTGGATGTGGTTTACGACACAGTGTGACACAGAAAATTGGGGACAAATTCGCAGAAAAGATTTGGGTGTATCCAAAATAGCTGTTCTGAATTCATTGTTTTCATGATGGAAACCAACACATTTACAAATATTTTATGGCAGTTTAGCTCCTCCTAATGTTTCAGTCCAGCCTACATTTTTCAAAAGGCAGATTCGAGGCAGCCAATCAGAAAAGATATTTATATACAGCCCATTAGTCTTAAGGGAACTGTAATGTGCTGTATATTAATTAAAGTACCAGTTTAATGAATGGCAGAAGAATAGGTTGGTGTAAAACTGAGTTATGGCTATTCTTCTAAATAAATTTTATTGATGAACCTTAGGAAAAGTAATAAAATCTATGAAAAATGTGTGATACAGGCCCTTTAATGATTGAATATTAAGCTTCCAGAATAAAGGGTTCATTCATATCCGTGCATCCAGAGGACTGTGAGGTGTATAGCCGCTCTTAAGCTCAGCACCGAATCTGGCTGAATAATTATACAGACTCTGGCCAGTCATTTTATTCCTTCTTCATTTTCCTCTGAAACTCGGCGGAATACGGAAGGAAGCAAAAACAATGGCAGGAAAAATAAATTCATCAAAGTGAGCGCTCTTGAGTGACTCAGGGAAGTCCCTTGCAAGACAGTTCGCGAGCATCGAACGCCGCTCTCAGTCAAATGCTAAAGGGAGCTGGCGCATGATGGATGGAGTCTTTGACTTCCAATAGAAGTGGCATGATGGCCTGGCATCTCTCAGAAGTACTCCCACTCACATTGTGACCAAATCCCGTTCTGTCCCTGTTTCATTGCGGTGACAGTATGAGGAATGCTTGGTTTTGTTCCCCCTACTGTTGCTATCCATCATCCATGGAAAGCTGGGACGCCTTGCTTCACCCCCCCCCTCTCCACCCAGCTCCCCATACATACACTCGCATACACACTCTCTCACATGCACACAGACCCACACACACCTTCAGTTCCATCCACACACCCTTCGAGTCCCAGGGTCTCTCCCATACACACACAAATATCTGCACACACACGGTTAAATTGCTCTTCATGTTTGCCACACAGCCCAAACTCCATTCCTCCGGCTCGGCTTTTATGAGACATGTGAGAGAACGACAAGAGGAATGCGTGCCGTCTCTTCTCCGAGCCGCGGCTTGTAAAGCCAAGCATTTTCAGATCAGTTCGCTTCTAGGAAGCAGCTGACGCCACGCAATGTGTGTGCTGGTTATTGCGTGCTGTGAAACACTAGTGTCCTAGGGAACATTAATCGAGTCCCTCGCCATTAACCTGGACATTTAGTGCAACATGTCTTTATGAACAGATGGCATCAAAGATGACGGCACTAAAATTTTATAGTGTTCAACAAATGCAAAAGGCCTGGTCACCTTTCTCAATAGTTAATCAAATCAGAAGAACTGAAGAACCTGCAACCTGTACAGCGTTATACTACAGTTGCAACTGGCTTTGAAATCCTGTGCAAGAAGTTATGAGATATTTTTACTTTAAGACATATTAAGTTCTCATACGATGAAGCAGTTTGTTTGTTAAGGGCCTTCTGGGCCTCCAGAAAAGGTCTTATGATGTTTTGGAAGAGGATCTTTTGTACTTCTGTATTAGTATGTCATAACAGCTGGTGTGTTGTAATGGAATAATGCTGCTATGACGATAAGAGTCTTGGGCAAGACTCCGAATGCTACATTCGCCTCCTGTACTGTAATCTGTTATATGATTAAAAATGCAATCTGCCAAATCCATAAATGTAAAAATTGGTTAGAACCAATAAGACTGAGATCGTCAAATGGTCAAAAACATTTTATCCCATCAGTTTTCTTTCTCTGTGGTATCTTGGTGCATTTAGCTTGCTGTTACGTTGGTTATGCCTTCAGTAATTGGATAGCAGTCCCACAACATCAGACTAACCATCAGTATAATTAGGAAGTCATTAACCAAAACCAAAATCCAAAAGGTTACAATTTATTATGCATCTCTGGGTATCAGGACAAATTCATTCATTCATTTTTTGTAACCACTTATTCCGTACTAGGGTTGCGGGTACCTGGAGTCTATCCTGGGATCTGCGGCGTGAGGCAGGGACTCACCCTGGGTGGGGCACACACACACACACACACAGACACACACACACACACAGTCAATTTAGATTCTCCAATTCACCTGACACTCATGTATTTGAACTGTGGGAGAAACCCCCAGCACCACAAGAAGACCATGAAAACTCCACACACACGCACACACTCACACTCACACACAGAGGACCCAGATTCAAACCCCCAACCCTGCAGGTGTGAGGCAACAGTACTACCCACTGCACCACCGTGGGTCCCTGTCATGACAGATTATGAATGACAATTTGTGAATGATATTGTGACAAGTTAATTATGACAGCTGATATTTAAAGGAATAAATTATAAATAAATGCCCACAGTATGATCTTCTATAGGCTGCTCGAAGTGTGTATGACGTGAGCTCAAGTGTCAAGATGTTATCTCATAAAGGAGCTTATAAATGTACAACTCTCTCCAGCCACGTAAAGAGCAGCTGTGATTTATGGCCATTGATCAGCTGCCGGAGGCTCTGACAGCTTTGTAGACAGCATCAGCACCCTTTACACTGTCAAGGTACAGATGCATCTTTAACAGATAGAAACATAGTCTTGGAGCCTCACACCCTGAACAATGAAGCTTCAAATAACAGGCACATTTCAGAGCTTCAGCACGTCACTCACAGTCAATGTGACAGACATTTCTCTGCAAATAATTTGGAGGAAACACACACTTTTGTCTTTAATTAAATAAAAAACAGAATATTTGCAAATTAGCCCTCTAGCCAATCACAAAATCGTCTACTGAGTGCTAAAAGCATCCATATCAATCTCTTCCTGGGTGATTTTGTGCCTTAACTAGGGCTGGGCGATTTGGCCTTAAATCAAAATCTCGATTAATTGAACATTTTAACTCGATTACGATTAATGAACGATTATTTTATTTATTTATTTATTTATTTATTTTTTGCCCTCAGAGTTCACTGACAAGTTGCTCAGTTGTCTCAGTGTTTAAGCTCTCCATGCTCGACACGTCGACGGAATAACGTAACATAACGGAGCAGGGTCACATGAATCCACATGCGGTAGTGTTTTTAAAGGGAAAGTATTTGAAATAATCGACCTGGAAAAATCTGATCGATTATAGGTTCTGAATGTCGGTTTCGATTACTTTTCGATTAATCACCCAGCCCTAGCCTTAACAACAAATAATTTAGGTCTAAAGTGTGTTCACATCCTGTTTTTAACATAAAGTAGAAAAAATAGCACAGTGTTAAAGGGCCCATATCAAGTTACCTTAGTGCCACATGTTAAAGTTTGAAAGTTTTTGTTTTCTCCTCCATTCCATACATGGGAACTAAGTTTCCCAAACAGACCTTTTTGATTGTGATGTCATAAACATCAGCAAATTTAAATAGATCCACCTATTCAGCCAAGAGTGGTTTAGCCCCGCCCAAAGCTCTTTAATTATTAAGGAGAGAGAGGGGTTGGGAATCGTCATGTAAAATCATCATGAAAAAGCAAAGATAAAGGGCTTCATTCAAAAAGTAGTCCAGCATGAAACACTCATTATAGCTTTTGCATGAATGAGCTGGGCTGAACTGTTGAAGGCCAAATAGGCTGTGTTGTCTGAATGCATTGTTTGTTGTATTTTTAGCTTTGTTTTCATACATATATGACTTTAGAGTGAATGGTACCTTTTAAACTTTAATACTGACATACTCCATCAAACATATATTTAAAAAGGGGATTTTCATGCCATGGGCCCTTTAAATGAGTGGCATTAACTCATTGGTTTAGGACTCTGAACATTATTTCATGCCACTCCATTCAGATTCCTCCAGTACATTACATTAAAAGCAATATACAAAACAGCATGCAATATAATGTGTCTGGTTCTGCTACAAGGTAGCCTGTTATAAGCATGTTTGAGGATTGTACTGATGTCATCTATAGAACCCTTCCTACGTTAGCCACCCAAAGGTTTGTAATCCTCAGCCGCGGCTCCATCCGAACCGTTACGAAGAGAAATCTCTGCTTCTCCAGTGGAGCCTAATTGTCTCCCGTGAGAATGGATAGCACGTCCATTGCACAGCTTAGTTTAAAATGCAAAATGTGGACATTATCTGGCACTGAGATTCAGCGGCATCCATCATGCTATGCTAATGTGGCTGGCTGGTTAAGATATTCTAATATAAGCCACCCTGGAGATGTAGAGGAATTAACACAAACAGAGAGGGGAGGCAGGAACACAGAGGGGTCAGGAGATTGAAAGGGACAGGGGAGTGTCGGGCAGACGGGATCACACGCATAGACAAATGCACGCACGCACACACACACACACACACACACACACACATGCATGAACAACAAAACATACAGATATTTTACATCACAGGCCAGGCCAGTGCATCAAGCACTCACAGCTGCACTTTCCTCTTACCTTTCTTCTCTTCACGAAGTAACCACTGCTCCACAGAGGCCTCAGGTGGGTCTCAGCCAGCCTCGTCCCCTGAGGAAGATTCCTCCCTGACTCTGGTTCTCCAGCTACACACACACACACACACACACACACACACACACATACAGTCACACATACACCAGCACCTTGCTCCAGCCCGCCAGCGCTGCAAGGGAAGGTATTATTATCATTATATTAATGTGACATTAATTGCTTTTACTTTTTCACTCCATTAAGTGAGCTCTATCTCTTTGGGAGCCAGGCCAGATGGTTTATCACTTTGCCGCTGTTGCTCGCGCCATTAATGGGCTAAGACACTGGGCTATAAAATGATTGCGCCGCAGTGTTGAAAATGTTCATCGCACTAATTGAAAAGTAATTGTGGAGGTATAGTGCAACTGTCACTCCATAAAGAGCCTGATTATTGAAGAGGAGGAGGGCTGGCGGGCGCGAGGCTGTTGTTTGGCAGCAATTACAAGGTGTTCTGAGTAAAAAAAAACAAAAAAACACTCGCAATGATCATCCATGCGAACTCTTTCAAAGAATAATAGACTGAAGACAGCTGTTTCGCCATTTCCTCCATTCAGTTCAGTTCAGTTCAGTCAGTCATTTGGTTTGGCTTAGCCATGCCTGTGTTGTGCGACTGAGTGCAGATTTCATTGGTCCAAGGCCCCCAGGGATGGGGGTTGAAACTGTGGGTGCTGAAGATTTAAGCAGCATATGTGATGTACACACTCACAGCATGCTAAATTATACATTCTTAGCAAAAATAGAATCAACAAAAAGTTGTTTGACATAAAACCTTCTAGTGCTGTATAGCAGTGGTCCCCAACCTTTATTTGGTCACGGACCGGTTTAATATCAGAAACTATTTTCACGGCTAGGCCTTTAAGGAGTGGCAGATAAATATACGTATACGTATTTATACAAATGAATGATACGCATAAAATGGGGATATTTTATAATATCCCCATATAATAATGGGGTATCTTTAAGATATAATAATAAACGTAAATCCAATGTGTACTCGCAGCTTTATTAACAGCATTTTCTGTGCAGCCCGTGGATCAGTACCGCATGACCCACAACCCGGTACCAGTCCGTGGCCCGGGGGGTTGGGGGCTACTGCTGTATAGAACCATTTTAAATGCTCTCCAAAGAAGCATTTAACCATTAAAAGAATTATGCATTCACATGGTTCTTTGTGTGTTTACATTTGTATATAAAAATACTGAGGGGCCATTTTACTCAGAATGCATGTCTTGTGTTCTGTTTTATCTGTATAGTTTATATCAAACATAACATGCTGTACTATAATGTGGTGGGGGGACAACAATACTGCCCTATACATTTAATTGACCACCCTGCTGTCTCTGCTAGCTCTCCTCCTGCATGGATTTTGCAAATGAGCTCAATGCAGTCAGTCAGTATCAAAACTCCCATCAAGCATGAGAAGATTACAGTAGTTAAAAAATAATGTAATCTAAAAACTGGAGCTAATTACTTTAATTGATTTTTTTAAATGTTGGAAAACAATATTTGGCCGGATTAAGGGTCCAGAACATGACTCATGACATTTAAATTTAAATAATAGGGAAGCAGGTTGAACACACACACACACACACACACACACACACACACACACACACACACACACACACACACATACTTTATTTGTCTTCATTTGCACTCAAACAGCATAAAATCTCTTCTAGTACTTTTGTCATAATTATCGTAATTAAAATATAATGTATTTGAAATACTGGAGCTAATTACTGTAATTGATCTTCTGTGTTTTAACCAATAATAAGTCATGGAAGCAATCTGAAAATATCTTAAAATATCTGAAAACATATCTTTTAAAACACTCATGAAATCTGGGGTAACTGCAGCCCCCTAGAGCTCCCACCTGCCATGTTCTTCCATACTGCTTAGGTGGTCTTTATCATATCACACCGTCATGTAAAGTGATGTATCATTTAGGACATGTGTATTACTGAGATTCTTCTTCATGTACACACTCGAGATACACTCCTAATCCATCGCTTTCACCGTGAGCGCATTATTAGTTTTATTAGAGGTATTAGTTTCAGGCTCGTTAGACAAGTGGAGCTCACCCAAACAACACTGCAGATTCCTTCTCATGTGTGAATGAGACGCATGCGTGTAACACTGATGTTTCTGACATAAAAAGTCAACGAGAAGGAGATTAGAAGCTAATTAGAAGAATTTTAATGCTTGCATCGTCAGCAGTAACATTTGATTAATATCTAATGAACTTGGAATATTATGTGCAAGACCAACACATTAAATTGTTCACATTACATTGTAAAATACTATTAAATTCGCAATCAATCAACTGCAAATAATTTAATGAAATTTTACAACTCAAAATGATGTGTATTTCCAACCCGCCGTTTAATTTACTTTCATTTAGATTAACCTCAGACGTCTCTCAAGAAGAGGAACGCAGCTTCTTTTTTTTTTAGCATTTCTTTGTTTTTCCATGATTAAAAGATGCCTATCATTATGGGATGCATGTCAATATCTGTTCCACTTGCTTTTAGTGCTATAGTGTGAGAGCTTTCTGCTGACATGCAGTGTCAGTGCTCCAACACACTGGCTTTGTTTCCACATGCCAATTGATGCACAATTGTGTTTGAAGTGTTGCCCCGACTGTGTGAGGCGTTCGTTTAAGCCGTCATTACTAAAACAAAGCAGTCCCTCACTTATCAGGCCCTAATCGACTCACCCGCCCACCCCTCTCGTCTGTTCAATCCAGCGTATTGACACGCATTGACTGGCCCGTGAGAGCGTGGCATGGTGAACTTGTTGTACATGGATTGGGGTCAGGACGTGGCATGTGTATCTAGGTGTGGTGGTGGCAGGGAAGAGCCGACATATTGGTGCGTGGCCATCTCCAATCAATCTGCCTGGGTGGGGGGAAATGGAGGGTAGCCCGTATGCAGCGCATTGATGGCTTTTGAAGAAGGTGTTCAACAAGAGAGGTGATGTTTATGTTTGTGAGATCAATGCAGATGCCTCCCCAGGTTTGGATGTGCTGATGTATATGCATATGTGTGTGTGTGTGTGTGTGTGTGTGTGTGTGTGTGTGTGTGTGTGTGTGTGTGTGTGTGTGTGTGTGTG
>JBBPCW010000001.1:22591572-22605156 GCA_037974425.1 Phenacogrammus interruptus
GTGTGTGAGAGAGAGAGAGAGAGAGAGAGAGAGAGAGAGAGTTAGTCAGAGAGAGAAATTCTAGCAATAAAATGTTCTTTTATATTAGGTAAATGCGTGCTAGAGATAAAGAGTGGTCACTATACTATATTTATATTTAATCTGTGGTGCTATTTATTTGTTTATTTAAGTGCTGAAATGGGTGAGCAATGTGTGAGATGGATAATTATTGTCAGTGTTTGATTTTAGGGATGGCTGATGGTATTGACATTATATCGTCATTTCCAGAAAATTGCAAATATAAAAACATATATATATATATATATATTTTAAAAACATATAATTCAATATATATAAAGAGTGAAGACTTCAAAAAGAAGCTGCAGAAAATCAAAACACAAACACAATTGATATTACCATATTTGGCATTCTACTGTACTACAGTATCTTAGTAATGCGAGACCTTCACCTGACCCTGACCTTAATCTCAGTGACCAAAAGGCAACTTTTATGCGCCTTGGGGTTGATTTTACTAAAAAAAAAGTTGTGACAAAACAGCCCATGGTCTTATGAGGACCAGCAAAATGACCCCACGTCTATTACTACCATTATAAGGACCTCACAAAGAGATAAATACAGGCACATACACGCACACATTAATATAGAACAAGTAAAACATGCATATGTGTGTGTGCACTCGGAGAAACCAAACAGTGCAGGACCAGTCAAGAAGTTCCATTTGTAGTCATTTTTAACTGATCTGAATACAGTGAGAGCTGTAGAGATCTTACATGGTTTCTTGGCTGGGGGCGGCAGTGTGAGGCCCAGGTAAGCGCTGTTCTCTGTGTCAATCCTCCTCTTATACTTCTGTCTCCCTCCTCGCACACGGTCCAGACGAACACCTGCAAGAACAAGAACAGCAGGTTACACACACACACACACACACACACACATACACACAAATACACACACGCAATGGGCCAACTACATATTAAATGCATTGTACGATGTGGACAATGAATGAATAAATGAATAGGTATGGCAGCTCTTCTTCTCTCCTGATCCTGAAACCTTGAGTATTGATTGTGATGTGGGTCTAATATATTTTGATCTAAGTAATCTTAAACATTTAGCTGTTTTAACTGTAGAATCAGGTTTTTCATATAGCATTAGCACATGTCCTGCTCAAATAAATCAAACAACTCCACCAACCCACATCAAAACGAAGGAAAAGCCAGTGTGAAAAGACAGAATGGATTTGTTACAGGACTGGAACAGACTTTTTCTTCCCTCAATATTCGTTTCAGAATTGAACATATTCGATAGAGTTGTGGGGGAATGCTTGTCCTAAATACCTCATTTTTAACAGCTACGTTTAGGAGTCTTTAAATAAAAATATATTAGACCTACATCACAATCAGTGTTGTTCTGTCAATAACTTTCCAAAGGTTAACAAGAATAAAAATGGATCAGCAGTAAAATCCTGTGGTGTGCAAAATATTTTTCATCACTTCATGATGTCACGAAAATCGAACGTGGGATTAAAATGAAATCACGTTACTTAACTTTTTTGGAGATACCTCCAAGGCCTAATGTAATATATTGATGCATCATTTTACTTTCAACTACATATTTGCAGAAAAGCTGATTCTATGATGCAAATGTGATACTTTTCAGAGCATCTAACCGCCCCCACCCCCATCTCACTGCACTCATACACACTCAAATGTGCGCACACACACTAAAAATCCTCTGCGGTAACACTATCAGAGTGTAAATAAATAATTTCATCTCCTCAAAGGCTATTTAAAACCAAGAAAGACTGGCATACAAACCACTCACATCAACATACACTGACCAGTGTGAGTCAGACAGAGAGAGAGAGAGAAAGAGAGGAGATCGAGAGAGATATAGAGAGAGACAGAAAAAGAGAGAGACAGAGAGAGAGAGAAACAGAGAGAGAGAGAGAGAGAGAGAGAGACAGAGAGAGAGAGATACACAGAGAGAGAGAAAAACAGAAAGAGAGAGAGAAAGACCCTGAGCGAGAGAGAGAGAGGCAGAAAGAGAGAGAAACAGAAAGAGAGAGAGAGAGAGAGAGAGAGAGGAGGAAGAGAGAGAGAGAGAGAGAGAGAGAGAGAGAGAGAATATCGAGAGAGATATAGAGAGGGACACAGAAAAAGAGAGAGACAGAGAGAGAGAAACACAGAAAAAGAGAGAGACAGAGAGAGAGAGAGAAACAGAGAGAGAGAGAGAGACAGAGAGAGAGATACAGAGAGAGAGATAGAGAGAGAGAGAGACACAGAAAAAGACAGAGACCGAGAGAGAGATACAGAGAGAGAGAGAGAGAGAGAGAGAGAGAGAGAGGGGAGGTGTCCAGGAGAGGCAGGTTGGGCTGGTGTGTGTCACGCCGGTGGCAGAGCTCCATATGTGAGAGCTGAGCTATGTGCTGCTTCTGCTCCGCTGTCACACTACAGAGCCCGCACCTCGGCCTGCTGCACAACAAACACATGAATATTTAAACCGGGGTCAATGATCTCACAGACAGGCCCTCTAATTATTTAGCTTTTCAGCAGCGGCCGCCGAGCATGCTAACCAGACACTCGCTCATTTCATACACACACACACACAACAGCAGCGGCGGCGGCGCGTACACACCAGAGCAGGGCCAGTCATGAAATTTAGCACACTGTGCTGTAACAGGCCGGGTGAGTGAGCGCCCGCACGCTCCCAATAAATCAGCTTGGTTTTATTTAACCAACCCCAGCAGGACGAGTGGAGAAGCTTATCAGGGTGCTTCTCCCGCCGAGCCCACCAGCTAATGTAGCACAATAAACGCCACACCGCTCATCACAACATCTGTTATTTATTAGCCAATTATTTGATAAGAATGCTTTTTACATTTTTACATTTCACACAATGCAAATGCACAACCTCTAATATCTGAATGTTTCATAGTCTATTTATTTAATTCCATAGAAAACAACTATTCGCTTCTGTTTATGTGGATGAATTATGAAGCTAAAGGCTTTCGAATCTACAGCATTAAGCAAATGCTACACTTCAAGAAATACTTTAGAAATGACCTGAATACTTTAGGGAGAGCCTAAATAAGTACTCAAGAATCTAATCAGTGCATTAGTATTTGATTCTGTATTTAATATTCAGAAGCTTTTTAATGGCTGAAACTATGACATATCCCAGCAAATCAATTTAGCCAAATAAAATAAAATGATAAAAAGCTTATGACTAAATATGATGAAAACTTCAACATAATTAAAAGTATAGTTTAAAAATGCCAGGTGTGATTTTGTGTACTCTTGGAGACAAAAGATATTTAAAGTAAAATGCTTTTAAAGTGCTTTTTGTGCATAACCAAAAATTTACCCATCCAAACTGTGGCCTCATCAACAGACTGAAACCCCACCCCCAAAAGATTCATATGCATTTTGCAGACCTAGAAATAATAATTTCCTCACATTTCGGCTATTGAGTCAGAAATGGCAAATGTGGCATTACTGTGTCTCATTCAGTCTTCACTCGAGAGAGGTATGTTGAAATAAATGGTGCCAAAAACAACTTTTGCGGAGGCTCCCAGACAGGTTGAGCGACTGGACCAGCAAGACACTAGCATGGACTATTTGTGGTTGTTTATTAAAGTATATGGAGGAGGAATCTACAAGTTTACTAGAGCAAAAGCACCTTGATATTTCGGAACAGTAACGTTCGGATTCTGTAAAGAGTGGCAGACATAATTGCCAGGTTGCACCACAGGTCATGAAAAGTTCATGTTTGTCCAAGACTGTAAAAACAAACTGCTCACTTTCAGTAGCTGTGTCTCATTCTGCAGCACGCTCAGAAGTAAACACCCCCCTTTGCAGTACTGAGGATGTAAACCGCTGCGATTTCTAAAATAAAACTCATAGAGATAGAGATCTCTGTAATAAATATATACATTTCCTGGAGTGTGATGAGACACACTGAGCCCTCCTCATCTAATTCATGTTCAGGGATTTTAAATGTTAGAATTGTACAGGTGAATCATGCCTTAAAGGAATAAATAAAAATACATGGTCATACAGAGCAATGGGGGGGGATAAGGCAAGAGGCTGAAGAGACACAGCTCAGTGCCTTCAAGCACATCCTCAGCTGTCGAATGGGGGAGCACTCGCTAAATGATTTCATCACATTAGAAGCAGACAGAGGCAAATGAGGCTAGAGTGTTACTACTGAACATTATGCTAATTTCATTCCCCCTTTTCCTTTAAAAAATGAAACTGGAGGGCAGGAGAGGAGAGGGAAAAAAGAGCATAGACGAACCCTTATTACACCACCACCTGAAATACAGCAGGACACAGCGAGCTGATTTACGCCTGAAGGAACTAAGGAACTGCAGGTTTGCTCGAGATGAATAAGGAGGAATGTAACCCCGCAAATTACACAGGATCAGAAATGTGTAAATATTTACATATCTCACTAAAAAAGGCATCTGTCCGAACGCCTCAGTCATTCCCTCTTTCCAGAGAGGACCGAATGAATCCAGGATAACCGTGCACACAAACCAAGAGCTGCTCAAACAAACCACATGATGGTTTTACCAGAGGAATGAGGAGATTTCTGTTACTTATATAAATTATTTGATTCCCTAGAAACAGAAATCTGATTAGGATTGTCTTTCAATTTCCTGACACTGACAACCCACTAACCTAATTACCCACTGGTCCCTGTGGTCCCTCCCTTCCTAGCAAACACTGGGAGATCATTAGATGGTTGTTAAATCGCAGTAAAAATCTCATTTCTCCCGACTGCAACTTTAATTCCGCCGCCAGACAGTGGGCAACACAAATATGGGAATATTTACTTCTGAATATGGCAGCGCAGTATTAATCCAATGCTGAAATCAAATCAGACCCGACACACTGCCCTCCAGCTACATTATGTAAGAAATAAATCATCCTCGTACGAGTATTTTGAGCAAATTTGTGTCGATGAGGTGCTCCAGTGTGGCCAATAAGTGGCACGGGCTGGTTCGGGCCTTCTGAGGGGGATGGAAAATTTTGGTGCGTTAATTTTGATGTCATCACATTCTACTGTTTCCTCCCTGTTCCTCTGAGGCTCTCTGGTCCCGCGGTGCGAGCGGTACATTGTGAGCCCACATCTCTCCATGTCACATGTTAGTGTCAGCTATGGCAAAGCCGGTGTGAAGATTCCGAGGTACATGGGTGCCTGTTTTAATTAGAACAGTGCCTGCCATAATTAACAGATGCTGACAGGAATTAAAGCTTGGCACTAACCAGTCTCCCTTACACTCGGAGAGGGTCAGAGAGAGAGAGAGGGAGGGAAGGAGAGAGAGAGGGAAGGAAAGTGAGAGAGAAGAGTTCACTAGTGGAGCTAATGGAAAAACAGTGACTTATCACACTACTCTCATACTGTCACCAGCACCTCTGTGAAGGAAAGTAAAGGACGGTAAAGATAACGGGTCAAAATGCTGTCCTGGTGCCAAACAATGACTTCAATCCAACTCTAACTTCGCCGTGCTTGAATACTGTGCTTATTGCTTGCGGTCAGTCTCTAATGTGCAACAACAATCAAGACGCAGGGATTAAATGTGCGGCCATGCCGAGTGCAGCTGGAATTTGCCTGGTGGAAACGCATGTTGACTGGAATTGTAAAGACAAGGAGAATGATAAACGAACAGTGTGCAGTTCATTTAACCTCAGGTAGTGGTTAATGTGCTTAGAATTACAAAACATTACAAAAAATATACTACTCATCTAGTTAATATTAAGGGTTCACGAACCACAAAACAAACACACATCCGGGCTTGAACTGATTCCCTTCTCCTGAGACAACAGTCCGATTTAAAGAGTGCGTAATGCAAACACAAGGTGACAAAATCAACTGATTGCTAAATCATATGTTGTGCTAAATCACAAGAAGTGTTTTGTGGTGCATATATTTATGGTCTCTATTGATCTGTTTCTGGTAAGTGTGAGTGGGATTCTGAACCAAAATGATAAAGATTGCCATGTTTGGTATGAGTACGCCAGAAGTATTCTCCAGTAGTGTAGACAGAAAACTTACACAGAGCTGGAGTGCCGCAGTTCAAGATTCAAGATGTTTATTTGTCACATACACAATAATATGCAAACAACGGGCAGTGAAAAGTAACCCTCTATCACTCCTGAGACAGAGCAATAATTAGAAAATGGAATGGAATAATAGCATAAACTGACCATTATGTAAAGAATATAATTCTAACTCTGCCAACTATGGGCCAAAATTATTTGAATAATGTCATATAAATAAATCACCGTTTGGTGATTTTCCAGCTCAAACACATCTCAGCGGTTATTTGCCAGGTTTAGTTGGTGTGTTAAGAGCAGTCAACTCAGCATAATTGCTGGACCCACTGGCCTCCAGGTTTACACCTATTTGCTGGTAGTTACCACAAACTAAACACAGAAAGTAAGCCAAGAGTGGGGGCCAGGTCCTTGATGACATACTAAAATCCGAATGAGGAACTGACTTGGTCACACTGTGTGCACTTCTGAAGTTCATTCCCAAGAGATCCTCAAGGATTGCTCCAGTGGGATGAGCCCACAATCACTATCGGCTTAATCAACAGACATGTGTGTGCGAGTGTGTGTTTTACGGCTCTGACCGCTGATGCTGGTGCGGAGAAGATAGCGGTTGGCTCTCGGGTGTCACCTCTTCAAAGCGAATGGGGTGCTGGTGGAGAGAGGGAGGGCTCAGAGCCAAAGCGGTTGGCATTTGCGTGGGGATTAGCCCCGGGCCTGAGGCTGCACAGGGGCCAGCTGACCCCAGGCTCCTCTTTCTCTCCAAAAACAATAATAATCCCTCTCCGAGCACGGCCCCTACAAAAGGGCCTGTCCCCACTCACTTTGTGAGGGCCGGGCTGGGAAGGCCAGCGAGGGTTGGCCGGGACCCTTATTTTTGGGTCTCTCACCTGTTCTGGGTGCCTGTCCCCTGGGAGAGGGGAAAGTGTCAGCATGGCTGGGATCTTTGGCAGTGCCAAGGGGAGCTTAGGCGGACTTGTTTTTAGCTGGGAAAAGCGCAGGGGCATGTCCCAGGGCCACGGCGAACCCTGCCTTTCATGGTTGCCGCCACTAACACCCCCCTCCGTCAGCACTATTTCACAGGGCCTCTGGCAGCGCCTCATGCCTGCAAGTGTGTCGTGGCATTCGTCCTCACGAGCGGTGACGATAGAAGGAGTAGGATGAAGAAAGCTTCTCCCGCAGAACTCTGAAAAACCCAAGCCGCAAAAGACCGCCCCCCCACTCTGGTGCAATCCCACCTTCAAAGGGTGGATGTGCTGAATTTCTAACCCATCAGTCAGACAAAAATATTTTTTAGCTTTCTGTCCACACAAGAGTATGCCTTTTAAGGGGCAATTATATCTCATCAAATTTAAAGTCATATGCTTCAATAAGAACACAGCGAACACGTGTACTGCACAAAATATAGAGCCCAGAACACAACAACTTAAGGCAAACCTCTAGAATTTGATATTAACTACTCCTCCAAGTGCAGTTTTCTCCAGATATTAAATAAAAACAAACACTGAGTGAACACTGAGTGTCACCATGGCTGTGGAACTCAAAGACGTCCACACAGTCCTGCATTTAAATATAAATCGACAACGTGTGATCACTAAACACACTCTACTGAAGTCAAAAGTGCACTCATACATGTCCATGCTTAAGTATGTGTGAGCCATGAGGAGCTTGTTTGGGCTGCGGTTGGTCCGTCCCACACATGCCTCTCTCCCAGAAGAACACAATGTGTACGACCACATGAAGAAGTGGGCCACCTCGCCTGTCCCACTACCCACCCCGCTGGAAAACACGTGTTCTTGCCTGTTGTAATCCTCTCACCTGTTAGACTGAGGAACAGGCTGGCCTCGAGGGGACTGGCTGCCAGACAGACAGTTCACACACTTAGCCACCTCCCTGTAAGCACAAGGAGAAGGTGCTGCTAAGGGTTTACAGCACCTTCTGGAATGCTCTTGTGAACTGGATGGCTAATTTCGTTCAGGCTATGTACTGGCATGAACAGAATGAGACGGAAGGATGGCAATGCAGAGTCGGAGTTTCTTGATCTGTGATGGTATGACGTCTCACATTACTGTATTGTGACAATTCTCAGTTTCATCATTAATGATTTATGTGATGCCAGGTGATGAGAACTGCTTATTTTTGGTTCAAACATAAAGTCTCAATACACATTTGTGTGGATTACCACCAGAGTGTGAATTACCCCTCCATAATTGGGGGGTACTGCCTTCATAACACTTCATAAGACTGCTATTTTTGTCCTTTGGGGGGAGTCTGGGTCTTGATCGGGGTACAGTACCCCCCAGTAACCCCTGTAATTCAAACCATGCGAGAGTAGGTCAGTTGGTGTTGGTGGCCTAATGTGTAGGATATTTGCCTTTAAACCAAGCGCTCATGGGTTCAAATCCTACCTTCAGCAAACCACCACTGGTTTCCTGAGCAAGACCCTTAACCCCAAGTTGCTCTGGGGAGGCTGTCCCTTTAGTTAGGGAAGGAAAGATAGCCGTTCCTTCACTTTTTGTTAGGGTTCATGTTCCATGGCTCAGAATGTGCTTCTACTACCTTCTATACTACAATTGTTGATGGAATAAGGCAGTTTTGATGACCTCATTACAAACTAAATTAGAAAGTACAGACCAAGCTTATTTGCATGGCAATCTCTGGATGCAGCAAACTATCAAGCTGGACAATTTCCTTCATGAGTGCCATGGAACTTCTTGCCTCATTGAGCAAGTGCACTGCATCCTGACTCAGCATTTTTTATTTGGAACTGAGTCTATACCTGAACAAGAGGAGACACTCCTTTGAGTCTTGTCCTATTAGCCCAGAAGAGGGACACAGTGTGTCTAAACGAGGTTTGTGCATTGACATGATGAGTCTTTTCAGACAGGCCTTTTTCTCTCACAGCTCTTTTTGACAGGTGTGCTGGGTTATTGCTTAGAAGTCAATGTTCAATTTCAGCTTTGAAATGTAGCCGTCAGCACCTTCCTTGTCCTCTCTGTGTCCACAAATTGGACAGGACAAAGATTCTCCTAAGGCACTTTCTGCCTCTGGGTCATTAAGAGACATCTACAGGACGCCCCAGGGCAGGGATACTGCATCCTTCTAATAATTACCAAGGTCTCAATGCAGACATTAGTATGACTATTCATGCTTTCCGGTTCCTAAGAATACAGAATCTACAATAGATTCTGAATATATCCACATATCTCCGAACTGCTGTTTGTGCAGAACTGGGAATTCTCCATATCCAGTGATATCAGAGCTTGTATAGTTTTGCCACAGCAGTCCAGTCTCTATCATTTGACTGTCTCAGAGACTTAATCCTATTGGACAACTACACCAACATTCTGGTTATTGTGGATAGATTTACAAAATAATGTCAACTAATCCCACTGATATTCTCCTGCCTTCCAGACCGCAGAGGCCCTGTTTTCCTGTTATTCAGAATTTTAACCATGGCCAGACTGATGCTCTAGTGATGGATGTGTGGTTCCAGCATGGAGAACAAGTCTCCACCGCCTTTCATGATCACCTCCAGAGGGCTGTTTGCAATCAGAAGGTTAGTCATCATGGTTGTGCGCCCCCAGAATACTAAACTATCTAGCTGGGATGCCATGTTATAAACTAAAACTAACACATCAAGTAATGTCCACATCTCCAAGACAATCGGTCAAGTAACATACAAATCACGATATATCACCCAGAACTGTCTCTCCTCAGGCCAATGGTTCCTGGTCCTCTTTCTAAACTCTCGCGTTTAAGGATTTTCTAGAATAAACTATCAACACCTCTTGGGGATTCAGGGTTATGTCCAGTATTTTGGACCACTCCCTGACCTCTTATCGCATTATGTTTTCTCCTGGATTCGGATATTCAACCTGTCTGAACTCCATATTTTTTATTTTCTTGGTTGCGTTTGCATAAACATGTATAAATACGCATTTATCCTTGATGTTCTATACTGTTACAACTGTTCTCTGAATGTCCACGGCCCGTGTGGATAAAGGAGTCTGCTAGTGAGTTAAAGGGCAGTAGCCATTGGATTACATCAGTGTAATCTCTCAATAGTATCTGTTCCTATCCTCTCAGCTCCGATCTTCTTCCATTGATCAGAGGAAAAAAACCTGTAGTCCCTGACATTTGAGTCCCTCTATTGATCACTTCCTCTTTTATACAGACGGGGGGAAATGAAGCAATTTCACAGGAGTTTCAGGCCAACTTCTGCTGCGTATCCCTCATCTGAGAACAGCGGGCTCATTACACTGTCTGGCATCTGTGAGTTTGCACCAAAACACAGCCAGATATGGATACATTGATACTGAGAACACAGTACTGCTCAGAAAAGGATGCACATTTTCATTTTATTTGCATATCCAACTCGTTGTAGAGACTTAACTTGTAATTAATAAATGATTTAAAATTTAAATTCAGATGTCGCTGACACAACATTTGCACAATGTTTGGATGCTAAGAATTAGCCTTGTACTAAATTATACCATATTATACTCCTAGTTCAGAGCTTATATTCCGAGTTATATTCAGTGCCTTTTTGTACTGGAGCCACGCCATTCTGTATACGTTTATATAGCTGACAGTTTGCTATAACTTTGACTTAATGGTCCTTAATGTAATCCTAACCCTAACACAACACTGTTAAAAAGTACCAACTGATAGATTCTTAATAGGAAATAATGCCCTCAGTGCAGTTGAGCACTTCAGGTATCATCAAAGAGATTGTAATCCAGCTGTAACACACATTTGCCAGAACCTGTGACATAATCCTTGGCGTATTCATGTTACGAGGACAATTAAACAGTGCGGAAAGTTTGTGGTGTTCTACGCTGCCCCATGCTGTAAAGTTATAATTAGGGTGGATGGTTTCCATTCACTGCCTGACCTTTCCTCTTCTAACCCAGCCCAATAGCTGGCCTTAGCTGAGAGTGACTGGAGGTGGCACTTCTCCTAAGCTGAGACAGGGTTATCCAGAGACGGGCTGAGTCTGAGGGAGACGGACACGGTTCTCCGTGTTTTGTTCTTGTCTCCTTGAAAGGCCTGATTGATTTCGCGCTCACGTAGCGTAGGCAGGGAGACAGACGCCCGACCTTGCGTTGAGGAGAGATACCAAACGCAGACCAAGATGCCTTTCACGTCTTCATATTCATTTGCAAAATGTATTGACTTATTTTGATAGTGTTTGGAAATGGTAGGTGAAGGTGAGAGTGTGGTGGGTTTGCGGGGGGGGCCAGGTTAGTACCGACACAGAGCTTAAGAGCCTCATGTGTTAAATGCTAAGTGGTACCTGTTAGCGGTCACATTCATAACTAATAAAGGGCACGCCGAGGACACCTCATAAGTGAAGACACATTGAAGGAGGACATGGATACGTACAGAATGAGGCAAGGATGGGTGATATGACCTTTTCTAAATAGTGCAGGACTAGAGGAGAATTGGAGAGGTGCGCTGTGTTTCATACTGCAATGTTCTCTGGCACGGCACTCTGTGTATAAATCAACCGAAGTGTAAATCACCCGCTTAAAACGCTTCTATTAGCTCATGTGGTAATGTCTCACACTTTTGGATATCCAAGTCCAGGGTGGTAATAAACTATTCTGAGAACTGTTTGGGGTGCATTTGTGGAGCAATGTTACGAGGAAATGATGTGAAATAATGTGAAGAAATATGTGAAAATATTGAATGTAAACAAACAAGGCTCATGTAGCTTAGTTAGTTGGTTGTAAATGCACATCTTATCATATGCGTGCTTCTCTTCATATTAAAATACACATTTTTATATATAAAAAAGACAAATCCCTAACATTTAGTTACATTTATAATAAGTAAAGTTGACCCAAATAGCATTTTACATCGTTTAAAATAACATTTGGTATTTCCAAATATGTACTTCACTATTCACTCTCAATACTAGCCTTAAAAACAATAATATTCACATATATATATTGTAATGAATCCTAATTTTAGGCATTTTTCTTTGTAAGATTTGTGACAAATTGGTTTATACATTTATTTTTACAATGAATAAGGAGACAAAAGAGTCTTTCTGGACTGACTGGCAACAACAATACAGAATGCATCAACATTTTTATTTTCTTATATAAAAAAACGCATTTTCAGTAAACGAGCTAAACTGACTATGAAAGGAGAGAATGTTCTATTGCCAACGTCTAGTTCTAGTGCTCCAAGGTTGGTTCCATCATGAGTGACGTAAGTTCAAACCTAGTTCAGGATCTACCACCAGGATCTCTTTCACCTCTGCGGGGCTAAATGAGTGACTGAGGACGAGCTCAGCTTCTTCACTTGAATGTCACTTAACAGTCAAAGCTAGACCCAAACAAAAGGTATTTGGCTACTTCTCTTTGTTTAAATGTCTTATCTTGCTTCTGTCTTTCTGAGAAAAGAGATTATTTGGAAAACCGTAGTCTGGCAGCATTTAGATTACTTTAAGTGGGTATGGCATGATTTTCCAAGTACTACATCCATTACTACATAACTGACATTTCTCCTGGTTTTATGATAAAACATATTTTGTTTAAAAGCAAGAGTATGAAATTTGTCTAGAGTTCTGCTGGGTTATAAAGGTCTCAACAAAAGCCAAAGCTTCCAAGCACTAGATACAGTGCAGAATACTGATGTAATGAACAAACCCAAGAGTTCTTGGAATTGTTGGTGCCAGCCCTTATAATAATGTAAGAACAATAATATCGTATAGTTTTTGATTCAAGGAGAAAAAATGATTATCCTTTTTAATAATTACTGAAATGTTTAAGGATTTACTCTCAATACAGTGCTGTAATACCGAGCTGGGCTACAACGCCTTCCCTTTGTCCTGTCTTGGACATGTCTGTGGATGTGTAGTCGACTGGCCTTTTACTCTCTTGTTTAAGCTAAGCTTCATATTTGCCCTGACACTGGTGATTCATTTATGACCATCTCTCCCTATTTTCTAGTCTCTTATTCCTCCAGATAATATATTTCCATTAATTTTTCATCAGCTAGTAATGCGATTACTCCCTCATTCTCCCTCTCTCTCACTCTCCCTCCCTCTATCTCAACATGCAGTTGAGAGATTCCGTTACCTCACTTAGCTCCATATAGATTGCTCTCTGCTGCTTTGAGGAAGAGCCTTTTAGAGACACTAAATGGATGGATTGGATGTACTATAGACCACTACAGATATTCTATTCACCTGTTCTAAATGCATGCATGTAGCACTGCCTATATATGGATTGTCCCATGTTTCCACGTTTTGTAGAGCAGATTCTGTAACGTTCTTCTTACCCGCACTGTGGAAAAATGCAGGATTTGAGTGCATAGAAAAAAGGACAGATATGTGGTCTCCATCATTTTTGGTTCAAAAGAAATGTTGTAAGCACTTTTTATAAAAAAATAAAACACATGTATATGTTTACACACACTCACACACACACACACACACACACACACACATACACACACACATATATATATATATACACACACACACACACACACACACACACACACACACACA
>JBBPCW010000001.1:22608318-22619616 GCA_037974425.1 Phenacogrammus interruptus
GCACTCTGTCAGCAAAGGAGCAGAACCTGTAGGTCCCACAGGACACTCATGTTCATGGACCGCCTGTGTGTTGGGGGAGGGGGGCAGGGTATGAGGTACATGTGCACTCGTTACACCTGTGGGCTCAACAACTGCAGCCATGCAGACGCACATGAATGCATGTAAACGAGAGAGCTGGGTATTAACACACACTCGCAATGCTGAATAACAGACACGAGGCAAATAAAACCAGAAAGGGTTCTGATGCCACAGAAGAACTATTTAGCTCCCTGAAGAGCCATTTTTGTAAACGAGATGTGTGAAGAACCTTTAAAGAGCATTCATAATGTAAAGGTTCTCGACCAGTTTAAGGGTTCTTCCTGAAATCTTTCCATTGGGTGGAGTTTACTGAAAGGTTTCTTCACTTCACTCATGCCTCTCATTTACAGAAATGACTCACTGAAATGTGTCTTTATGGAACCAAAAGCGGTTCTTCTCTGGCATCGTGCAAAGAACCCTTTCTGGCACCTGGACCTATTGTCAAAAAACGTTCTATTTCTTAAAAGAAAGGGACTGGAAGATTAATCCACAGATACGGAGGCGGATGAAAGAAGCCGGCTTTGGTATCCAGTGGTTTGTCCAGTAAATAAAGTTAATACAGGTCACTGTGCAGAACTCAAGCACTTTCAGTTAATCTGGTTCAACATTAAAGGTTACTTTATTAAACCTAAAAAAAAAAGAATCTAAGGGAGTGGGGGCACATATAAAGCAAAGAGTTTTATCTTCTCAATATTTATCTGTCTCAATTTCTTTTATGGCTTTTCAGGACCTGTGCCAGGGCATGGTTTGGGGCAGGGTAAGTAAATTACAGTAAAATGGCAGGTATTTCTCATCAAAATCTAAACTGACTTTTACAGGCTTACTGTCAGGCTCTATTACTGCACAGGGCCAGTCGATATGGTTTAGGTTTCATACAATTCCACACTTGTGTTCTAAATGACAGTAAAATAGGGCTCGCTGGGAGATGTATAGGCTTTGATTGGTGGTGCACGCGAGGTGTTTGGGGGCAACGAGGAGATGAAGACGGTGGTCCGCGATGGATGGTGATCAGACCTGACGTTAATTTGAGGCTTGGCTTTGACTGATGTAACTATCTCCATGTGCAAGTTCAGAGGGTTTTTACAGTGGATGAATGGGCGACAGGAGACGGATTTGCCGTCCACTTCTGTGTTGAAAAGGTAAGGCCAGTGGGGTCTTTGTCTGTAGGGAGGCGGAGGGTAGAGGGGAACTGAACCGAAAGAGAAAGCTAAATGAAGCTAGGACAGGGGAAGGGAACGAGGGGAATAAAGAATAAAGAGAAATTCCTGTTCTCCACTCACGACAGGCCAGTGTTCTCTCAGTGTGACAACGGCCAACAAAATATCAATAATTAGACAGAAATACGGCAACTCTTATTACCAGACAACACTTCCTTTGACCTTTTCCGGCTCCGCCTGCTCATGGTGGAGCCGAGCTGTTTTGATACGCGAGCACCGTGACAGAAAGTCATGGCTCGGTTGCGGGAGGTGTGGAAAGAGATAAAGCTTATGAAATATGGAACAATAAAAAGTTTAGTGTTGGTTTAGATATACAACATGCATCAATGCCTCTCAATAGACGAAAAAACCCAGTGATGTTCGAGAGGAAAAAAGGAAAGCGCGGGATTATGTACTGAATGTTTTTTTTTTTGGATGCCTTCTTGAGCGTTTAAATGCCGGCGGTTGGCCCACTGTTCATCCGGAGGCTTTAGATCACTCTCTTTTAACAATGTTGTCTGTGTGATAAAGAGGCAAAAGCAGCGCGTGCAGCTGTGACAACTCATTTTTCAATAAGACGCGTGAATGGGGAGAAGGTATTACATGTTTGGCAGTAAAAAAAGCCATTTTGCGGCGGCGTTAAGGCTGAATGGAACTGATTAAAATGACGAGGCAAATTAAACGCCACCACTCCTGCTTTGTCCTCATTAAAGGGACGCTGGCTCACACTCACAACCCTCGTCGGCCTCGTTATTTACTTAATTAATCACGTCTAATTCACATCACTTATCCTGTTTTTCCTTCAAGAGCTCTTTGTCTGCCCATTCTCTTCCCCACTCATCCTGTCCGCCTCTTTTTTCCCCCCTTTTCTTTTTTCTCCCCCAAAAAATCCTCACCCGCTTCTGCTTATTATGCCATTAGCCCGCCCTCTCCCACTCTTTCAGAAGAGCAGACGAGTCCCTCTCCAATCTAAAGAAAGTCCGCTGTTTTTTTTTTTGCTCTTTTTTTTCATCCCTTCTTCCTTCCCTTCGCCGAAATTACCCAGCGACGCGTGCCTGCGTTTCTAATTGCGGCGGTCGTCCCCGGAGACAGCCCCCTCCCCTTGGCCTAATGAAAAGCCTCGGCCTTAATTACTCCTTCTGAACGCTGATTGTTATTGACAAAACTCCTGTGGCTCGGACAAACGGCACAAGATTAGGTCCATTACAGGCAGCCCTCCAAGAGGAAGAAAAGAGGAAAAGAGAGGGAGAGATAGAAGGAAATTTCAACCTGACAACGCACAGAATAAAAGGAGAGGTCTTGGACGTTTTCTCTCTTTTTTTTTTTTTTGCCCTCCCTCCTTTCATGTGACTCTCCTCGTCTTAATTGTTTAGGCCACCGTTCCACTTAAGATCATTCTTTGCTTTTTTTTCCCTTCCCTCTCTCCATTGTGATGGCTTTGGTGCCCCTCCCGCCGGGGTCAAAAGCCTGCGTCTAAATATGTGACTTGAGGGAAAATTCTCATCTTTTGTCAACAGAGGAGATTGCTGGCGGAAGTGAGTGTAAATAGCGGCGTTTGAACAAAGGGAATTGTTTGTCTGCAAAAAGGTACATAGCCTGTTTAAAGCCGATAGGACCGCTGGGCCAACATCAACAGCCCCAGCAGAGCAGTATTCAAACACCTGAGTAATGTGAGACTGTGCGACTGCGCAAAAGAACTTTTTTTGCCGTTACTGTGAGCGTGCACCGAGACTAGGAGCATCCCACGGTGGCGCCCGCTCCGTTGAAGCACGGCTCCCATCTGCTTGCGTGATAAGGGCGCCCAGTCCTTGAGATATGCATTAGCGTTAGCATGTTGTTAAAAGTTTACGACGCCCGAGCAATGGGATCGGGTCATAATTGCCGGTGGTCACCCTTCCTTTCTTTTTTTTTTTTCTTCACTCTCTTTCTCTGTTAGTCTCACACAGAGACACACATATACACACACCTGTGCGACTCCATCTGATTAATATCTGGGTCATCACACACTGACTGTTCTGCCTGAGCCAATCCAATGTGACCCTGTTGTGCCTGCACTGTCTGTACCACAGCAGGCACGAAAAATCAGACGAATGCTCTGCACACGGATAAACAGTGCAGCTCGGCTTCACGAAACATCAGAAGAATCAGGCAATGCTCCTCCACTTAAATGAGCAGAGGCCATTCATTAAATGGATGAACATTTGTAAAAGCCTGAAATGCATTCGGGCTCAGGCAGACACACTGATGGCATTGCTGGAATTTAGTGCATTTGATCTGATGCAATGTAGGGCAGAAAGCAGCAAAAGCTGTCCATCCTGTCGTTCTATTCCTGTCTGGTCAGTGTGGTCATCTGATCATGTGTCAGTGTAACAATATACGCCTTTTAGGCAATCAAATGAATTGATCCCAGTGATGATGTCACCACTGGCGCCAAACGGCACACTGCCCAGCTTGTGTCCACAGTGGACTGGAGCTGGACGGGAGCTGGACCGTCACCAATTGGTCAGCACAAATTTGGGTAGAACTCATTTACGTACTGTTCTCGGAACTGCAGTACATTTTGAAGTAAAGACAGCATTAATTGAGATGAAAGCCAACCACATAAAATAACAAAAAAATTGACAAAGTGTTCAAATCTAAGACTTCACAAATTGTAATGTCAATTAAATGAAAAAACAGTTGAATGAAAACAATTAAATTAAATGAAAAACAGACTTTCCTGTGATCTCCTGCATACAGACACATTCAGAGCAACATCAGATGAAAACGCTGGCTGTGTGGAACTACTAGTACTGGTACTGATGATGCCCATGACATGCTCAGAAATGTACATGTACTGTCATGTACCTAATCACTGTAGGAGTAACACTGCCCATGCCTACTCAGAACGTTCCAACAGTGAGGGAGATGCTGAAGTGTGGGTGTACCTTGTATCGTCCTCTTGAAGAAGGCCTTGCAGGCCTCGCAGGAGGCCACGCCGTAGTGGTAGCCCGAAGCGATGTCTCCACACACCAGGCACAGGCGTTTGGGGATGGAGTTGAGCATGTATTCGCACTTGATGGGGCCCGAATCCTCCAGCAGAGTACTGGAGCAGTCCTCATAGCGCTTACGGCAGGCGCTGCCCGCGGCCCCCAGGGGCCCAGCCGGCGTGAACATGGGCGGAGAGTCCAGGCCGTTGGAGTGGCTGTTGATGGCACTGGCGTAGCCGCCACTGGCGTCCGAGTGGGCTCCGGGACTCGGGTGGCTGGCCGTGTCCACCAGCGAGGACGGACTGGACGGTTCCGTCTTTATGTACGAGCCACAGCTGGACGGCAGGTGCCGCTCCTCAGCGGCCATCCTGTTCAACAGCCTGGGAGGGAGAAGAGGAACAAGAGAGAGGGAAAGAGAGTCAGTGCGACTGGGCTCCATTCAATATGTAATACAGCCAATAATGCTAATGTCGCTAACAATTAATGAAAGGCAGTAGTCACCAATTAGCATTGTTCAAATGATAATGTGCTAACTGCTGACTACAATACATCATTAGTGACATTAAAACGGTCCCTCTAAAGAAAAAAACAGCAATAATTAAAAATGTGTTATATCATTTTATTTCTTACATGATACTTATGCAGATTTTCTCTGGTCATTGGAACACAGAAGCTGCCCTTCACATTACATTTAACTCAAAAGTACACAGTACATTTTAGTACACAGTTCTACCCTGCTTTAAACCTGACATCTATATAGAGAGGATATTCTCGCTGTGTCTTTGCCAAGCTTGTCCATACATTCCGCTTCGTAATACACTGGCATCACTGTTACTCACAAGTAATTAACATCTGATGACCCAATCATCAAGATCTGATTCTGGGACAAATGACAGCATGGCAGCGATATGATAAAAGGGTGTTAAAAATAATTTATCCTGTCAGAATATGGAGCATCTGCATCATGGAAGCTCTGAGAGGAAGAAAAAGCCAAGAAAGAAAGAGAAAAAGAGAACGGGTGACATTTTTGATCTTAATTAATGAGTCTTTACTGAGTTATGCCATGTTGGAGTAGAAAAGCGCTGCAGAGGGGCTTCAGGACCACGACTGGGGAAATGCATTAAAAAAACGTGCTAACGTTCTTTTGTTGACAGGAATAAAAGGAGGAGAACATGTTGGTGAGATGCAAAACAGGCACATGATGATCCATAGCAAACATAATGATCCATAAGTAGTAAAGTGCTGGCAGGTCGGCCTACATGGTGCACTCTGCAACTGTGGAGCAGAGAGGAGAGCCCCCGTATTATCTGTTAATAAACCTACAGCCCATCTGGACTCAGAAAGGGGTCTCTGGGACACATAAAGGCTATTTTAAATGCAGTTGTTTTGCTGTATTAGTGTGGCAGTATCGTAAAAAATGAAAGGAATAGCACAAGATACAACACTGGATTAGATTTCTTCTCTCTCTCTCTCCCTCTCTAACACCATGAGAGCACTTTAGCAGCTCTACTGATCTGTGTAGGCACTACAAGAGAGACGCTCTTCACTAACACTCTATAGGCATGTTTGTTCCTGTGCCTCAATTTAGTCCAGGGAGAAAAAAATGATTTATGTAGCGATTGTGTGTGTGTATATGTATATATTGGTGCAGGCGACAGGGGTGAGGGGTCAGACGCATTCGCTCACATTAATGAAATTGAGCTTTGCCTGGCTTTATGCAAATGGAGCTGCTGGGGTTACAGTCTGAGTGGCAGGCCCACACCCCAAGTGTTTTGCTTTAATTAGCATACTGCTAACTAATGGCAAATATTGACATACAGGAGCTTACATGTCACCGGCAGGTTTCCCCTCATCAGGAGCTATTATTCTCTCTCAGACGACATGAAACGCGAAGAAAGCAAAGAGTGGAGATGGAGAAGAAAGAGAATCCGGCACAAGACGGAACTGAAACATGCAGCCGCCTTCTGTCCCTGGGCTGCCTCAGTCTCTCTCTCAATCTCTCTGTCTCTCTCTCTTTCAATCTCTCTCTCTCAATCTCTCTGTCTTTCTCCCTCTGTCCCTCTCTCTCTCTCACTCTCTCTCTCTCTCCCTCTCTGGCTGATTTAATTGTAAGTGTGGGTGACTGTAGGGTTCAGGCCCAGGGGTCACCAGGTCAACCTTATTTTCTCACCCCGGCTTCCTGGGCCCGCGGAGACAGGGTCAACGTGTCAAATTAAATCTCATTGCTTGGTTTCCCTCTCTATCGGCCCCGCCATGTATATTCATCGGCGCGGCAGCTGCCGCCACCTCTGGAAATTCACAAAAAGGTTAACTGCTAAAATAAATAATAAAAAACGCCCCGTTAAAACCGTTGACCTTGTAGAATAAGGCCTTTGCCTGCACACTCCCAGGCTTTTTTTCCCCTTTTTCTCAGGCCAGCGCGGTAAGACTGGACACATTTACATCGAGAATAAAAGTATATATTTCAAATTCAAAGTTTCACACTGAAGTCAGCAACGGCGGAAATGAAAATTCAGTCGCGTCGAGGCCGAGAATAAAAAATCGTTTTGCATGAGGAAAAAAGGGTGAAAATTTCAAACCCGAGAGCCCGTTCTCCGAGCGAGCGCCGGGCCCGGATGCCATGGGCTGGCCGCTCCTGAATACAGATGCGTGTGTTCACTTGACTTATTAAAAGCTATATATTAGAAACGTCAGCATACACGACAGTTCCATTTAGCCTTTATTTCTCAAATTCAGGGAGAGCTTAACCCCGGTTCAAAGGTTACAGGGGAGATGACACTTAGCATAATTGCATAAGTGTGTTAACTGTTGTCCTCTCAGCTCTGCGCTCATATATAATGAATACACGCTCGCGCAATCCAGCACTGCTCAATAATACGATTATTTCATTAAAAGCATTTAACTAATCCCACACTTCAGCTCAGATCAGTCACTCAGTTCCATTTTCTATTCAGCTGGACAAACTTTACAACTTGGATATGATAGCCCATAGCAATATAGTTGGTCTGGCATTGTAATCTCTTAGAAGGCCGTTTTGCTACATTAAAGGCACAAAAAATGCTTTGTTTTCTGACCAGCACATCAAAAAACTTTTATTTCACCTCCCTCCCCTGCTCCTCCGCCTTTGTCCTTTTGTATGTCCACCAAGCATAATGTTCAGTTTGAGTCTAATCTGATTCCTCCTGGCCGTCCTAACAGAATTTCAGCTCTGTAATATCGTTGTGCGGCGGTGGCAGTGCCGGAGATTAGCTGCTCTAATGATCCTGTGCCCTCACGCTCCGGTGGGCCACGGGACCGACGCTCAGTCTCTCGTCCTCTGTGCCACCGCCTTTTTCTAACCTCAACACACCGCTGGGCTTCTCGGAACGAGCTCATAAGCTTTACAGAAAGTCCATCTAGCCCTGCACCCAGTCCACCTCGGCCCACACCATTACCGCCCTGTACTTTTAAAACCATCAGACATAACTGAGATCCTGTCTAAAGAAATGAGCATCAAGCACCTATCTGAAGAAAACGAAATAAAATGCTGTTTCTGCTTAAATACATTTGCAATCAATTCTTGAAAGAAATGTGCACACAACCTCTTCACTTATTGAGATGAAATGTCTAAACTAACAGTAAATTTTACAAGCAAAATGCTGTGCTTTTCTAAATTGATTCACCATGAAATTTCTAAAGAAATTTGCAAACATTGTGATGATTCATGAGTTGGTGAAAGTATCTTGGAAAATGATTCCTTTATGACATTGTAAAAGGAGTGTCTGGGATAGAGTCCTTTCTCACTTCCTCTTGCTTTTCTCAGTTTTTCTTTCTCTCCCTCAGACACACACACACACACACACACACAAACACACACAGTGAGCGCAGTGCGAGCGGGAAGCCCTTCGCAGACAGGGTGCTATCAGATGGCCCGGTGCGGGGGCGGGGGTGGGGGGATCAGAGAGAGGACCCCAGGCGATGGGCCTGATAAGGGTCTGGCCTGGGAGCAGCCATTGGAGGAGGAACTCAATTAACTCCTGACAGGCACTCACACTCCTCTGGGCTCAGAGGCAACAGTGAAGCCTCGCAGGCAGCTGCCACACTGCCCTCCTCCTCTGGAGGCAGCCGGCGGTGCAGAGAGATCAGACTGAGGCCAGGCAACACACCAGGCGAATTTACTAAACACTGCAGGGGACCACAGCCAAGAGAACGGGGTCCATACGCGCTGCTTTTATGCCAAAACCTCATTCCTTTTCTTTATTTGTGTGACAAAGGGACATTTTACACACATTTATTGTATAAAGATTTCTGGACCAATAAAAATCAATAATCTCTTTATATTATGTTACAGTCGATTTAAAAACTCTGTGAAGTTGCCATTCTGGAGATGCCAGGTTTAGTCATGGTGTGTGTTTCAGTTTTACTATGGGCAATCAGTTGTTTGGTGATTTGGCCATCAACGTGCAGACAATATGCTGTTTGAACTCGACACCATGCAAATTAAATGGGCCTTTTTTAGACAAAGTGCTCTCTCCAGGGGGAGGGGGTACTAGCCAGACTGGCCCATTGAGGACCACTAGGAAATATGGAGAATGCCCCTGCCTAGCCATATAAATGCTTTGGGTTAACAGCTACCAGGGGAATATTGGGGCCCCAGACCTAGGGGGCAATTTCAAAATGTGTGTCTGTGAGTGTAAGAGGTAAGAAAGAGATTGAGAGAGAGAGAGAGAAAGAGAGAGAAAGAGAAATGAGTATACACCCAAAGCATCACCAGTGAAGGGTAGCAGGGCAGGAAAGGTAAGTGGCACTCGCCGTGCTCCACTGGGATCCATTTGAGTCTGTGGCCGGAAGCAGCCCCTAATTTTGGACTCTCTCATTCATTAGTATTTTCTGGGCAGACAGAGAGCCGACTAGAGGTGAAGGAGGAACTCTGTGTTATTAAGCATAAAACACAGCCCTTCACGTGAACCCGACAAAGATTTACGATCAGCTGATCTAAAGAGGCAAATAAAAGACGAGGAGAAAAGGATATGGAGGGAGGGAAAGACAAGGGGAAAACAGGGGGAGCGTGAGGACGACAGTGTGGAACAGACAATGTTGGGACGTTTGCAATAAATATTGCGATATCTGATGAAATAAAAAGAGCACCTGGAAAAAACTATTGAAGTTAATTCACTCCATGTAAAACGGACAATATGTACAAACTACGTTTTTTACATTATAATCGGGTTCGAACTGTGGGCCGGGATGGTACTGATAGGGTTAAACAAATGATTTTAGATTCGAGACAAATGATTGGTGAGTAGTCTGTCAAAATGCAATTACGATGTAACTGGCATCGCTTATCGCACTTTTACTTCCAAACATTTTTCTGTTTAATTCAATATACAGCTACACATGGTGCCCAGTACGTGTGATTATACAGTCAAGCCACACTGGCCAAAATACTTATTGTGTTTTATTATTGTTTGCATGTTAAACGACCAGGTTGGTTAAATCTGAAGCTTTTGTGGTCGGCAGTAAAAGTTTTGGTTGTGGGATCATTCATGTTTGAATTTGTTCATGTTTGTTTGTTTATGTGAGTGCTTTGAATCTGCAATATAAGACTGAAGGAACGTTTTATTGTGGAGTGGAGAACAACCTGAATGATGCAGGGAAGAGCAGGGCAGGCGGAGGGAGTGAGGGAGGGAGGGAGTGAGGGAGAGAGAGAAAGAGAGAGGGAGAGAGACAGAGAGAGAGAGAGACACAGAGAGAGAGAGAGACAGAGAGAGAGACAGAGACAGAGAGAGAAAGAGTGGGGGGCAGAGAGAGAGACAGAGAAAGAGAGAGGGTGGGCAGAGAAAGAGAGAGAGAGAGAGAAAGAGAGAAAGAGAGAGAGAGAGAGAGAGAGAGAGAGAGAGGGATAGGGCAGCGGATCAATAGTTGGTGTGGCCTGCTCGCTATGGTGGCTGGTGCTGGGTTACCACGAGGGGGACGGAGCCCGGGCCTAGCGGGCTGGCAATTAAGCTCCTGCGTCTCCAGCCCAGGATTAAATTTAGCCCCTCGCCCTGGCTTCTCCACTGCAGGCTTTATAAAACTATGAGCTCACTCATGACAACAACATGAGCCCCAGCCGTGCCCGCGGCCCTGGGCCAGCCTGACAGCCCCAGCCCAGACGTAGATCACATCTATTGATCATTCTCTTCCTTCCTGTTCCGGAGGGGGGGTCTTCACAGACGAAAACTCTGTAACCTGACGTAAACCCCACGAGAGGGAGGACAGTTCAGCTGAAGAACTCCAATCAGCTTGGAAACTGACAGGGCTGCTCTAACGAGGAATCGTTTCTATCAACATCTGCGTATTAAAGCTTCTGCCCAAGAAATATAATGTAAAGTGTCGAGCACAAGAGGAATCCATGGTTTGGCAGAATATCTGAATACAGAGGCATTTATTCAGTAACTTCTTCCATTCATAAATAAAAAGTAACATATTTATAATACATTTACATGCAAATAAATACATTCAGATTTCCTTTTTTCCAAAACTGCTGGAAGATTAACAAATAAATATTACATCATTTCTATAAACATTTTACCATATTTCACCAAACAAAATCTTATAAACGTGACTTTGAAGTGAGTGGCTATGCAATATTATGCCAGTCCAACACCAAACACTCTACAGAGGAGCCCGATCAGTTCAATCATCCGTCAAAGGAGCTCAGTAAAGCTGAGATTAATGCCTGGTGTCATTCTGATTTATCAGTCTACTCACACTTTAGCTGGAACTTGACTGTAAAAAAGCCATTTGTCGAGTTCCTCCATTTAATGAGCATGTTTGCTACATCCATGCACAAGTTCATAAACAAGCTACGATGGGTGTTTTTTTAAAGATCAGTTATTTTATTTAGAGAGCTTGCTAAACATATCTATCCAAATGCACCATGGACTGAATAAATATACTTCATTTCTGTACTCAGAATATGTTTTCTTAGGGCAATTTCATTCAATCCCAAGCCTGGATGCAGCCTATTGAAGTCTATACTTAAAGCACTTCATTCTGTTTATTAAGTTCTGCAGCTGACGGCTCTTTAAAAA
>JBBPCW010000001.1:22684475-22700830 GCA_037974425.1 Phenacogrammus interruptus
TGTGTGTGAGAGAGAGAGGGAGAGAGAGAGAGAGAGAGAGAGAGAGAGAGAGAGAGAGAGAGAGAGAGAGAGAGAGATCCAGAGATTAGAGTGAATCAAAGCAGGCCACTCTGTCATGTCTGTTTCTCCATGCCACTTTCGCTCAGCTGGGCACGAGGCGATGGAGATCCAGGAAAAAGCCGCACCTGCACATCAGCTACTCTTAAACATGACAAAGCTTGTTCGCTGCCGCTGCAGGAAAGCATTGATTTTTCCTCCATCTCTCCATCAATCTTCCGGAGGAGAAAAGCAAAGCGGGGAGGGAGAAACGGCCAGAGCGGCAGACATCTGAAGATGTGATTTGTAACTCGGGACGGATGGTAAGCAGAGAATTGCCGGCTCTCGGCGTGAGGCGAAAGGGGCGGCGGACCTCTCTAGTGGTCGTCCAGGCCAGGAGATTAACCAAGAGCCACCTAATGATTGAGTTTAGGCCACACGCCTGGAGTCATCTGTCTGTCATAGCAATTTAAAAGGCACAGGAAATGTACTCTTACCTCATAACAGAAGGACGAACTGCAGAGCACAGAACGATCCAACCGCACTTCATGGACGGAGTGCAAGTCTGACTAACAGCCCAAAACGAAGGGCAGGTCCTACAGATCAAAAACACAGATCAAATGGCCTGCAAGACAGAGACAGGCTGGACAGTTAATGTAAGAACAGAAAGTCCTGATAATTTACAGCAGTTCTATACCTCTTAAAGCGAGTGTCGATACAATAGAAGCACTTTTTGGTTCCCTGAAGAACCTGGAACCTGGAAGGAGATCATTTTTTGTGGATTTTAAACTTTATAATTTACAAATGAAGAAATAATTTTTATCAGTTTAAAAAAAAACAAACCTTTAAACTAGTACAAAACCTCATACCACACTAAAACAAGGGTTCTTTGAATAATGCCGAAGAAGAGCCATTTTAGTCTAAAAAACATTTTGTAGATGTGTGGGAAGAACCTTTACCAAACAAAACCAACAAAAAAGAAGGTAACAATTATCCTCCAATAATGCTTTTATTCTTCATTTCACATTCGTCATATTATTGGCCAAAAATGATAAGCACAATGGGCATACAAATACTCCAAATACTATATGGAGATCTTTCCAAAATGAAATTCGATATACTGGCAGATGACAAGCAAGCTCCACATTTTTGTGCTATAATACTGTCGGGTTAAGTAAAAGTTCTGAATGTCTCCATTTTTGCAGTCGTTATTAACTTGTACAGATATTTAACTCAAGCTTAGCAGATATTTAACTCAAGCTTAGATGTTTTCTAAATCTAACGACCGATCTTGTTATAAACTGACGAGTACTTAGAACATGCACGTCCATTACTATACACACACTGTACTAACATGACACATTGTTGCTTCATATTCAATACCTTAATAAATAGCTGCCCAAGCTGATATGAACATGTTTCAGTGAAGCACACAACTTTCCACTCGTAACATGAGGACAGTTCAGCTGTTAGATTCAAAGTCCATTGCATCATACTTGTGTTTTCATTGTATTCTCTATACAATGACACATCAAATAATAACACAGAGCACATTTCATCCACAGAGTTGGAAATTCATTTTGAGGACGGATCAAGAGATTCGATATACAGAGTTGCCACTTTATTAGCTACACCCATCAAATGTCGTTTTTCAGGCATTCCTTGGGACCACTATTCTCAGCCCTGCAGTGTCAAAAACCCCAAACTTATTGTGTGCGATACACTCAGAGCAGTGTCAGACATACTATAATGCCCACTGTCATGTACGTACGCGATATGGACAGAAATATTGGGACACACCTGATTTTTTTTTATTTTTTAGGAAGTTCAATCTTAATGCTTCAGCAGACCAAGACATTTTGGACAACGCCATGCTTCCAGCACTACTTCTGTCCGTTAAAGTGTATCACTGCTGTGCAAAGAATGATCCAATACCCTAGTAAAGCCTGATCAGCAGTGGTCCTATGGTGATCCCTTTCCATTGATGGATAAACAGTTAATAAATTGTGCAATAGACAGGCTACAGTCAATAACTATACAGTAACTTGCTAAGTGCGCCTACAGGGTAGGTATACGAGATAAAATGGCCGATGCATTCAGCTACAACAAATAAACTCACAGATCAGTGTATCTCTCTATAGGTTAATGTAGTATTCACACATTATCCACATTATGTCTGTCCACCTTGTATTTACACTCATTGTCCATTTTATGCCTCCACTGACCATATAAATGCACTTTATAGTACACAGTTACAGGCTGTAGTCTATCTATGTCTCTGCAACATTTGTTAGACCTCCGTTAAGCCCTTCATCAGTGATCAGGACCCTCGAAGCAGCACCAGTGAGCAGAAATCAGATGAGTAGATCATTTTTAGCACAGCAGTTACACTGATGTGGTAGTGACTTATTAGTGTGTGTGTTGCACAGAGTGGATAACATGTAGTTTTTAAAAAACCTGTTTGTTCACAGTCTACTCTATCAGACACACCTTCTTTGTTGGTCCAGCTTGTAAATTTACTGATGATGATTCATTGGATGCTGCACAGTTTGTATCGTGGTCGGTTTTTGACACAGGACACTGTTGGCTGGTTATTTTTGGTTTTCAGTCCAGCAGTTTTAAACTGCAGCAGCACAGCTATAAGTGATCCACTCACACACACACACACACAAACACACTTCCAGGTCAGTGAGAAAGATCCTCAACCCGTTCACCTGGTGGCCCTGTGGTGTTCTGACCATTGATGAACAGGGTAAAGATAAGTAACAAATGATGAACAGAAACAGTTGGATTATAGTAACTACAAAGTACAATTATCTGGTCAGTGGAGCTCATTAAATGAACAATGAGTGTAGATATAAAGTGGGTGTAGATAATAGTGACTTGTTGGTGTGTAGCACTTCAAAGAGCAAACAATGAGATCAAGCTGCCAAAAATTACCCACAAGTTTAAGCACAAAGCTCTGTACAACATGCAGCAGTGTGTTTTCGATGCATACTGGTTTCAGTGCTTTTTCCTACAGAAATAGAGGGTTTTGAATGAGGTGTGATACTAGTTACTTCACCTGCGACCAGGACCTTTCTAACAATACAATAAGAGAAATGTCTGAACAGATTTCCTGAACATGCCATTAACCCTTAGAAGTCACAGTTATAACTGATGATAAAGTTCAGTGTCAGGCCAGTCATAATTATGTTGTTTGCTGATGATTCATCGGCATGTAAACAACTGCAATGTATAATTTAATCTCATTTTTACTGCAGCTATTACAGCAAAGCCTAAAGTGGTCTGGCTGAATCTTGTTTACCGAGCAATCTTTACTTTCTTGTTAACACTACATTGTACTAATATCAAATTCTGTATACACATACAAACAGGTGATGGTCCTGACCAACTTGTGCTCTCATATGTCTCAAAAATGACTGACAAACTCTAGAGTAAGACAGCATTTTGTCTATGAAGTGCTGACAGGTTGGCATTCTGACATTCTAGCTCAATGGCTCACTGCTGTCACAAATGTACATAAGTCATTGTTACAAAGTCCTGTTTCTGGAGCTGAACGGAGTCTTACAACACCGCAGCAGTGCTAAAATATGTTCTACTGTTCTGCGCTGTGTAAACGAGTACATTTTTCAGTATAAAAATCATCATTTACGAATGACAGTGTTGAATAAAAGCTCCATATGAACCCATTCGTTTTATACTGGCTCATGAGTGCCTTTTACCAGCTGACCAACCCGTAACTTTAGGCTCTCTGGCTGCTACCCATGAGAATTTCACTAAGCGCATTTTTTTAATATTTAAAAAAGGCTAGAAATTAAAAGAACTAAAAGTAAAACGTGCTCTTGCTGCTGGGAAAGAATGCTTAGTATGACCAGAATTTTTTTGATATATCATTGTTTGATATAGAAGCAGAAGACACAAACCTGTTGATACAGAATTTACTAAAGTTAAATGTCATTTATCTAACCTGCAATGTAATTAAGTAGGTTATTGTATTTGAAAAATAGAGCAATAACTCAAGACTTCTAAGGGTTAAAATGCACCAAATTCACGTCCGGCTCTGAAATAAGATACTGTCGCATATCTCAGACGACTCCCTTCATTATAACTCTTACCACTTCTGAGCCAATTACCTAGAGTAAGAAATTAGGGTCTAGGGCCAAATGGCTCCAGTGAGGACTAGAGTCGGCATGCTGGTCCTGACTTGATGTGTAAGTTCACGTAGAGTTTATGGCGGCATTATCATCCGGTGTGAGTGGTCACTGGAAAGCCCCAATCCACCACACTGGGGTGGAGACGTGAACGGGCATCACTCACTCCCGTACTCCTAGGTGTCTTTGTCAGGTGATTGCTGGCAGAAAAAAAAGGAAAAACAGATCAATACATCTCCTCTGGGGCTGACAGGTAATCTTTACCAAGGATGAAATATGAGCAGCATCAACCCACTGGATTCCTTAACTGTAGCTGTGGCGATTGACTGGGCGCACGCACCCCCCCCTCGCCCTCCCCCCGTTCACTTCCTGCCCCGATGACAAAACTCATTTGGGGCCAAACAGGCTGAGGGAGGAGGGGCTCATCGAGTGACGTTGTCATGGTAACGACTAATTACAGCCGGAGGCAGGTGAGGCAATCGCTTTGACGATTGACAAAAACGTGATAAGAAAATATACCAACCTATCTGTCAATTCCTCCGCATCACAAAGGCAGCTGGTCATGGAGATGGAAAACAGGGACTCGGCGGTTGCTACAGCTGTCTGCAGGCCCACACAGGTCCGTTCATAAATGTCAAGCACCCTGTAGTGCGCTGCGTATTCGTAAAACCTTAACGTCTGCTGTTTTAAGTGACTGTAAATAGGCTCTACCAAGCAACTGGTTCTGAGTAACCAAGGCATAAGCGTAAGGATATGGGGACTTCTCAGGCGGGCCGTAACACATTTACAACAACTCCATGCTCACAATTAAAATACATAAACTCATGCTAACATGACACGACTACATCAGCTCCCAGGTACTCAGTCCTTCCCACCGTCCAAGCACCAAGCCGCACACTACTTTACAATTAGAATGCACATTTGAACAAGCACTGGGCTGCACGAAACTTTCATGTGGGAACATTTGAATGTGGAGAATGAGGGGGGGTGCACAAGCCCTGGAGGGCGCAGAAACACACACTCACTCTGTTGTGCTAATGAGTGTTTTTAGAGCACTCTAGCGTTTCATATCCATGCTAATAGGGGGCCTGTGTTTTTGAGCCGTACTTTCGGTGGGCACTCCTCTGAACTTTTTCCCAGCATGAGGCAGAACAGCTTCGCGATGCCACAAAATTAGCTTCTATAGACTGATTTCGCTAATAGACAAAGGTACTAACAAAAAAAGCACCTCTAAAAACACAAGCCTCTACTACCAGGATGGCAAAGATGGTCTGTGAATGTACAGCTGTATGCAAAGGTTTGAGGACCCCAATAGACATGTTTTGCTGAGGTGAAAACGAAACTTAAAATGTGGCAAAAGTTTTCATCCTTTTCATTATGGCTGTATACCTAAATTAATGTATGTTGCACTATTACCTGTTCCACTGTTTTGTTTCATGTTGTATGTATGCCTTCGTGGTTTTGTGCTGTCCGTGCACCTGGGACTGTAAGAAACGTGATTTAATTCAATCATATTCTGCACATATGGATGACAATAAAAGTCAAGTTGACTTGACTTGATCTGATTATATCAGACATTATACATTAAAATATATAAATATAAATAAAAATTATATATATTATATTACATGCAATAGTTAAGTGTATTCTCTGTAGAGGATGTGTAGTTCTTTACCTAGAAAATCAACAAAACATGTCATCTGACTATGGGTGTTCAAACTTTTGCATACAAAAGGTAGTAGCAGGACCAGGTAGCAGGTGGGCTGATGAGGATTAAAAACAGGAGCTGCCTTGGGCTAACATCTTGACCCACAAATGGGGACAGCTCTTAAACAAGCCCTCCTCCTTGAGAAAATGGCCAAAGGTGATTAACAGGCTTGATTGCATTAGCATTTTTTGTCTGTAAAATGGCAGCTTCGGACTTAATTCACAACAGGGATTCACGCAGGAGGTGAAGGATCCTCCTGTAAACTTGCGGCACTGATTCACACATTCCTCTCCGCGTTCTAGCGCAGGTCTTTCTTTCCCCAAGAAGTGGGCAGCCGATGTTAGCGTCTTTGTCAGTCATCCTCGTGTTCCCCGTGGCTGCTAAACGAAGTCCCTGGCTTGATGAAGCAATGTGTCCGTGATGTGGAGGGCAGAGGGCCAGAACATTCTCCTCCAGTGGAGGGGGCCTTCATGAAGCCTTGGTCACCATCTTCTCGCCTTGCGTCCTTTCGAAAGGGGAGGTAAGCTGTGAAAAGGAAACAGCTGGCATTAGCTGGCCCTATGAATTTTAATATACTGTATATTTTTAAAAAATTATATACAGGAGGTCCTCGTGTCTCAACATATGATGTTTAGAGTTTACATACAGACTATGTGGGCGAACTGGTTTGGCTGTGCATGGTGGAAGAATACGCAGTAACATGGCACATGAGTGAGGGAGTTTTACTTTTTCTGTGGTTTAGTTGTGTTTTTATGATTTTACAGCTGTGTTAGGACCGATGGGTGACTCAGGCTAGTGTGTGTTTCAACTAACACAAAACAGTGACGTAACCTTGCCTAAACATGTCATGGAGAATGTCATAGTTGTGTTGTGAGTTGTGAGATGTTTTATCTCATGATCTTCAATTAGCATTGGACATGAATGCTTATGGACATCAAACATTGTAATATACTTTATGACACTTAACAGCAATAGTAACAGTAATGGAAACATGACACTGTTACATTACTGGCCCTAATCTGTAATGACAACTCAGGACATGGTTTGATTACACCAGAGTTTTAAACAAAATTCACATAAAGAGTTGCCACATAAAGGTAGTGGAAGAGTGGGCTAAAATGGACAGAAACAGTTACTAGTGAAGAAATTAGTGTAGTGTTATGCAAAAGTTTGGACGACCCTGGATAAATTAAATGTTCTGCTGATTTTGAAATAAGCACATCTTCATATTTTCAATTCGTATGGATGCGTTTAATAACTTTACACACATCCTAAAATTACCCACCAAAAACGCAGTACGGTAAACAATTTGATTAGTAAACAGCACGTTATCATGTGCATCAGAATGAGCCCAATAATACAGTAAGATAATCTTGTTATTAAACACACAGCAGCCCATTTTATTTGTTTACTCAACGAGGAAAATGGGCCGTTTATTATCTTTGCCTGAGTCCCACTGTTGCCCCTGCATGCAGCATCCATCATGCCACAATGACCAAGCTGCCTGACCTAAAAGCTGATCAGAGATGCGGGAGGCCGCACGTTCCAAAATAAAAAACATCACTTAGAGTGCGCTGTCTTTGTTGGTCGCTTCAGAAGTTTGTTCAGGTTACACAGCCATTTTGAGATGAGGTCCCAGGTTAGAAGACTCGAGAGGGAACTAAAACTGACATTGTGGCTCTGGGCTGTCTCACAGGATTAGGCAGTACAGCCGTCACTGGCATGTGCTTTTGCTAGTTCCCATTATATCTGCTTGTGCCTCTTTCCAAATGACTTCCCCTCCAAACTGATCCGGCGCGGAGAGGAAGGCAGGATCATTGATTAATATTTCTGGAGGGAATGATGGCTAACCGTGAGGCACGCTTAACCCAAACAAAAGCACTTGAGGTATTCAAGGCCGAATGCGGAGGCTTGGGTTTACACATTCAGAAACCACACGGCCATGAGAAACACTTGACCTTCAGATATTTAGGAAAAGGTCAAGACTCTAAATTTGTGCTTGGGAAAACTCATTAGAATCTTTAAAATGGCTTTATAGCATTTCTGCGGAGATACAAATGCATTCGGCAGGGGAAACTAAAAATGTTTCACATTTTGCAAGTATTAGTTAATGGCATGTTGTTATTTCTCCCTCTTAAGCACTAAGGCATGAGTGTAATGAGAACTTCCAGCAACAAAGAACACACTGTACATAAACAGAAGATGTAGACATTCTGTAAAGTAATTCAAATGAAAGGATTTGAATGTCTTAATGGCCCCTTGTGTTCACGCGCTCAAAAAACAATTATTTCACAAGCTCTTCCTGCAGTCCTGCCCTTCCCCTGTTTATTAATCAGCTAATTACACATTGACAGTAATGAGGCCTCTGATTCATGCACTTAAATGAATAGGACTGAATGGCTATTTAATGATTAGCCCTTTGTGCGGCCTACCGTATATAGCAAGGCAGCATCCACTCGAGAGGGTGGAGAAAGACAGACGCTGCACATGGAAAACCACTTGATGCTGCTCACTGAAGCAACCAGCACTGCAATCTCTGGGCCACTTGTTTATATAATCATTTATAAAACTGAGGTTTTAAACAACCATCATGTAAACTTTTAATCTCTTGCATAAAAAAATACTGCCATTCAAGATTCAACCAGAGGCCATTACTAAGAACGTCTGATACAAATAGCTAATTACTAAATAATCTTCATTAAAAAAAATCCATTAGAATTGCACTGCTTGGTAAGTATGTGAGCCAAATAAATGACTTAAGCTTTAATAAAAGCCTAAACTACCATAAGATTCCCTCTTTTTACAGTGTGACCAGAGTGGCTGAATAGAAGCATGATGGTTATGATTGAGTGGCTCTCACAAATCCTTTCTCAGGTGCTAATGCTGGTATTTATCACTAGAACTGCTCAATGTGTATCAGACATTACAGGCCTTATCACACTATGCAGTATTCATAATGGCCTTATGAATGATTGTGTGCCAACATGCAAGCAAAGTGCTCTCATGATCTGTGCTGGATAAAAGAGCCAGGAGAGGAGAGGAGAGAATAGAAGAGAAGAAAGTAAAGCTGAAAGGAGATTGGGGAGGAGACCAGAAGAAAGAGGAGAGGAGAGGAGAGGAGAAGAGAGAGGAAAGAAGAGAGAGTAAAGGAGAGAGAAGAAAGAGAATAGGAGAGAAAAGAGGGGAGGAGAGGAGAGGAGAGAAAAAAAGAAGAGAGAGAAGAGGAGAGAGGAGAGGAGAGGTCTGTAGAGGGGAGAGAAGAAGAGTGAATGGGGAGAGCAGAGGAGTGGCGGGGAGGGGAGAGGAGGGTAGAGAAGAGGAGTGAGGGGGAGAGGAGAAGAGTGAAGGGGAGAGTATTGTAGAGGAGAAGAGGGGAGGGGAGAGAAGAGGAGGGTAGAAGAGAAGAGTGGGGGGGGAGAGAAGAAGAGTGAATGGGAGAGCAGAGGAGTGGAGGGGAGAGGAGGGGAGAGAAGAGGAGTGGGAGGAGAGGAGTGTAGAGGAGAAGAGTGAAGAGAAGAGGAGAGGAGTGGAGGGGAGAGAAAAAGAGTGGAGGGGAGAGGAGGGTAGAGGAGAAGAGTGAAGGGGGAGGTGAGGAGGGGAGAGAAGAAGAGTGGAGGGGTGAGGAGTAGAGTGGAGGGAAGAGAAAAATAGTGAAGAGGAGAGGAGTGGAGGGGAGAGAAGAAGAATGGAGGGGAGAGGAGTAGAGAGGAGGGGAGAGGAGAGGAGGGTAGAGGAGAAGAGCAGAGGGGAGAGGAGAGGAGGGTAGAGGAGAGTGAAGGGGAGAGAAGGGGAGAGGAGGGAAGAGAAAAAGAGTGAAGGGGAGAGGAGGGGAGAGAAGAAGAGTGAAGGGGAGAGAAGTAGAGTGACGAGAAGAGAAGAGGAGAGGAGAGGAGGGTAGAGAAGAGGTGCTAAGCGTCTCAGTGGTGGGCTTTTGAAGGACGCAGGAGGAGAGGGGAGCATGCAGAGTGGAGCGGGCGAGGGCGAAATAGTGCGGTGGGCTGCAATTCTGTCAGCAGAAGTGATGGCTGAGCGCTGGCGTTATTTGTCTTGCGCTGCCATATGGCCCTCGCGCCGGCGTGGGCATTAATGAGAGGGGGCCGGACCGCCGGGCAAGAACACCAGGGCCTCAGACACAGGTGATCTGTCACCATGGGGAAAGAGAGGGAGAGAGGGAGAGAGAACGAAAGAGGGGGGTGGGAGAGAGAGAGATAGAGAGAGGGTAAAAAGTTGAGGAGGAAAAGAAAGAGAGATGAGTTGGAGAAATGAGAGAAAGGTAAAAGAAGACAGAACAGACAGAGAAACAGAGAGAGCCAGAGATAGACAAAGAGAGAAAGGGCGAGAGAGACACGTTCTCTAATGAAAGCCCAAAAATAGAAAAACTCTGCATGCCAACACTAATGTAAACCCTTGCTGGTGAGATGAGGTTTCCTATGTTCTTACACCATATGGACAGTGGTATTATTTAGGGCAAGGATATGAAGTGAATGAGTGTATGAATAAGATTAAATCATAAAAATGATCAAAACTGTCTGATATAAAAAAAAAAAGATTCACCGTCACTACAGAACCCCATTATGTAACAACATAAAAGAATGTACAGAATTTGAGAAGAAGGTGAGACCCCCTCTGCATGGATTAAACATACATTTATCACATTTTAATGCTCCTTCTTTGATGCACATTTTTTTTGTTCCATTTTATTTATTTACTGGTAAATAACATCAAATGTGACATTTGATGTTATTTACCATTTGCAGGCTGTGAGTTTAGTTGAATTGGGCTCACTCAGTACTGACTGAACGGGTGTCCATGTTTGTCAAATATTTTCAGTATTATTTGAGGATAGTGAATGCCATTTTAAAACCTTAATCTTTCTGCTTCTTGCAATTGAAGTAGTTCAAGGTTTCATGCATGTTTCAGATCATTGTCTTCTTGTAATATCCAACCACTTTTCTTCTTCAGTTTCTACAGACGGTGGCGGATCAGTGCCCAGGATTTATTAATATTCCTTTCTTTCCTCTCTTTTCACTGCCCCAAAGCAAATCTTCACGCTCAACAGATGGCGAGGTGTTCATTAATTAAAATACATATTAAAAGTAAAGAGGCCCCTTATAGTCATGTGTGAACACTCCACAGCACTCAGTATGTACAGGGAAGTTCTTTTTCTGTATTTAGCCCATTTAACAAGTGAAGCAGGGGGCTGCCACCAAGAGGGGTGCAGGAAGCAGGGGGAGGAGGTACCTTGTCCAAGGGTGCCTCAGTGATGACACTTGCAGTGCTGGCATTCGAACCTACAACCTCATGATTGCAGGGGAAACTACATCAGACCACAGAATTTGCTCCGTAAAAGACCCTGGATCATCTCATTGTTCTACTGCAATCTTCAAACGCATATGATGAGATCACAAAGTTTCCTTCTGATGACTTTTCTGTGTAAACCATTTGTGTAATGAAACTGTAGAGTCAGCCAGTGCATCACAATCCCTACGCAAGGGATTAAGCTTCCTGTTGGGTCTTGGCAGTTCTTGGGGGTATAGCTTTGCACAACTCACCAAGCTGTTTGTTCAGAGGTTTTTCAATGCTTTTCCAGATGGTGCATTGTTCAAATGAACTTCTAGTTTACATTTTAAACAGAGAGAAAATTACAATCGTTATGTGTCTAGATATCTTTTAGTCTTCCCTTTAGTTTCAGACTCAGTCTACTGCTTAGATGTACCCTTTGAAGAGCAAGTACATCTTAAGAGGTTTGAAGGGACACATGACTTATTAGGCTCTGGAACTGCTTAAATGTTAAGGCTTAATGAGTCAATTGAGCTTTAAGTCTCTAGCAGATTTACTGAAACGGTGTTTAAACTTTTACACATACCATTTTTTCAGGTTAATAATTCCAGCAAATAAACTGTAATTTTGCATTAAAATTGTAGATATACCAGGTAATTTTCACAGCTGCATGCCTGTCATTTAATTTTGAATCACTACGATTTGAAACTTTAATTACCCATGAATAAAGTGAATGTTTGCTTGATCAGCACTGCATTTTATGATCATTTCACAAACTATAGGCAAACCAATTTAACCAAGACATGGTCTGTATTCAAGATCAAGTAAATCAGGAGTATTTTCTCCATATTTTGTATCATTTTCTATATTTAATTATACTGCGATCGTACTGTGATATAAATACTATTTTCCTGAAGCTCCTGGTCTGCGGTAGAATAAGCAATACTACAGGTGTGCTGCTTTTGGTTGGGAACTTTTCGGGAGCGGCTGCATTTGTATTGTTGGGTTAGTGACAGTGAGATGTGTTCTTGGCAGCCAATTTGAACCTGTAAAGTGGAGTGCTCATCCAATCCAAACAGTTTGATGAGTTCTCTCACAGCTAGCTCTAACACAATGTCTGCTAAGTGCTAAAGAGGTAAAGAGAGAGGTCTGAGCAACAGCTGGGTACAACCAGCACAATACCCACAGGAACTCTGGTAGACACCTCATCCTGTCACCCGGTAACACTGCTTAGTACGGACTCGAAAATCACACTGTCGCGCTGGAAAGCGTCTCTGTAGCACTCGCCTGATTACATCTCTCTCCGGGATCCCGCGAAGAGCGCCGCTTCCGTGCACAGACACAAATTAAGAGCAGAAAAGTAATTACCATTTAAACAATCAAACAGACGATATCTTTCCGAGCGCCACTCTCCCGGACTCTAATATAACCAGAGAGAGCGCCAGCCCTGAGAGACGCCAGGGTAAAGATTTATACAGAGCAGATGCAGCCACAGAAACTGACATTGGATGACACCCACTGCATGATAAATCACAACAGACACACTCCAGACTCCACGCTCAGGAAATCAACACAGACTGCAGGGCGAGGACGCGTACAAAGGAAGGCAGAGAGAAGCACCTGCTGGAGACAGCTCCTATTCACACAAGCGCAACAGCTTTAAACGCCGGGTTAAATACTTCAGTACCGACTGCAGTTAAGAACAAAATCCTCCTAATTAGTGCTGCAACATACAGTCAATATTAAACACCAGTCAGTTCTAACAGCACAATCTGATTGGTTGCAACCCACAGTATCAATCCGCTGAGCAGCAGTTCAATCAGATTCAGAACATTTTAATGATTCCAGGAGAACCTGCAAATGCTATAGCTGCACAAACAGACAAGAACAATATAAATATAATAACACAAGGTCAAACTCAACAGAAAACACTCTACTACATACACTATATGATGCATAAACAATATGCTCTGAACAGTAAATAATAAAGTAAAGAATACATAAAGTTAAGTAACGACTCATTTTGCCACTAATAGTAGTTTTCTCATTTTAGCGCACAAAACAAAAAATGGTAACCTTAGATAACTTGATCAGATTTATCAGTTTCTGACAAATTCTGAACCCTCTTTGAACATATGGACGTTTTGGTGGGCAGGTTCTGTGGGGTAGAAGAACTAACACGAGTTAAATAAAAAGGAGTTCATGAGAAACTAACAGAACAGAAATCAGCAAATGAGAGGAGCTGAAATGGAGCAAAACCCAGTTCATCTCAGTTTAAGCACAAACTGAAAAACCTGATGCCACTCCAGTTTCAACGCTCTATCCGTAACATGAAGGGTTCTACTGACTGACCAAAAAACTCCCGGATGCACATTTAATTAAAAAAATCCAGGCTTCTTTGCTTTACCTTTCTTTTGTTTGTTATATTCTCTTTATTTAACTGATGTATAACAATCAGTGAATTATTACGAATAACGTGATCTATGGCACTTGTTTTGGCAAGTGAATCACAGCCATCTTATTCCGGATTACGCAGGACCTCAACTGCTTAAATATTAAAAAAAAACAAGCAAAAGTTACAAGCAAAACCGACACAATCACTGTTTTTATAGGCCCATGCACATCTGCGGCAGAAGCTCTCCAGATCACTCTTTGGACAGTTTGCAACAATCCATTCCTAACATGGGTTTTCTAGGCTTTAATTGCAGCTGCTGTTTAAATTGGTTTTCTGCTCCTCAGGGTTATTTGCTAGCTAGCGTGGTCTCAATTGTGTTTAGTCCTGAGAACAAGTGGACTAACTGCTTTATGGAGCAATTGATGCAGTAAACTTGACCGAGTTTAGCTCAGGCTCTGGCATAAAGAATATTTCTTAGAACCCTGATCACTGTCAGGGCCTAGTAGGAAGGACACTTGGCTCTGGACCAAAAGGTCATAAGTTTGAATCCTACCACCCCTGGGTTCTCCCTCCTACAGTCAGACACACTCAAACAGCACAACCTGTGCTGGGTTGCCAGATTTGGGAGGATCCTTCATTTTTATGTACTTTATATGAACATAATTGTGTTTCAATTGTGTATTTCAATGAAATTGCATTAAACATATGAATAAAAAATAAAAATAATTTATTAATAAATTAGTAAATAATTTATTAATGCAAGATATAAATACAATTATAATATTTCCTCCATTTAGGCACTAAACTGAAAAGTGTGATTGTTTTCCTTATAAAATAGCAGCATTTTTTCTTTTCTATTTATTTTCTTTTCTAGATATTTTAAACATTTTATATCCAACAGAGGTCAGACTGTTCAAAAATGAAAAGCCCCACTTGTCAGTTACATTCTGTTTCAAGGGAAGGGAAAATAATAAAAGGGAAGACGGTAAAAATAAAAGGGTCTTTGAACTTTCTAAATTTGTCTTTCAGACAGTTTTTGGGGTGAGGTTGACCCATTTTCTCCACCAGTTTTGGGGAAAGGGTCAATGAGGGACAACTAGTTTGTGTTTGGCCCCACAGGGAGTTTGAGGGGGCAGGGGTGAGGCTTTTTTTTTAGGTTTTATGGGAAGCAACGTGGTAGCGTGGGGAGGTGAAGGACGGACTGGCCGGCCATTCCATCAGTCAGCGCAATAAATGGATGCAATCTGTATCCCTGCACAGCATTGGCTGTTTTTAAATTCCACCTCTTTTATCCAAATGAATGATGGACTCTGGTACAGTGCACTGTGCGGCAATATTAATATACATCAGAGGCCAGCGCCCCTCACTAAATCAGAAAACTGGGGGTATTTGTTATTTAAATGACAAACAGCGCACCAGGGAAGAGGCGCAGGCAGAGGAGACTTTGGAGAAGAGGTGGACAAACCAATTCAGATTTCAATCCTGCAGCGCTGTGCACGAGGGCCCAGGAACCATCAGTCTAATGAAAAAAGGCAGGCGGGCCAGCCCAAACGGACGAGGGGCTGACGCCTGGCACCATTTCCAATTCCGGCTCCCTCTCATCATCTTCATCCTTTCCGGGACTGGTCACAACAAGCAAGAGCTCCACGATCGGGCTTACATTGGAGCTCCCTTTAAAATCTGCACTGAAAAATACACTGAAACATGCTCTTAGAGCTATGGAAACAAAGTGTTACTGTAAAACACATCATTTGTAATGTATTTTAGCCAACTGAACTCAGTTTTAATGCTCGCAAGAAGCTTTTACAGCATGTTTTTGACACAATTTTCTTATTTAACTAGTTAAAGAAATAAAAATAACACAGTGATGGGCCAGATTGTTAAAGTCATTGTTACAGTGGCATCTGTTAAGGGCTGGGAGACATTAGGCAGCAAGTAAACAATCAGTTCTTTTCTCTGTGATGGAAACAGTTTGTAGGACTTTTAAAATTATATATATATATTTAAAAGTCATTACACTAACAGAGACTTTAATGACACTGTATTCAGATACATAGACTGTAATATGGAGTTGGTCCGTCTTTGCAGCTGCTATAATGCTCTGGACTCTGAGCTTGTTTTTCTACAACAAAGTAGATAACAAACTAGATAAAATGTGAATGTCCTACAGTAGCAAAAAGCTTTGGTTTTATATTTGATTTGATGGCGTTTAAGTTGAGATTCAGAAAAAAAATTTGAACTGTAACTGTGTTAAAGGGAACAAAAAAGCTCCTCATTAGTTTAAAGTGTTTGTAAACCAAATGTTATTGCACTTTTGTTCAGTACTTTAATGAAAAGTGCACAATACACTACTTTTGCACACACAAAAAATACACTCACTAATACATTTACAGTGTGTTCACCATTTTAGTGAAGAATAAACATTCAAAATGTCACTGATTATTCATTAATACAGGCCTACAAAATGCCACCACACAATGGGCTATTAATAAGCTATTCAATGACAGTTAATGATTTAGAATTTGACTCTGCATCACCACACAACTAGTTAATTGTCAGTCATGCACTGTTACAGATGCGTTCATTTTATAAGCAAAAATTTTGACCTTTTTTGTTTAAAGTTTAACAAAAAAAAAGCTTAACAAAAAGCTTTGGCTAAGTGATAAAACCCTGTGGGGTCACACACACACACACACGCACGCACATGCAAGCACACACACACACACACACACACACACACACACACACACACACACACACACACACACACACACACACACAC
>JBBPCW010000001.1:22700930-22720565 GCA_037974425.1 Phenacogrammus interruptus
TAAGATAAGATAAGATAAGATAAGATAAGATAAGATAAGATAAGATAAGATAAGATAAGATAAGATAAGATAAGACTTTATCTGTCCCACAGTGGTAAATTTGCATTGTCAAGGCCGAAAGTGAACAGAACAAATATAAGAGCAGCCAAAGCACAAATAACAAAAAACAAGGAAGAAGGAAAGCAAATTTGTGGTTTTATCTCATGAAAACTTGGAGAAACTTAGCTTAACATGAAAGCTTTGAGGACAGACCATTATTATTCAAGTCACATGCAGCTTCATCGTTATGTAATGGGAGTATAAGGGCAATCTTCCAAACTCCAGTTATATTCCACCATCTATTGATGAATCAGAACCCTGAGCCAAAACTTTAGCAACAAGTCACGCTGCCAATCACATTCCTTATATTCGTATAGAGCAAAGCAACTTAAATATCAGTTAACTAGTTAAAGAATATGTTTTCCCTTTGTACAAAACTAATTTGGGAGTCTCTTAAAACTGAGAGGGACATTTCTGTACTGCATATTTATTTTTGATCATTTTATCAACAAAATCCACAGGGCTTTTTCATCAATGTTACTTAAGCTAAAAAAAAATCGAATGGCTTTCTAGCATTTTTTCAAGTGAAAATAAGCACACTAATTTTTTTCAGCAAATTCTGGGTTATGATTTCTATTTTGGGGGGAATTTAACACATTGAGGGCAAAAAAATGAAATCTTGTAGTCAACTGTAACTTTTGCACAGGCCACATTTCATGCTCATCCAATATGTTAAATTCAACAAATACACATCAATTATATCTCAAATGTGTAGAAATATGTCCATTACAGCGGATGTGCACTCATTTACATTTAGAAAATCACCAAAAAGTAATTTGACCATGGAGCCCAAACTTTTCCAAAGGTGAGAGTCAAGGCCATTCTAGGCAAAACTACTGTTAAAAGTACTAATATTGAAGTTAATTCTTAATTTAAACTTTTTTTATACTTGTCTGTAACTCTTAGGGATTATATTTAATCATGTATATTATTATTTCTATGCTATCTTTTATTTATATTTTGAATGATGTAGCCAGGTGGCCAGTACCTGAAAGGGTGGTGGGAATTGCTGTGGTTTTCCTCCTTCTCTTGATGTCTCCGGCACACAGCAACCCCATTTGCACGTTTGACTGTCGACTGGAAAAGAAAATGGTTCACAGACACATATTTTAATAATAATCCTCATTAATTAAAATTATAAGCAGTTATAATTTAGAAATTAACACGGGTGGTGTTAACAAAATCCAATGAGAATCGCTATCAGGCACTGAACATACCTGGCTCGGAAAACTGTCACAGCTAATAATATTGAAAGAGAATGCTGTTCAGGGTCTAAGGGTGCAGTTACAGACAGGGAGCAGTAAGATGTACTGTAGGAGTTTTAACAGAAATATCAGTGGAGGAAAAAGGAGGCGTGTGGGCCGTGTGTCTATGTCGCTGCCGGGTACAGATAAACAAATTACCCTGGCTACAGACCCCCCTGTGTCATATGTCAGAAGCCCCTCGCACAGTGAACCCTGATTACTCGGATGTAAAGTTAAGGTCAAGGTCCTCTCCGCTGTGGAGGGGGAAGGGACTGATGCTTTAAGAGCTGATGTGTGTGCGTGTGTACACATCATCTGCTTCAATATGAGGAAAAAAAGAATACACACACCAATAACAAATGCTCATTACAGTGCTGGATTCTCAGGGATGTTTTTAAACCGCCAGATCGAATTCACATCAGGATTTTACACAGCACTGATGTCATCTCAAAACTTTTCAATATTTTTTTTATTTTAAATGCAATTTACATTGTGGTAACATTTCTTCATAAATAATGGATCAGATGGTCCAAATTACTTGGGAAAAATGACTTTGAATTAGGGATAAAAGCCATGAAAATGATAAGCAGAATTTCAATTTATTGTAGGGCTATCACAATTACTCCAGACTAAAAAAGATTAAATGACTGAAACTCACATTCTTGACGAATCAGCTTTAAACCATCATTATAAAGTCATGATCAGCAGTCTGAACATCTGCCACAAGGGGGCATATCACTGTTGTACATATAATTTAAAAAAAGAGAGAACCCACACTAGTAGGATCTTTTGAATGTGCTTCTTTTCATAGTCATACATTTTATGAATATGAAATAAATTATTTTTATTGTAAACTACATGTGTATTCGTTTAATGAGTAGTTCTAAATAAAGAAACATTAACACGCACCGATCATACTGTCCCTATCTATACATTTTCAATGTTTACTTATTGTCTCAACCCATCAGAGTAAAAGTCTGATTAAATTTATGCACATTAAATGTTTTTCTCCTTCTCCTGAAAAGCCATAATTTCTGAATCATAAGGTTTTCTTGCAATAGCGTCGATACAGTAAAGCCTATGTTTGAGAACATAAAAGAATGGATAGAGCAGCAGACGTCTGAAACCTGCCAGGGTGTAGGTCATTTCTGGCAGCCACATGAACCCCTCACCTCACACGTGTGTAGATAGGGCCCCGTCGCAGCCACCTTTTAACTGCCTGCGCATTCCCTGCCCTCAAAAGCCATAAATCACATGATACTGGTGCACCACCTGGGGAGGGGGGCTTGAGCGAAGTCTCTATGTTGTATAATCAATAGGTATAAAAATAAATGGCTTGACCGGTATTCTCCGCCTGCTACCCCTCTCTAATAAAATCCCCGTAATGCATATTTCATTTACTTTTATACTTATTGATTAGCTGTAGCCCAGTTAGTAAATCACGCGTCTATCGATCCCTCAATCGTAGCTCTGTCGGACAGCGTATAACCAGCCATTTGCTGCACTGATAAAGAGCTCAGCCATTGAACTCCCCACAGTAAATCTTTGCAAACTAACTTTTTAATTCCAAAATCAATGGACGCTTAAACACCACATTATTTCACTCACTGCTGCTGCCCAGGCCGGTATTAAAAGTAATACCCAGATGCGCTAGTGTCTAATGCATGGGGCTATGGCCCTTTGCCTCTCCATCCTTAGCCAGCAATCCCTGTTTTTCTGCTTTTGCCTGGCAGTCAGTTAGAGACGCCAGGGCTCAGCAGAAGCTCTTCTGTCTCCAGGCTCTTTCTGCACAGCTTGAAGTTCTGAGTTCATATCCTCAAGAAAGAATAATGGAAAAAACACATTTACATTAAAAACGGCTTGACATGTTTTAAGTAACAGGCCTGGAAAATGATAAACGTCCAAAAAGCCATAATACACAATGCAGCTATATCCTTTCCAAAGGCATTTATGGAAAGACACCTGTATAAAAATTTACAACAAAATGAATGGATTCCATGTTAATCATGCCTGGCTGATAAATATGTCTCATGGAAACAGTTGTCCTTATTAAAAGCTTTTAGTGTGAGAAAGAAAGCTTTTATGGGTGGAGTAAAAGTATCTGGAGGACGGGATTCATTATGTGGTTGAAAAGTTGTTTTGCTCAGAGTTTTTCCAATTGCAGGCAAGTTGGATCACTATGTAGGACAACAGCACTTCGACCGACAACCAAAGACGAGAGGGCAAAGCAAAGAAACATTTAAAAGGTCAACCGAGTCGTCCAAAGACGCCTCGGACATTTTTAGCGCTGCCTGGTCCCTGAGGTGCGGAGTAAAAACCACTCCGAGGCGAGGGTCAATCGGCGTTCGCGTGCCTACGCCTCTGAAGCAGATATATCAATTAAAAATAATAAATCAAAAGGGTGCGAGAGCCGCAGCTAGCAGCCGGACCGCCATCTATTTTCATTAAGCTCCGGGGCGCTCCAGGTGTGAGGAGGATCTTAAGATGAATAGAGGTATTCAAATGAATCAAAAAGGATTAGGGTCCCCTGGGATTGCAATCAATGCAGGCAAATCAATAATCAATAGGCCACTCACACCAATATACTAACTGCTGACATAGAGATCTCACAATTAAAATGAAAAGCAGGCGAGAGGAGTGCCGGAGGACTATGATTTATCTGAAGGCAGCGAATGTCATTTAGAAATAAATAAAGTCGATCGAGAAAACTTGCGTGCAGGCGGGACGCGGTTATGCATTTTAACATGGCAGCAGTGTGTGAGGTATTAGAGGGCGATCCGTCACCGCATGACGCCCGTTCCCTCAGGATCCCACCCATAAAAAACAATCCGCGAAGAGCGAATAACTCTCACTCTACACTATATGATCTAAACACTCGGAGGGACAATATAGAAACAATATTTTTTTGACTCAAACAACACATACACAATATATAATTTCACTGAGGACTGACTTAATGGGATTCTACTAAGGAACAGTGGAGGATAGAGACTGACATTTCTTAAAAAATAAAAAAGTTACATTTATGTACATTTTACATCTATTTATGTATGTAATGCAAAGCAGTCTGAGCTGTATTTTGATGTATGAGCGGCAATATATAAATAAATTATGATTAAATTATGATTAAAAGTTACTTTATTTCTCCCTTTATTATTTTCAACATGATTAAGTAGTCATCTTGAAGAGCCAAATGAAGACTGTTTAAAATTAAAAGAACAAGGCCACCGATTTTAGTTTTTGAGTTATTTAATCTGTTTCTAATCTAATCTAATCGGTTTTACAACAAATTAAATTAGATTGAGCAAAAAAAGTTGATTAAATAAAAAAACATTTATTACTGTCCTTTAATTTATTACTGTTTGACTTCACTTGCCATATGAAGAAAATACTTAATAAAAAAATAAATATTTGCAGTATTGGGAACATTAATAAATGATTAAATGGCAATTCAGTGTAACCACCTATTTAGAGAGATTTACTGAATTATCTACTTCAAGATTTACCCACCTTCATTGTGATTTACAGCTCTGTTCATCACTAGTTTTCTTCTTTTTCTGATTCTCTGTTTCCTACTCATCAAGTACAAACTGTGAAGTTTTTTTATTTGTAAAAGTGCAGTAAAGTAAAGCGGCCCCCTATAGTCACACATGAACACACCACAGCACAAAATTTTTCCTCTGTATTTAACCCTTACACCAAGTGAAGCAAGGGGCTGCCACCAACGAGGGGCAACGAGGGGAGCAGTGTGTGGGGATGGTACCTTGCTCAAGGGCACCACAGTGATGACACTAGCAGTGCTAGGATTCAAACCCACAACCTTCTGATTGCAGAGGCAACTTCCTAACCACCTGCCCTAGCAGTGAGGTTCCTGACCAAGGGAGCTTCTCCATGCTGCACCAATCAAAGTCCTTAGGAAGATATCTAATGCTACAACCACCTGCATCCTCCACATAATCAAACTGTTAGTCACTCTGGACGAGAGCCGTTGTCACAAGCATTATCTGGATGGGATTTTATTCAAATATTAACTCTGAACTTTTGATTTTGAAACCATTTTCTATCTAATCTTCTGAAATAAGTCTGACCACATTGTTTGCCACCCTGCTTCAGAACAGAGCTGTAGATAAATTACACACTTATAGAAGATACAGCTCCCGTTAAATAAAGAGTCAGAGCGCGATGACAGAGAACACATATTACACTTTGTAATCCCTTCATCCTCACTTGCAGTGCAAGTTATGAGCAAAACACATGCTGGCAATGTCAGAGCCATGTTAATATTAAATTCTTTCTCTCTGTCCAAATCTGAATCCTCATGAGGAGGAAGCTGAGAACCCATTTAATATTCATTGTTTTTAATATTCATTGTTTTTTGCCCAATTTTCTGCCCACCTCCAGTTTCATCCACTAGCTAAGACTCCCCCAATCACGCGAGACCACCAACACTGGGCGAGCACATGTTGTGTGAAGCTCCACATCTTTTCAAACTGTCGATAATCTACCATTACTGAACAACATAGTGCTTAGAGAAGAATGTTGACCACCAATACTGTAACATCTAACAGGTATCTGCACTGGACAGCCTCACACGAGTGCTTAGAGAAGAATGTTGACCACCAATACTGTAACATCTAACAGGTATCTGCACTGGACAGCCTCACACGAGGGGAGATGGGGGCCATCCTACCCAAACGCAAGGCTAACTGAGCTCTCTTGGAGACATGGGTGGCTGTGGCATCGACAAGTGTCCTTTATTAACTCTTAAACATCCTCCATGCCTGCAATGCTTGAAAACTTTTCCTACATTTTGTTTCATTATCGTTCACTTACAGCTCATTGAGACAGGCAGAATATCTGTTGAAAGTTAAGCTGTTCAATCCATCCCATACTTGTGTTTGTATGTAGCCAGGAGCCAATTGCGTTTTCTTGGTCTCCTGGTCACAGACATCACCAGGGATCAAACTCCCAATCTCCAGCACTCAGTGCCTCATAAACCCAGGCATAAAATTTGAGACATGTCCTGAAAGGTGATAAGCCATGCAAGGACTGCCAGATATTTATGAAGTGTTAGTTTATGCTTACAGGCCTTCAAAACAATAAAGTAAAAAATAATCAAAATAGTGTATTAAATCTTATTTGTGAGCCTGTAAAACCCCTTACATTTCATAATGGGTAGAAACTACAGTTGCAGGATTAAGGAGACAGTCACTACTTCCCTTCCGCAGTGTACGCACTGCACATATGTATATGTTGAGTGGCTCATTGTTACGGCTGGGAGCTTTGCTGGAGGCCTGGGTCAGGAGGACAGACATGTCTTCCCCCCAGAGGCCGGATTTGAGCAGCTTTGGGAGCTCAACCCAACTGCCACTAAGCGACAGGACACATCAGAGGCACCACGCGTGAATCCCCTCTCTCCCTCGTTCATTTGGGAGTATGATTTATACTTTTTGAAGTAAAAGGGGTCTCGAATTCTTCTATAAAGGAATTAAGAGGCCTCCCCTGAGTACAGCATTCAAATGAGAGCATGGCAATGATACCAGGGCCTTTTAATAGACAGAAATTAGTATTCAACATGCTTCAAATTCCAATCTGAAGAAACCTTTCAGGTGGAGAAGAAAGGCAATGAGTATGAAAGAGAGTGCTAAGAAGTGCGGCCGCTTCATCGGCGTCGTGTTTCTGCCCCTCATCAAGGAAAGAAGGAGCGCTTTTTAGAGCGGCCCAAGAGAGAGAGAGACAGAGGCAGAGGGGGAGCGTGAGGGAGAGAATTAAGAATGCACTGTAAATAGGCACCAAAGGCACAATGCAGTGAAGTCGAACATACTTGGGGCAATTAAACTCTCAGTCAGTCCGCACATCCCTAAGAGTGGCTACTCGCCTGCCTCTCCTTTGACAGACAATCTAAATAAATAAAGAAACAAATAAAGAACTTTTTTAAGAGCTGCTTGAACTGTTTCAACTGAGGCAGTAACACCATCTTCATAGTTTAAGGTAGTTAACAAACAAGACTCGATCGGAATACACAGCCATGACATTAAAACCACCTGTGTATATTGTCTAGGTCCAACTCATGTAGCCAACTGAGACATGGACTCCACAAGACCTCTGGAGGAGTGGCGTGGTATTTGGCACCAGGATTTTGGGTGGTGGTGGTCTAGTGAGTAGGATACTTGCCTCTGGACCAACAGGTCATGGGTTCTAATTCTACCTTCAGCACACCACCACTGGGTTCCTGAGTAAGACCTTTATCTCCAAGTTGCTCCAGGGAGACTGTCTCCTGTAGTTAGGGAATGGAAGTCGCTTTGGATGAAAGTGTCTGCTAAATGATCCATTAAATCCTGTAAATTGTGAGGTGGGGCTTCCAAGGATTGGACTAGTTTGTCAAGGACATTCTGGGGAACACCCTGAACTCTTGTTCAGGTTCCTCAAACCACTCCTGAACAAATCTGCAGTGTGGCAGAGGAACTTTGTTTGCAACAATGTTTCGAAAATTGGTACAATCCAAAGCAACATCCATGTGAATATCAGAAGGTTTCCCAGTAGAACGTTGCCCTGAGCACCACACTGCCTCTAAGGCCTGCCTTCTTTTCATAAGGCACTGGGGAGCCATCTCTTCTCCAGGTAAATGCTGCAAATAGAGACTCGGTTGTCCACATGTTGTAAAAGTCATACTGTCTCCTAAACCACATCCACAAGTCTATGCCACCTTAATGAGGAGTTAGATGTGGTTTGAAGGGATTCAGAGAAGCTTTGGTGTATTTTATTGGAAACAATTTAGATGACTACTGATTTATAGTCTTGTAGCTCCAGTTCTGACCAACTGGTGCTATTTTTTTGTTTTGCCAAACTATTCCATTGAAAACTGCCTTATACACCTATTCTTCCTGATGCAGTTTATCCACTGTGTGACACAGAGGCTGCCCTCATCTTTATTTAAATGTATGGTGGCCATAAGAAAACACTCAATACTTTGTCAGATCAGACACTTCGTCATGCATATCAAGCCCTATAGATCACAAGGTGACAGTTTGAGCTGCACTCCTGAGGGAGTTGTCCACCATCAAAACGACGCTAACCCTGGTGAAAACTTTCATGCAGGTCAAATCGGTTAACTCTCGATCCCCCCACCCCCACCCACTCTTGTTCTATGCATGGTTCATTTGGAGGAGTTAACTAAAAATGGTCCATCAATATATTGAGCTTTGACAGCAAATCTGTTCACGGTTGGTTTCGACACTCCCTGGAGACGCAAAAATCTTTTTGATATGTTCCGTAACCAGCTCAATCCCGCCCACACTGAGGGGAGGTATTTCTGAAGTATCTGGCATAAATACAATAGTGGTTCACCTTGCTGCTCGCCTCAATGATAATTTAGCAGAGTGTTTAGTGGATATAAACAGAAAGACAGAAAGTGAAGCTTAGTTGTTTTACTGTGACGGGGGAAAAGCGCTCATAAAAGTCAACACAAAGTTCTTCTAGTAATGACAAGAATAATTCTCGCACCAAAACAAGGCTTACTGTCAAAGCTCTCTGTTGAAAAAGGTTAAAATCAACTCCCAGTATGACTTTTCGTGCTTATTTAGAGAAACTGGAAGTGTCACAGGCAGACACTCACCTGCTTTTACACACGGATGCAGGGCAGCGAGGATGGGTGCTGTCAGGAACCACGCCAACAGGATACATCGGCAACGGACACAGAGGCTTCAGCTAGAAACAAAGTCAGTACCCGAGTGTTATGGAGGGGAAAAAAACACAGCAGACTGATAAAATTGATGAAATAAGTCTTACCTGACTTCGATCTCGTTTTCCAAAGGAAGGCAACCAAATCCTAAAATATATACATTATTATTATTATCATTATTATCATTATTATTAATCATAAAACATTTCATCTGAAGAGAAAAGAAGGGCAAAATCTTACTCTTTCTGACAGGAGTCCTGGGGATAGCTCCTCATTTTGTCCACAAAAACAGTCATATTGTTATCCTACAACACAAACAGAGAAGCAGTGCTCCGTGTAATGGGCCAGAGGGGTAAAAAGGATCGAGGTAGTGGTCTAGTGGGTAAAACACTTGCCTGTGAACCCAATGACCACAAAGTTGCAGGTTCAAACCCCCCCACTTTCTACTATTGTGTCCCAGAGCAAGAAACTTAACCCTCAGTGTCTCCAGGGGAACTGTCCCTGTAAATAATGACTGTAAGTTGCTCTGGATAAGAGTGTCAGCCAAATGCCCCCTTTACCCTTTACATTGCTGTGAGGGATCTTTAACAAAGAATAAAAGCAGCATGCACTGCAAGACCTAAGATATGTTTATAATATGACAGTTTGGTCTCACCCTGGCAGGCAACCTCCTCCTGCCTCGTCTAATGCAGCGCGCAACCACACCGGGTAAACGGTTCAGACGGCCATGATAACCTGCAACACACACACACACACACACACACACACACAGTTATGATGCTGATAGAAAGAGAGAGAATAGAATGAAATAGAGAGAGAGTTCATAACTTAGATTTTCTATATTCAAGATTCAAGGATTTTTTAATGTCACCTACAGTGGTACCTTGACTTGCGAGTGTCCCAACTTACAAGTTTTTCGAGATACAAGCCGTCTCTCTGACGATTTATTGTTTTGAGTTGAGAGCTAAAATTCGGCTTATGAGCATTTGTGCTTGCAGCAAAAGTTTGTTTATCCATGTGTCCAAATAAACTGAGTGTGAAGGACAGTGCTGAGATGATCTGCACTGAGCTAAAGAAATAAATTAGAAAACCATGAGCAGCAAGTGATAATCTTCGAGAAGACTTGAGCTGTTTACACTGATTTGCTGCAGCACACCCAGGCACTTCGGCGAACGAGGCATCAGGCGACCTGTTTAAAGCCAGTAGGGGCTGGTTTATGAATTTAAAAAGTGTACATCAAATGCTGTACATTATACTTAATAAAAACAGTTTATTGAATTACACTCTATTGTAAAAAAAAAAAATGCAGTGTTTTTTGGAGGTCCAGAACAGATTAATAGCATTTCAATTCATTTTAATGCTATTAATTAATTTATTAATCAATTTATTTGACATACGAGTTATTTGAGTTCCGAGCTCAGCTACGGCACTTTAAGTCAAGGTACCGTTGTACATAGTTACAGTGAAATGTGTCCCAGAGTCAACCTGTGAGACAAAGTTATCAAATAATTCGAGATAAATTTTGAAAGGCTACATTAAGCTAATAAAAACATACACAAAAATATATTCTAACTAAACTAACTAAATATTCCAAACAGAAGCACCATCTTTACACTGTGCAAAATGTAACAGAACAGAATATCTGTGGTGGTTTGCTGTCACATTCATTGTAATAAATGTTCATTTTTGTTTATCTCTTATGGATCACAGTGACAAATCTCACCAAAGGTTGTGATCAACATTGTCTATAATAGGAGTGGGGAAATTTTTTATCATTACTGTTATAAATTAAGTCGTATTATTTCACAGTAAGCTCACTCTGAGCATATCATGGACATCATCAGTACTTTCATTATCATCAGATATTCATTTCATTACAAAGAGGGTATAATGAGGCCTGTTAGAGGAGATTTCATGCAGAACAGTGTTCTTCCATCTCAAATTTGTCAGAGACTCTGATTCTACCTCTCTGATTGGGGCGGGCGGGCTGGAGGAATGTGGCTGAGCGACTCTTCTCTCTCCTAGCGTCCAGCCCAGCTGGCCTGGGGGCGGTTTCTGACTCTCTGCTGGAGCGCAAGCCCTGAACGCTCATGCCTGACACACACTCGCCTTCAAAGAACCAGTCACTCTGTTCATCATCACCTGCAGAGAAAAGATCGATCTGGAGCAATCTGTGCAAACTCCTAATGTGGTGTTCAGGTAACAGCACACCGAGAAGGAATAAACACACATTTCCATAATTCCTGATATATCACCACAGCCACACACTAGAAATAAAGATAAGAGAAAGAAACATAAATTAGGCCTGAAAATAGAGAGAGACAATATGTTTTGCTTCACCACACAGTAGATAAGTCAATAAATCAATCTGGGTAATGAATAATTTCATAACTGGCAACATTATATACCGACACTAATCACTACAGTCAGCCTGCACTTACTGTTTTGCTGAACATCAGATTATTAATAGTGTTTTAATTATTACTCCGATGCTTTGTTCCACTCCTGGAGGGCTCGATCGTATCAGTGTTTTTGGCTGAGGAATAATTTCAGGATCATAACCGGCAACATAACATTTCAATTACTCGTGCATGTGCCCTCTGTGTCAAATGGTGTTAAGTGAAGTGCAATCTCACTGTGGCTTCTGGGTCAGTCGAGGGCTTTGTTACTGCACCATGCACAACAGCAAGGGAGGACCTCACACACACACACTCACACACACACCCCAGTCCCAGACGTGCTATCCATGGGCCTGTCAGTCACCCACATGGCAAGGCCATGCCTCTCACAGTCAAGGTGTAGTGACAACTGTTAAATCAGAGGATGCCTAGCGCCACCATGGCTAATGAGATTAGCAAAGCCTTCAGCGCTCATTAGCGCTACATGACAACCTCTCATTAGAGCCACATGGGCACCCGGCAACTGCCACCCACTGCAACCAACCCTACACTTTGACGTGATCCCATGTGCTTTTTCTGCTGTGACTGGCCTTGAAACTGGTTCGTATCTACAGGCTAGTTTTACTGGGCTACAGGGCTGATGATCTATTGACAGTAGTGTATAATCATAATCACAATCAGATCAGAAATATATTCAAAAATACACTTCAAGAAAAATCATAATGTACCTCCACCTCCTGCAGTATTTTCTGCAGCCAAAATTCAGTTTCTTTCCTCCCTGACAGCTGCATCTGTATTCATTTTTTTCTTAAGGAATGAACAGAAGTGAGAAGGCGGGCGGAATTTGTTCTGTGATGTGATTACATTTTGTTAATTTGCATTTTTTGCATTTACTTTCACAGATCACTTGTTTTTCAAATCTGACTGTATTACGTGTTATTCTCTCATTCGCCCCTTTTAAAGACACCTCATTTCCTGGTAATGGAATCCAAAAAAAAACCATTAATGTCATAAACATGAACCAAAAAATCTACGAATCATTTCCTAACTCTGTAGTGCATGCAATGGTTCTCTAAAAATAAAAAAATGAACGTTCCTGCAGTATTTTCACCTGTATTACAGCGGCACTCGTTTGAAGTGCATGTGGTTTATTGACTTATGTGGTTTAATGCAATAAAAAAGAAATGGTACAGTTAGCATTAGCAAGAAAGAAATAGTACATCTTGCCTATATCCGGCGTGAACATATGCATGAATTTGACACACTTTAATGGCATAAATACAAGCTGTGCTCCTTTCTACCTTGCCTTCCTTCGTCATTGGTGAAAAGCCCAGGGTCACTGCTGCACACGCTGCTCGTTTCACTGCAATAAAACACAGAAGAAGCTGCATTTTAGCACCTGAATGTTACGTTCTAATTGTGCAAAGTCAGAACCGCATTCTCAAACTTCAGTCAAAAGCACAATGATGACTCCGAAGATATTTTTTTGCTGTCATCAGTAAAACATCCATTATATACACACAGGCTGACCATACATGAAGAACAAAGCGACTTCTGACATCACATATTTATAAGAATTATGAAAATATGCAGAGACGGAGGTCAAGCGAGATCAGACCAAAGTAAACACACAAGGTCCTTCCTCACTCGCGTCTGCTGTCCGGATTACAAACACAAAGACGTTGGGGAGGGGCGGGTACAGATGCGGATCGAAGCTCGTGAGTGACATGCCCAATCTAATTGAATATCCCCCCCGTCAGCTCCAATCTAATCTGCCCGGCCTTTTCTGAGGATGACAGGAATGCACCAGATTTCTCCCTCCCGCTCTTTCCGTCTGCTCGTTCAGCAGGCAGTGAATGGACCTCGGGCTTCGACTTCAACAACTGGACAGCATCTGCTGTAAAGGCTGCTCTGGCCTGGAGCACAGGCCAACATCACTGATCCTCACCCCACCCACTGTAACCCACTTTGGAAACAGATCCAGCCGCACCTTAGGCCTCTTGTACCACACACTGGTGTGGCAAGTCATAATGGGTGGATTACAGTTCTCTGCATATAATGTGCAATACTGCCTGATTCTGACAGGTTAAAGGAATAGTTCAGGTCAAAAACCTAATTCGCACAATTTTCCAATTACATGTATGTGACCAGCCAAGACCCGTCTGGGGTCCAAATGGAACTACGAGGCTGATGCTTCAATAGACACCCAATATTTAAAAACACATCTTCAAAACTTCTGTCAAACCTCTCAAACCACACTGAGCTCTTCATTAGGGAGGATGATGTACACAGAAGTGTGGAAATGTTTGACTGAAGTGACTTTTAAAACACCATCCTTTTCCCCCCGATACATAGAACCAATCAACGTCAAATTTAATAAGTTAAAAAAAGGCAGAATGACCACAAAATCAAATATGATTTCAGAGGTGTGTATGGTTTCAATGAGTCAAATAAAACAACAGCCAACAGAACTAGTCCATAGCTACAATCCAGACGCCCAATTTGATTGGCTGAAAAGCGATCTACCCATACTGCTATATGTGACAACACCATGTTTTTTGGTAAACTCGTATAATTTACTGGTTGCTAAAGTCCAGTTTACTTCTATAGCCCATATTTTACACAAAGGTAACACAATATGCTTACAGGATATACAGGAATAGGATAAAAATATTAAGCATGAAAATAATAGCAAAAAAAAAACCAGAAAAATTAAAGGATAACTAAAAATCAATCAAAGAGGATTAAATGTGTGATGGAAGTGCAGATATATAAATAACAACAATTTTGATGGAACTGCAGTTTTTTAAATCATAGTTTGTGCAACACCAACACCGCACAACTTGACAACCAAAAGACATAATACATTAACTGACAGACACATAGAAACTGGTGATGATAACCGCTTCACACTGCTGGTGGTCTGATCATGGAGACGCAGCCCCGCGGTGGGCGGTTCCCTAGTGTGCGGTAGTGGGGACTGACAGTCCTGTCTGCTCGGCAGTTTGCCTCGTGTTGATCAGAGTTGACCTTGACCGTGAGGAGAGAGGTCGGTGGGGTCAGACACTCGCTGATGCAGGACTTCGCCATATTGGGCGAGACGCGGGCCCACCATGCATCACTCTTAGCAGATGGCCCCCGCGCCGCCGCACCCTTGCACACCCTGGAAACAGATGCGGGAAGGGGGTCACGGTCTCAAGGGAACGAGGCGGGCTTAGCCCAGCACTCCTGGAGAAATACACACACATGCTCCTCAGCTGTCCGCTGGCCTCTGGAATTGAGGCTGTGCATCTGGAGCAATGCAGGAGCCCTTTTGTGTCAGCAGAAGGAAGACGGCTACCGATCCTCCTGGCCATGCGAGATTCATAATGAGCACTAATCGCCCTGTAAAAACGATCACTGCCTTCTGTCCGCACCCTGCGCCGCATCTGGCAGCAGCCCTGCTGGTGTGTTCAGGCCCAGAAACACTTAAGGAATTACAGAGGCCATTTTATTTCATTACAGCTGTGCATTTATAGCTCCTCGTGGGTAGACGAAGACACTCTGGCTTTGGTCTTGAGAACAAATGAAAGATGTTTCTGGGCTTGAATGTATGGTTCCAGAAAGACCTTTAACTGGTATTTTAATATTATTTTGCATCTTGTGAAAAGAAAAACAATTGTGACTACAGATTTACTGGATTACATCCAATACAGGTTACATCCAAGTCCAAATTTTGCATCTTCCTTTGAATGCTGCAGCTACAGGACTATCAAACCCAAACAAACACAAGGGCTAATATTTTGCACGCTAATTTTCAAAATAACAAATGATTTTATGTGCAATTCCCACTTGTAGGAGAGGTGCTGTTTAAAGTCATTTGCGTTTCTATTAAACAATATTTAAGCGACACATTTTAGACTTTCCACACCCAAAAAACGACCTGGTTTTCTAGATAAATATGTCATTACAATCCACCAGGAATTTATAGGGGTGGTGAAAGTAGTTCTGATAGGGTTTATTGCATGTTATGCCAAAAACACACCTTTGGATAATTGAGAGAGTTGGAACAACCTTTTCAAGGCTGGGTGTGTCATAACATGGATTATGACACACCCAATAATGTGAGCTGTACCTTGCCTTTTCAAAATGAAGCCCTCAAAGTCAATAGTCAAATCGTTTCTGTAAAATTCATCACCAAAATTTCTTTCAACCCACTGAAACCATATCCAGTTCTTCATTTAGGATCTGGACAGTCATTCCAGACAACACCAATGCTGGCATTCACAAAGCAGTCACTTTCCTCAGTATTTATGGCAGTCAGTGTAACAAACACTGATTCTAACTAAAAGAAGCGTAATTTAAACAAATGTGACTTGGCTGACTACACCAGGGGTAAGTGGAAAAATGTGTTTTTGTTGCAAAATCATTCCCTTAGACTTCACACTCTGCACGTCTCACTCCCAGAAATGGCTCTTTATATAAGCATCTACTGAAAGGCTCTTTAGGGAATCAAAGTGCCTCTGCCCTGGCATCATTTCAAAGAATCCTTTTGGCATCCTCATTTTTAAAGGAGCTGCTGACTCAATTACAAACACAGCTTTTGGTTCCAAAATGCATTAAATGCCTTTTTTTATCACTGCATTTTCCCCCCCAGTGAAACAGGTTGTTCAACCACAAGAGGTTCCATTGCTATGTGATGATTTAATCCACCATTACTAGCTTTAACTGTGTTTAGTACAATCAATGTGCAATAATTCTGTTTAGGAAAGAAACTAACATTAACATTTCTTAACTTTATGACTTTATCTATCATTAACAAAGGTCTTAGGACATTAACAAAGGTCTAAGGTCAACCCTCATTTTTTATAAGACTACATTAAATACACAAGGAAATGGGCCGTGTTCTAGATTTGAAAGTCAACGTGAGTCGAAAGCATAAATTGATTAACAAAATAAGTTTAAGAATGCATAGTAACACTCTTCCACACCTGGTTATCAGATGTAACAGAATCTGTAGATTTTAGCTTGATCAATGACAACAGCACAGCATTTAGGGCTGTTTGATATGTACCATGCACTCCTATGTTAATCTTTGAGTCTCCTACATCAGACATCACAAAAAAATACTTTGCATGTTTTTGGCCACAATATAGCAAGTACTAGAAACAGTACAAATCTTTATTACTTTTACTTGTGCAATCAAGGCTCCAAAACAGCAGACAGCTATATGCACAAACTCTGCACTAGTATAAACCTCATGAGGACTGTAAGTAAAAGAACCTTATCAAATCCTCAAAGAGTTCATAGTTTGTTTTTACTTGGTAAAATGAATAAAGTAATCTGCTGGTTTTAATAACTGATCCATTACTGGAAGTTACAAATGGAAATGAATGTTCTTTACTCCATCAGTGTGATGTTCATGAGTCGTGTCTGGAGTACAATACAAAGCGCAGAGGGGCAACGTAGGCATGCCGGGCGCAACGCTTCATTTCTGGCGTGAAATCGGTACTGGCAACCCTATTTTACAGTATCGTGATTCTGTGTGGCTGTAACATTGGGGATTTAAGTCCTAAAGCTTGGGCTGTTTTATTAGCAACCTCAACCTCATAGGACAGGGCACAAATTTGACTTCAACGGCATCATTATTTGGAATAAGGGCACATAAAAACCTATCCAGAAACATACATGATTTCTGTGTTGCCTGAGTGTCATTTAATGTCGAAGCTTTGCTGAACCACGCAATGTATCCGTACCTTTCAGATCTTTTGTGCATGTTCCAGAAATGAACAACAATCAATACAATTAAGCTCTATCAGATACAAGCACACTTAAGAGACAAGAGTATCCTGAGAAATCCCCGGTGAAACTGAATCTCTGTTGATGTGCTTGAATGTCAAGGGAGTAAAGGAGCCGTGTTAAATTTGAAGAAGAATGATAGGCACAATATAAACAATTAATTAGACCGCACATTAAGTATTAAACAATATTAAAGGTGTAATGTGATGTTGCCTTGAGAGGCTTGCTGCCAATATGAAACTGTTTCCATTAAGTAGCGCCTAATTAATGCCATGCATTATTGACACTAACATTTTTCTTTCGGCTTGTAGGAGTCCCCCTTCTCCCTCTAACATGACCTTCAGTGGGAGAACTTGCAAGCAAGTTTATCTGTCTCTGTCTCTGTCGTGCCTTGCGTTAAGTAAAACCCTGCAGTGAGATATGCAGAGATGAATTATAAATGTTAAAACACGTTCACACTGGCATTCAGTGCATTGTAAACTAACATGGCCAAGCAAATCCAAATTCCTGAGCACAGCCCAAGGCTTCCCTGAAGACGCCTCCCCAGCAGCTTGCTCTGGATGAGCGTATGGAGGATCTCTTTTTGTCCCATTGTCTACATACATTCTGGGGAGGTTGAGCCTGAAACGCACTTCCTAAGACAGAATGCAATCATTAGGATATAATCCCACCCTCCTGAGACTAATAGGCCTAGTAGGCCAGTTTTGGGGTGATTACTCCACAACGGAGAGTCATTGAGAGGTGGCTTATTCCACAGTCCAGAACAAAGAAGTATGGCAAAAACCAGGGGAGCGTCTAGCTGATAACAAGGAGCCCCATTCCAAGACCATGCCCTCTTCCATAAGCGTCTGATTAAAAGGGTCTTCCAGCCTCCCTCAGCTTGGGTAATTGGATTAGTCTCAGGGATTTGTGGAAACGAACTTGGGCAAGTCAGGATCCAATCCCAAACTCCTCCACTACTTTGCCAAATCAAAATTACCAAAGTAATGACGAGTGGAAGCGGCTCAAAAGAACAGCATCTTCGACGGCAAACCGCTCTTGCCACCTAGTCTAGACGAGTCTTTATGCCTAGTCTCATGCCACCTAGTCTTTGAGCAATTTCCTCCAGGATCAAAACAGTTTTCTGATTCTGACTCTGAACAACACACTATTTGAAATGACTCTCTACAGTGCAAGAGGCTTTACACACCCTCAGAAATAAATAAATTCAAAAAGTAAAACAATATCCTCTAATCTATTAGTAATTAACAATTGTTTATATTTAGATATAAATAATTAACCATTTTAATTCTGATCTATTTTTGCTGATCTATTCTGATCTATTTTAAACGGCAGACTTTTACTTCGTTTAGAGTTTATATTTATAACGTATCAATATATTAGTATTCCGTGTGTCTTTTTGTAAACTGTAAGATGTGGAACCAAGCCATCTCAACACACTTCCAGGAGAACACTGTGTCAGCTAACAGTTTCCCACATTCGCTAGAACTGAGTGATGGGAGGGCAGAGGAAGCCTATTCCTACCATCCAGAAAGACTCTCACTCTTGGACTCCTGGCTACAGATGGCTGTGATATTGCTCGATGAGGAGACCAACATTTAGGTGGTTGCATTTGGAAAGCAGGCGAAGAGCTGTCAACTTAATGTAGCTACAGAGCCACAGATGAAGCTGCTCTTGAAGCTGCTTCAAGTTGATTCATGGTCAGTTGGTTATTCTAGACAGGCCCAAGGTTGTTCATGGCCTGAGATCCAGTCCTGGAGTTTATCTGTACCCACAGATGAGGCCTCCCAGCCGAAAGTTCTCAGAACCAATATTATTAAACAACATTTTGATGGAAAACACCTAAAGCACTAGCAACGGCCGTGAGTATCCCTGTCAATTCAGCTGGTGCGATAGTCAATAATTAAAATGATGGTCCAGGTGTGAAAATTTCAGACAAATGGCTTGCAAAAAAGGCGCATTTATTCTTTTATGACCTACTAATGTAAAATTTAAGGTTAATGACCTCTGCCCTTATTTAAGAGTGATAATTATAAAGCCATGTGACCTGAAAACAGTTCAGATAAGTGGTCAGTTGGTCATTCTAGATGGGACCAAGGTTGTTCATGGCCTGAGATCCAGCCCTGTAACCACAGGTGAGGCCTCCCAGCCAGGCCAGACTGAGCACCAGGTGGTGTGCCATCCATCGGGCCCAGCGCAGGTCTAATCAAGGATGGACAGCCCAGCTGGAGCTGCCAACAGCTGCTTCACACACACTTGGATTGGCTTAAGGAAAGTCTGGACACTGTCTGTATGCAAGGGCCAGGAGGGGAGACCTCATATATGCCACATGCTTAAAATTAACATCTGGCCTCACAGTGTGTGTGTGTGTGTGTGTGTGTGTATAGCATGACCCTAAGGGAAAGCTGTTATGAGCATTTTAGAATGCACTGAC
>JBBPCW010000001.1:22749028-22764435 GCA_037974425.1 Phenacogrammus interruptus
TGTGTGTGTGTGGGTGTGTTTGTGTGTGTGTGTGTGTGTGTGTGTGTGTGTGTGTGTGTGTGTGTGTGTGTGTGTGTACACACTTTCATTAAAGTACACTAGTAGAGTGAACTTTCTTTCAAAGAGAGAAAAAGGACATTTGTATTTATGATCATGATGGCACTAAAATTAATTGGAATAATTGAAAAGGATTAATTCATTTTTATAGCCACAAAAGAGATCATAACGGAAACTAATACGTGTTTTGACTCCATGGAAGTTAAATTAGTCTTTATATGCAGTAATTGGTTAAGAACATGTTATATTATCTTCAATGATTTTACTTCTCTTCTTTTTATATTTTTTGTTGTATTTTTATATTTTGCTATTGCCATTTTAAATATAGTACAAATTTTGACTCAGTTCTATGCACATCAGATTGTTGTGGCAGATTTTGGAGGACTTTTACAGAGGAATGGCGGTGTTTGACAGCACGCGGGTGTCTGTTAGAAGCGAGCGGGTGTGGATCCGTTGGCCTGTCACAATTAAAGCTTCACATGCCGACCGCATGACGAACTGCGAGCTAAAGTTTCCTCAAACGTTCGTCTATTTGGCTTCGGCCCTCATCAAACTGACTGGCAACAATGGGATCTCCCTGATATCCCTCCCTTAATATTGATGTGTGTTTGCTGGGTGTCTGCTTTCAGGGGAAGCTTACCTTCACCACGCCTGGATTGAGTGTCACTCACTGTTAGGAAAGCACCAGCCGCTCCACTGAGGATTTATTCACAGTTTGAGCCCAGTTTCTCCTCTTCTTCCTCTTCTACCTCGCCCTCTTCTTCTACTTCTTCCTTTTCTTCTCCTTCTTCTTCCTCTTCTTCCTCTTCCTCCTCTTCTTCTTCTTCTTCTTCCTCTTCTTTATCTTCTTCTTCTATTTCTCCTTCTTTCTCTTCTTCCTCTTCATCTTCTTCTACCTCTTTTCTCTTCTTCTTCTTCTACTTCTTCCACTTTTCTCATTACATCAGATTCTTCTTCTACTTCTTTCTCTTCTTCTTCTACTTCTTCCTCTTTTCTCTTCTTCTTCTTCCTCCTCTTCTTCTTCTTCTTCTTCTTCAACTTCTTCCTCTTTTCTCATTACTTTCTTCTTTTTCATTTCTCCTTGTTTCACATCTTCTATCTTTTTCCTCATCCTCTACTACTTCCTCAACACCATTTCTTCTTCCTCTGCTTCATTACCGCCTTTGTTTTCTTCTCTTTTTTCTTCTTTCTCTTTTTTGTTTGTGGTCACACAATATTAGTTAAATGTTTACTGATGATCTGAATATTTCGGTAATATTTCTGTACATTAAAGGGAGACACGGTGGTTGTGTTAAGATCAGATGTGCCACCTGAGGTTTCACCCACATCAGTTTTCAGTCGCTTCACAACCATTTCACACAATTGCATTGGAGTTCTTTGAAAGGGAGAACAAAACAACAAACGCTTAGGAAATAAATCCTCACTTTTCAATCCCATTCTGGCCAAACTTAAATGAGATTGAAAGTTTCAACCACACTTCCTCAAGGTCATCAAATGGGCTGTCAATCATGTGTCAGCACTGTGTGATTTTCATCTGGACTAATACATCAGAACACACTCTCACTCACTCACTCACTCTCTCACTCACTCACTCACTCACTCACTCTCACTCACCCTTTGTTGCCTCTTCTCCTCCATCCCTCCATCCCTCCACACAGAGGCCTGCTGTGACCATCTGATCCTGAATACAAACACCAGACCCTGTGTGTCCCTTTAATGTACAGAAATATTACTGATATGATCAGATCATCAGTAAATATTTAACTAATATGTTGTGTGTCGATGTGCAAAATGTACTAGAAATACTGCCAGAAGAAAAGGAGAAGGAGACAGAGAAGAGAAACAAGAAAGTGAAGAAACATAAAAGAAGAAATCAAAGAAGAGGAAGAAGAAACAGATGAACTTCTTCTTCATCCTCTACTACCTCTTCGTCATAATTTGTCCTTCTTCCTTTTCTCCTTCTTTCTTTACTACTTCATCATTCTCATCATCATCTTCTTCTTTTTCTTCTACTTCTGAATAATTTCTTCTTCATCTTCCTTTTCTTCTTCATCCTCTACAACGTCAGCATCATATCTTTTCCTTATTTTCTTGTTGCTCTTAACCCTCTACTACTTCAACATCTTCTTCTTCATCATTTCTTCTTTTTCTTCTTCTTCTTCCTCATCCTCTTCTTGTTCCTCTTCATCCTCTACTACTTCATCATTGTTTCTTCTTCTTCTTCATCATCCTCCACTACTTCTTCATTGAAGCTGCCTAGACTGAGTGTTTTGCAGAAACACCAGCAGCCACGTTAGTGTGTTTTCAGATATATTTGGTATCTCATATTTGCAGTAGACACAGCCCAGATATGTGGACATGGAGCACCAGGATAATGTCCACTTGGCAAACAGACAACTATCCATCCCAACAACAGCACTTATAATCAGATTCGAGCAGCACGTTTGGCATCATTGGGACTCATCTGTCTTTTTGGTTCGTTAATAGACCCTCTGCGGGGCCTGATTGCTCAGACTGTCAACGATTTTTAACAGGAGGCACTTTGTTGCAAGTGCAAGTGCACTAGAGCACTATATACAGTAGGCCACAGGCCAACAAGGTGCTCATAATGGAGGCTCTGGTTGGATCAAAAAGTGGAGAAAAACAGCAGGTTAGTTAAGAGAAGCAAGTTCCTCTTCATATTTATTTATTTATTTATTTATTTATACAGGTGGGCAACATTTAGTGACCTTCTGGTGAGGAATGCGTGTGGCGACGGGCTAGCGTGCGAACACACACTGCGTCATGTCTCAATTTCAGCCTGCATTTTCAATTTACAAGCAATATGTGCTGTTTCACTCTCTCCTTGTATAAATGTGGAGGGAGTGGATGTCACTCAGAGACAGTGATTTATATATCAGCTGTACTCTCCACTGCTACAGAGTGGGATGTGATGTAATCTGGACAGGCATTGAGACACGCGCTCAATCCACCGCCGGTGTCACACTCGCCATGCCAAGATAGGGGACTGACTCTCCCTCCCACACACACACAGACACACACACACTCACACACACACACACACACACACTTGTTACGCTTATGTCAAGCTTATGTACAATCACTCTTCATGAAGGCTGCAATTACAAAGATTTGATAAGCAAATATTTTACACAAACATATTTTCATCTCTTTTGGTTATTCTGAACATACTTTTAAAGAGGAAAAGAGTTTCCTCATAATGAATTGGTTAAGATGTAAAGATGTAAGTCACTCAGAGTAGTTTGGTGTGAAATGCTGTACTTACTGATGCAGAACTGTTAACGGCTGTGGTGAATGGATCCAGTCATCTGATGAGTATAATGCCACTAATGTTAAAGTGTTCATGTTCAAAATTAATCTGTGATGTTAGAAGCTCTCACATAAAATGTTATTACACAAATAGCTTAAACAAATATATTTTTTAAGTATTTCTTCATGTAAAGAATTTTTGAGAGGCAAAGAAGTATTATAGTTGTAAGTTGGTTTTTTTTTTGGCCATCATTTTTTGCCATCATCATCATTGCATATAAACACTCAAAAGACGCTTGCAGGTTCACTGGTGGGTTTGGATGGTAATTAAATGACTATTTCATGTCGTTGAGAACCCTGGTTACATTCACCGCCACTATAAATAAATCTGAATCAGTAAGTGTGTTTTCAGTGATCCATTTAATACTAAACCCAGTTTGAATGAAATTGTTTTTTAAACTTATTTAGAAGAATACGTTTTTCATTTGATCTAGCCTGATATTTGACCTCTTAGGTTACAGTAAACATCAACTCAGTCCTTTTTTCAAAGCAGCTCATATTCTGAACTTCCTAACTCTCACAAGTTCTCTCTCTCTCTCTCTCTCTCTCTCTCTCTCTCTCTCCCTCCCTCTCTGACAGGCTCACTGTGTATAGAGGAGGAATGATAATAATGTTTCTAATCTTGTTACATGGCACACAGAATTGTGTTCAATGTTAATGATGAGCAGGCCCCCTCCCGCCCCGGCCGAGATGCTTACTTTCAATTTGTGTGCTGTCATCTCCCTGCGCCGGCGCTGAAATTGATGCGCCCTCTTCCCTTTAATTAAATCAAAACGGGCAGGGGGCCGCGCTCCCTGGGTGGGTGTGAGGGAGGGGCCCGGGCTGATCCTGTGCCCGGAACAGCCGTCACTGAGAACTGTCCCGGCTCCAAACACACTAAACATCAAACCAAACACTGAGGTCTGCCCGGAATTCTCCAACCTGTTCAAGTGTTATTTCAGGCAGTCCTCTCTTTCTAATTTTTTTTTTCTTCAAATTTTATTAGATTTAAATGTTTGATAGATAGACAGCCAGACAAATAGATACACAGTTAGATATGTATATACATAAATAGACAGATACATACATACATTCATACATACATTATATTTTCTTGTTTGATAGATAGACATACAGACAGACAGATCAATAAATAGATAAATAGATACACAGATAGACAGACAGTCACTCTTAAAAAAGAATAAAGGTGCCACAAAAGTTTCTTTTTGTGATGCCACAGAACAACCACTTTTGGTTCCTTAAAGAACCTTGAAGTGGATGGAAGAACCTTTTGAAGGTTTAAAGAATCTCCCCGTGATCTAGATAATCCCTGGTAATTAAACAAACAACAAACAAACTAAATAACAAATAAATAGACAAATAAATATTCACGGTATGTGAAGGCTCTTGAGATCTCATGGCAGGATCTTCACACTCACATGAACAAAAATGGTTCTTTAGGGAACTAAAAAGGTTCTTCTAAGGCATCACTCAAGGAACCCTTTTTTTGAGGAGTGAAAGAAAGAAAGAGGGAAGAAGATTTTCAGACTGGAGTTTCTGACCTCATGAGGGCAGAGGGAGTGGAGGGGCTGCACTGCATTCCTATTCCACACTGTAAATGAGATTAGAGGCCTTACGCGGGATTATTTTATGTCTAATCCAGTTTAGGACTGAACCCAGTCCGGAAGCTCTCTGTGAATCAGACGGAAGAGTTCTGTGAAGAAAGCGGCGCTAAAAACCAGTACAAAGGGTAACATTTTCCAAATAAATAAATAAATCTGGACCAATTTCACATGAACCAATGATCAGAAACATTACATCGCTTTCAGCTACATGAAGCTTTAGTGGTCAACAGGATTCAGCTTTCATTGTTTGCACCATAAAACACAAAAAGGCATCAAAATGTCATTTTAGGGTTTGCTTTTCTTACAACGTTACCCTAAAATCAGTAATAAAATAAACGATGTATGTTATTTTATAGCTGAAGAATCTGATTCACTAAAACCACACATAAGAACTGATTGTTTTAGTGCAGGTTATGATAGTACTGAATATTTCTAAAAAGTACATTTTTTAAGATAATTTATTTTCTTTACAACATTTGTACAATGCACATAACTGTAAAGGCCCAGTAAAATGAATACTGAGTGCAGTAAAACCTGGCTGCCTTGATAGAACTGGTGAAAAAACAGTGAGTTGCATAATATTTTGTTTTTATATGGAAATAAACTAAAGTTATTTAAATATACAATTTTATATAAAAATACAAGAAGGTCTTTTTGAATATCCCATTGAAAACCCTCTGTGGAAGCTAGTTGGGTGGAGGGAGTGGAGGTAGCTCAGTGGATAGGATACTTGCCTCCTGACCAAGAAGTCACGGGTTCGAATCCTACCTTCAGCACCACCACTGGGTCCCTGAACAAGACCCTTAACCCCAAGTTGCTCCAGGGAGACTGTCCCCTGTAATTAGAGAATGGAAGTCGCTTTGGATAAAAGCATCTGATAAATGCTGTAAATGTAGTTGCATGCTAAATTAGAAAAACAGTGTAAATCAGTGTAATTCCTTTTTAATCCACCACTTCTGTTTACTGTAATAATACTGTGATACTAAAATCACTGTTACTCAGTGGGTTTAATTATGAATGTGTGGTAAAATATATTGTACCCCAGCAGCCTGCGCACCAAATCCAGCCTGGGACGGAGCAGCACCACAGCTAAACACCTCCCCCTAGTGAAGAAAACGCCATCAGTAGCCACCAAACCTCCAGCCTGGCTCTCCTGGAGCCCTCTGAAGATCAGACTCTTCCAAAGTTATGCAGAAAAGGGGCTTCAGAACGAATTACTTTCAGAAAATTCTCAAATTTGTTGACTTGACTTTGTCTTGTGTTACCTGCGATGATTTCATTTTTCAGAACTGGACCAACTAACCATCCCATCTTCACACCACCACACCTACAACTGGTTCCAGCAGCTCGACCCTCCATCCATCTAGTGACAGATAATTACTCATAGTAACACAGCGAAATTAAGCATAAACAGGGCAAAGACTGGAAATGGCAAAAGCTCGGGAATTCAAATGAACAGCAGGAAAAGGGTGTTTTATACATTCAGACATTTTCATATACACTTTTACTCCTACATGCATGCACACACACACAAAGCCACACACACACATTCAAACTGGAGCTCGGCCCCACCATTATCCCCTCCTCAACCCCAGCCACGCAGTTTTAATTTCAGTGCTCTGATTAGCTGATGATTGCCTGACAGACGCCGCCCAGCTCCACTGTTCTCCCCACTCCCAGCCTGCAACTCAATCACAGCCAATTAAGCAGTCCCCAAACACTCTCTCCTATTAGAGCACTCATAATCGACTCATTGTGTCCTGATTTGGCAAATAAATCACTCCAGAGGCTGCTCGTTTTATTCTCCCCCACTCTCTCTCTCTCCCTTTCTCTCTCGCTCCCTCTCTCTTCTTCTCTCTCTCTCCCTTTCTCTCTTGCTCCCTTTCTCTCTCTTGCTCTCTCTCTCCCTTTCTCTCTCACTCCCTCTCGCTCTCTCCCTCTCTCTGGCGCTGTGTTGGTCATCCTTTTGTCCCTCACATTTTCTCTTCCAGTCGTTTTGGGGGTTTTTTTTCTTTCTTTCTATTTCTAGTCTTCTTTGTTCTCTTCTTTCTTTCTTTCCTTATTAATTTGTTTTTATATTTATTTTTCCCTTTTACTCTGTCAGTTGGGAAACCTGTTTTTCTCTGATTTCTCCTTCTTGCTTTTCTTTCTTTCTTTCTTTCTTTCTTTCTTTCTTTAGTTCTTAATAGACCGTCACTCTCAGGTGTGCATGCTGTTTTCTTCCCTCTTTCTAATTAATTTTTTTGGCCATCACTCTTATGGTTAGGAATCCTCCTTTTTCTCTGATTTATTTATTTGTCTGTTTGTTTCTTTGTTCTTTGTTCTTTGGAGCAACACTCATTGTTAGATGTGCTCTTTTTCTCAGATTTCTTTCCCCTTTCTTTCCTTTCTTTCTTTCCTTCATCTTGTATCTCATTTCTTTCTTTCTTATACTTTTAAAGTCCAGAGCTTCAGTGACAATGTTGACAAGTTCAGGAGTTTTCTACACGAGTGTCAAACCCCAACCCCAGTGCTTTACTACCTCTCTCTCTTCTCTCTCTCTCTTTCTCTTCTCTCTCTCTCTTTCCTTCCCCCACCCCCCTCTCCTCCAAACACTCCCCAGAAGAATGAAGAATAATTTAGCGGCCGAAGCTAGGCAGGCGGCACATGGGCGTCCTTGTCTTACAAGGTTAAGAATCCATTCTGTCCAAGCCAAAGAAAGGGGAGAATTAAAATAAATGATGGCTGGATATTTATTGCGAGTTTGTAGATGAAGCTCGGTCACCACGGCGGGTCAGGTGAACCGTCCGGCCGCTCGCAGCCCCCCCAGCTCCGTGACCTGAGCCTCGCTGTGTCTCAGCAGCCAATGTCAGCTCGGCCGTCTCCATCATTTCTACTCTCCTTCATTCTGGTCCTGATACGAAGGTGAGCTTCAGAGACGTGGGCGTGCCACTGGGTGAGACCAAAAGACATACGGAATTACTCGACATGCAGGAAGCTAAAAATATGAGTAATTCAATCACGTGGGGCCTAAGAAATGTGATGTCGTGTCCATGTTGACGGACATGAGAGGAGATCAAAAATGAATGCAAGGTGAACAAGAGACTGTCCTTGGAATTGTCAAAAGTAATAAATAAACAAACCAAAAAATCCAACTCTAGGAAAAGGAAAGATGTGCGAATGAAGGTCTGCGGTTTTTGCGTGGGTTTTTATAGGAGGTCGAAAACTTGGTCTGAGGAACATTGGTCTGAGGTACTTTTACACAATGTACTTTTGGAGACATCATTTCAACTTTAAACCCTCTATCACTCTCAAAATAAAATGAAATAAATGCAAATACCATACAGTAAATAGTGATGTTATGTTAAAAGTGTATCAGTGTGTTCTTTGTGGAAGTCTATCAGAAAGCTGGTTTGACTCAATCAGTCCTTCATTAAATTAATTCAGGAGCTGCTGAATTTCACAAATTCAAACAATGGCTGGAGGAACTGAGGAGGAATCTGGAACCGAACCCATGTTCTCCTCACCAGCTCACACAGTATTTTATAAACAAAACAAATTTTGATACTTTTTACTGTTTTTTTGTTTGTTTGCACTTTCTAGCTTTGCTAGATGAGACGAATGAGAAAAAAGACTTTGTTTGTGAAGGTCCCTAAGTCTTTTGCACAGTACTGTGTACAACTGGACCAGAACCACTAGACCAGAGTGGTTTCCTACAATGCCATGTTGCACTAAACAGCTCCTAATTCAAGGTACATGCTGTATATCAAACCTAACTCACAGCAAGTAACTCTCATCATTTACCACCATAGTGGTCCCATAGACCTCCACTGTGAAGATACAGCCAGATGCAAGAAGTCAGGGTTCACAGCACAAACCAAAACGATTAATCCAAAATTTAGAATTGACAACAAGTGGAAATTATCAGCAAACAAGACTCGAGTTAGTGATTCTCATGTCAACCGATTCATGGCGCGACTTGAAAACTGCTGGAATTTCAAGCTGAGAAAGAGACAAAAATAAAACAGGCCTTAATTAGGTCTGCCAACACCAATTTGGCAAATGAATAAAATCTTTCATTTCCAGCCTTACATGTTTGATTTGGCTGCAGTCATGCGAAGTCATTAATTCAGAGACCCTCTACCTCCTGTTCTCCCACAGCTCGGAGCGGTGTCAGGTTCCAGTGGAACACAGGAGGGAGCGCCTTATCGCAAATAACATCATGGCTGTGATTTGGTCATCGCCGACCAGATCATCAAAGCTATGATGTTATTTGTGACAAAACATGACCTTGAGTGTTCTGTCGCTTATAAACAACACGTCTGCAAAGTGAAGAGAAAAGGCCTGAATGTTTTATCGTACATGTGATAATATCAGCAACTCTTCCACCAAAAATCTAGAGCCTTTAACGTCACATAAAGAACCCTGAAACAGTCACAGTGTCAAATTCAGCTCAGCATTTTCCTTTTTAACAGATTAACCTGAACATGCTTTTGTTCAGGCAGAGTGTAAAGCCTGTCACAGCACGTCTTGTTTTCTGAAATGATATTTTGGAAGAGTTGACAATGCTAATTTACACACTTGTTCTTGTCCAGTGGAAAATCAGTTTTGAAATGATATAGTGTAAAGTTTAAACTGTTTTCTGTTTATTTACTGCTTTTTCAAAAAAATCTCGTTCATCAGACTGTGTTGAACCTCAATATATGGTCAGATGCTTCAGAAATCCCTTCAGGAACATGCCACGGTAATTTATCTGCCAGCTATTCCTTAGCGCTGATTTGACCAGAGTTATTAGATCACAGCCATGGCCCTCCTGCCCTGGAGAAGCTCAAAAGGGCAGCACCAGCTCCAGCTCCAGCACTGCCTCAGCCTGTAGCTCTGACAGCAAGCTCAAATCCAGTACAGCAGCCAGTCCTGTTTGAACCCAGCAGGAGGCCGCTGAGCCCGACCGTGCCCAGGCAGGAGCTTCGTCCAGCGGGGCTGTGCACGATCACAGACCTCCTGCCTGTCCTTTCAAAGCTCCTCACACTTACTCAGCACTCGCTCAGCCTGCGCTTCCAGCCCAAGAGGCCCTCGCTTTTCTTTTCCAACTGATTCCTATAAGCTCTCACTGAAACTCTTTTGGCTGTGTGATGCCTGCATTGCTGAAATCCATCATTACTTCATCACCTCATGGGTTCCTTATCACAAATATCACAGCCTCGGATGTACTGTGTGTAACTGAAAGGTTAACCTCACCGCATGTTCAAAACTACAATCAGGATGTGCACTGAGGAAATAAATGGGGATTAGCGCATGTCATTTTTCACCAAAAATTGGCTGATGATCAACAACATTGCTGCGTAGCACATTCAAAGGGTAAACCTCACAAAAATGTGCTGTGAAAAAAGTATGCATTAATACAGACGTCATCGATAGACTTTTCACTGGGGAACGCCACAAGATCTCTTCTACAATGTGAAACCTGCTGCTACTCATATGCCAATTACAAAATATCCCCTGTTCTCTTTGGCATGGGAGTGCTAAGTAGATGACCTACTAATTTGGCTCCAAATCTGCCCATATATAATTACTCATGTAATTGCATCATTAGATTCAAATATAGCAAATATAGAGGTAAATATAGCAAAACAACCAAGTAACTCTTCTAATCGAACACTTTCCATCAATTAAATTTTGTGCATCACTGTTTCTAAAGTCAAACAGTGATACATGCACTGAGATTAGTTCTCAGAACTACTTTCCTCATTACTACCCAGCTAATAAGGTTTATAATGCAGTAAACTAGTATGCAGACCTTAGTTATGCCATTATGGCATTAGTTAGCCTAAGATTTAAGGGATTAAAGTATTAAGTGATATAAAAAAAAACACCCCAAACCCACTGTTTTCTTAGATCCAAACTCACTCCACTAGGCCTACAGTGGAAAAGGATACAGATCTGCTGATGGAGGGAGATGATGAGAGGAGGTGTGAGGTGCCATTACCTCTCTGTTTGTAAGGAAGTGAGCTCGGCCAGCTGGCAGGAGAGGCATGGTGAAGCATTGTGTGGAGCTGGCCTGCAACTGTGAGGCCCCTGCCGCTGCACCACAAGGGCCCAGGGCCCTCTCAGCACTCCTCAGTAGGACTGCCCAGACCCCCGGCAGCCTCGGACAGATGGAGCCCCCCCGCACCGGAAGGCTAGGAGGAGGAGAGGGAGGAAGAGTGGCAGCAGCCACAGATGTCAGAAAAGGCCGACGTGGTTTGGGTCAGGCTGAACTACAGAAGGTGTAAGATCTCACTCTCTCTCCCTAATCAGTTTCAGAGCAAGTGGTGAGTTCACATGAGGAAATGCAACAGGATGTGCAAGACTGTTAATACTCAGATCACGCGGCAGAACTGCTGAAAATGAGGCGTGGCGCGCTGTTAGTGCTGGCTGCTATTTGTCATGGAAGCTGTAGTCTTACATTTGTCATTTATATTTAGTGCAAACATTTAGGGCTGTTTTGCATTACAGTGTAAGTAAAACACATTTGAATAGTTTATGTTACCTTTGAGAAGTAAATAAGAATTTGAATAAATTATTATACTAATTTATAATGGACACACAAGGTAAACGATAGCAGTGCACAGAAAGTTGAGTTTTTGTTAGTTTCTCAGCCATAAAAAATATTGGTTTTCTGTGGTGTGAGGATTTGTTGGTGAGACGTTCGAAATGACGCCCCTGATGCTGGGTCTGCTTTCTACCTCTTCTATCTCTCTGGCATCTTTTCGTTACAGTCTACTACACTTGGTTACTGTGCAACTGTAACTTCACTAAACATCAAACATACTGTTCCGCAGAGTTAACCACTTTGCTTCTGGAATACAGCATCTGTCATAATACTATACTGATTCATTCAAACTGCTGTAGATTTCTACTGCATGAAATTTATTTTTAAAAGTTGTTTTGTTGCTCTTGTGTTGTTCTTGCACTCTATGGAGTTTTGTCCTGTGTGGTCTTGTGTTGCACCACGGTCCTGGAGGCACGTTTTTTGGTTGCACTATGTACTGTGTGTGTATATGGCTGAAATGACAATAAACCTTCTTGATATGAGTTGACTTGATTTGTGTTGGGACTCGATGTTGGGTTTATATCACCACAGCATTCTGATTTTTACTGCATTTACATTACAGCACTTTACCCTCACACCCCTGCTCCTCTAGCTCTTTGGTAGGAGCACAAACAGGCTCTCAGAGCTGCAGCCTGTTCAGGTAGGGGATAAAGTGGGTTTATGGGGGGCAGTGTGTTGTGGAGCACCTTGACCTGTCCCTCTGCGGGCAAGAAACCATGAACTCCGGACCCCCGGCATGGCCCCCTCCACTCGCTCTCCCAATGCCTCTCCTCGGCCGCTCTGAGTTATTATCATAATTTCCTCCCGAGGTGACTCGGGGCCTTAGGCCCGGCATGAGTGGCCCCATGTTTTACAGAATGTTTTGTGTTTTATTGCCTTGAAGTCAGCGGCAGGGCCAGCCATGAGGGTCCGCAATGATAAGAAAAGCAGTCATGTGAAAAATGAAGGGGGCCACATGTCCAGCAAAGAGAAGAGCGAGGGGCAAATAATAAAATACATGACAAATGTGGGGCCGGACTGTATTTCATGTTCCACATCCACATCCACACGCACGCACACACACACACGCACGCACACACACACACACACACAAATACTGCCTGGTTCATAAACACACTGACCAAGTACAAGAGCCGGCCCATCAGAACTGAGTTATTTTAGAGTGCAGTGTGTGTCTAAAAGTCCAGTGTTTCTAACTAAATTATTTTGCATTTGAAACACACAGCAATTGATGCTCCCCCACTGTTTCGCTCACTTGCCGCCCGGCCCTCTGACAACATGACATGGTGAAGATGCCCAGGGGCATTCAGCGCGGCCGTCAGCCTGTTCGCTTTATGTTTAAGCCCACCTGGGATGAAGCAAAAAGAGACAGGCCCTTAAAAAGAGAACAAAAAGCTGTCGGAAAAGTTCCATTTTACTCAGACAACAGCTCTGCCCTGGTTTGCACACTTTCTTTCTTGCCTGAAGCCTTTGTCTTAAAGGCCCCATATCATGGGAAACCATGTCCCTCACTTAATAGAAACTTCTAATGTAATATATAAACACTGTTCAAGTTGTGTATACTTTAAATAAATCATTAGTACATGTGGTCTATTGATGAAAACTAAGCTGAAAAACTTTATATTTTTAGGTTATTGCTGCTACGGGAAAAAATGCATTTACCTGTTCAGCCTACAACAATTTCGCCCCAGCCATTCATGTCAAATTTATGTAGTGTTTCAGTCCAGACCGCTATAAAGCACAGAAGAGTCAATCAAAAGAGATCATTTACATATCAGCAAAAACAACCTGTTTAATTCACAGGGATAAAGAGAGGCTGGGACACGGCTGTGTATTAATGAGTTATAACTGTTCAGAATCAGACGCTGAAACTTCATGAATCCCAAAAGGACTGCACAGACACACAGATACACAGAGATAAGAACAATATAAAACATAAAAAGTCAAAACTAAATCCATGAAAAACTCAAAATACGTTATTTTTTTTATATAAATGCTGGCGTATAAATACTTTAGATAAGTAACTTACAGTTAAGCTGACCTGTAAATGGAGGGAAAACAGTATTATACAGTATTAATTCCAAAGAGGTTAAAGGTCTACTGTAATAAGAGGCGTCTTTTAAATCCCCACTAATTAATCACTAATTAATTAATCACTAATTAAACCTGCAGTTTTTTTACAAAAAAAAAATGCCCATCCCAACCTAAGCAGTCTTTGTCTTTTGAATTCATTTCTTATACATTTTTAATATTTAAAAGTGATCATAAACGAGTTTTATCTACGAAGATCAGCTCACTTCAGCTTAAACTGAAAATCAGTGCATTCTCATGTGGCCTCTGGTTAACTACTGACACTCTTCTGCACTGGATTTTTCTGCATGTTCTGTTCTTAATGCTCATTAGTGCTGATTTAATTACATCGCTGCAAATCTAGCCCAGAATTGATCCTTGCTGTAGATATTACAAATCATATAAAAGCTCTATTTATACAATAATAAGCAGCGAGGGTTCTACTGGCTGTATAAAAGCGATACAAATCTACTTTCATCTCTATCAGTGTAAAACACAATTCTGAAACATATTAATGGGATTGAGTGAAGAAAACATAAACTCAGCTATTTAACAATTACTAAAGGACAAACAACGTGTATTCATACATACAAAGTGTATCATCGGTGCAGTTTATGAAAGACGTTTGATTTAGTGGAGTCCTGATTGACCTAATAATTCTTTATGGTCAAACAATATTGTGTATTTAAAGCATCATGTTTAGCCTGTATCAGTTTTGGAAAGCCTCTGAAAAGCTTCTGATAAGTCTGAGAGAAGCTTAACCCAGCCAGGTTCAGGGGTTTTCAGCATAATCTTCACTGTGGTACTAAGGTACTATGGTGTATTAATTAGTGATGCTGTATGAATTGCTTGCTACATGCTTGCAAAAAGTTGCTCAAAAATTATCACAATCCCCCATAGAGCACAATGCATTTGGTTTCACATGCTAGTTTGGCCTGTTATGACATAATTTTAGTTACTGATCAGTTAATTTGATGCAATAACTTATTTAAGTAGGCATTTGTGCAATTTGGAGTTTTAAAAGAAGTACTGTTTTTCCTATATGACTCAGCTGCAAAATGCTTTATTGTACAGTTGGGGACAGGAAGTCTACAACACAAACACAGGCTTTTTATTTACTATTCAAACCACCAAAGAAAGAGTGTTTATGCTGAATGCTGAAGACAGTAAAACAATAATATATATATATATATATATATATATACACACACTGAATGTACACATCCACTATGTCTAAAACATACTGCATATTATTACAGAAATATAATAAGTTTCTGTGAGGGAGCTTTAAACTTTTCAGACACCTGGTTCCATTCACCACCACCAACTTTGACTCTGTTAGTTTCTCTAGAACTTCATCTTACACAATAAATCTTTCTGAAAGACTCAGATAGACAAATTATACAAATTCTGAAAAACTAATGGAGTTCCCCTTTAAATCTTTGCATTTGAATAACTTTAATTACATTAAGGATTTATTTACCTAATTACACTGCACAATAAGTCAAATGAAGATATTTGTTGTCAATAACAATAATATTACAAATATTCAACAGATGATTCTCTAATCTTACGTACGTGTTATATATATATATCTAAAGAATTATTAGGAACACCATATTAATACGGTGTTTGACCCCCTTTCGCCTTTAGAACTGCCTTAATTCTATGTGGCATTGATTCAACAAGGTGCAGAAAGCATCTTGCAGTTGATGGAGATTTGTGGGATGCACATCCAGGGCACGAAGCTCCCGTTCCACCACATCCCAAAGATG
>JBBPCW010000001.1:22773558-22783708 GCA_037974425.1 Phenacogrammus interruptus
AAAGTTGGCGTACATTTGCGCACATTCTGCCGTCACGTTTTTTTCTATAGATCGCAACGTTTGCGTATAAAGAGCCGTACGCAACTTTTAGGTCCCGTTTTGTGCGTACGCAACGGTTATAAATGAGGCCCCAGGCCTTTTAGTGTATCCACGAATAAGTCCAGCCATGCTGCCAGCTGCATCCTAGTAAAATTATGAATAACTGATTCTTTTAAACAAACTAATAGTGGAAACAGTATCAAAAACAGCTGCATCATAATAAACCATACCTGAATAAGCGTAAAGCTCAAAGAGCTTTTCTAGACAATAATGCACTATGGCCTATTTAGTCTTCTGACATATACAATACAGAGACAGCATTTGTGTTTTAAATGCACTGTGTGTAATTAATATGGTGATACAAGTAATCACATTAGTAGGTCGGTAACACTAATGGGTCTAGAACAATTTAAACTATCTGATGTTGGATCATGCAACACATAATTTAATCTTATAAATAGCCAGAGGTCACTTGATAAAATGCAGTTCCAAACCAGAACCGACAAATAAGCAGAGCGGATTTAACTACACTGGTGTGGAAGCTATTTTCAATAACATTTTTTAACTAAGGTTAGTGTACCTTGGTGGTGCGGCCACTTGCATAGTGAGGTCCTCTTCCTGTACCTCGTCCAGATCAGGGATCACAGGGATGTCTAAAAACAACACGGAGAGCAACAGTATCACACGCCGCGCGCTGGTTCTGTTGCTGGAAGAGTTTCAGTTACCATTTGGTTAGAGACTTGAACATAAGCGCTGAGGAACATGATGTTCGGAACATCACTGTGGGTTAGAAGCAGATTGGCAGTTGGCACTGATCGGAGATTGAGGGGGAGAAAAGGGAAAAGGAGGGTCGAAGGATTAAACACATCTTTTTTCGACTGACCACAACAAAGATTCTGAACTTTTTTTAATGGAATTTATAACACTGAAGCTCTGGGAGCATGCGAGGCCATATGCTGCTCGCTACTGCTGTGTGTTGGTGAAAGCTGCAACATCTCTCACGTCCCTCGAATCAGAAGGCTTCACAGATGCCGTCTGTCTCCTCTGTTAATTTTTGTTTACGTTGTGTGTGAATTCGTGAATTCTCTTTTCCTGCTCCATCTCTTGCTCCGACTCTTCATCATCTCTCTCTCTCTCTCTCTCTCTCTCTCTCTCTCTCTCTCTCTGCTATCCTCTTCCGTGCTGCCCCCTGTCACTGTGACCAGGCGGCCATGAATATTCAGTGATCGAGGCGGCATCTCTTCCTGCTGCGTGGCAGGGCTCTGGCCAGGGGCTCCCCGGAAAGCGTTCACCACCCCTCCCCCCACACACACCCCTGCTCAGCCCCCACAACCCACGCACCCCACCTTACCCCCCACTACCCAAGCATTTGGGCCTTGTCAGCAGTGGCTACCCTAAGGACCCTTCGGGCTGGAAAGGCGACCTCCGTGTCCGTTCGGGCTGGGCCGGGCTCCAGGCGTGCGGGCCCATCTGTGTGGGGTCGGAAGTCACGGCGCGCCCTGGCAGGAGCCACGGTGCCAGGAGCCGCCTGCCCGCCGCTCAAAACAGTGGGAACCCACTTTAATTGGCAAAACTCAACAGGACAGAGCATGGCGTCACTCCCAAAGAAGGACGGGGTGAACTTTCACAGGCACCCCCCCACCCCACACACACCTCTTTTTTGGATGGACTTTTGTTGGAGTGAGTAAGTGTAAGTGTGTGTATTTTGGAGAGTGCACTTGATGCATTAGTGATATAAACAACAGAAGCCACTGAACATTCCTTTTAGGCTTAATATCTGTTGAAAAAAATGATCATAGATGGAACACTTTGGCAAAAAATCGAGTTTAAACAATTTTCCACTTATCCTGCATATAAGTCAATCATATTTTGAGTCCACATTCTGCTTCTGTACTTTAGCACTGGAGCTACGAGGCTAGAAGTTACCCAACCTCTTTAGTAAATATGTCACCAAAACTCCTCTTAAACTGAATCCAGATCTTTAAGGTGATAAAGGTGACATGTTGCTGAATGTGTCCAGGTACACGTTGAAGTTTCGTTCATTTTTATAGCTTATAGTATGTCATGGAATGTAATTATGACTATGGACATAGCAATGTTAGTCTTGCACCTCCGATTATAAGAAGCAGAATGGTTGGTTGACTGCATCTGGGATAAGTGGAAAACTGAAATGTGCAACCTAAATCATTTTTAAGCTAAAATACATAAATACATGCATATTTTAGAGGTGCCCGATCAGATAGGCCAAAAATCATTGGACCGGATATTGGCAAAGACTGAACTATCACATAATGCTTAACTAAACTTTGAGCAACAAGCCATTAAGAGAGATCTATAGGAATTAAAATCCTGCCAATCACCCAAACGGTGATTTTTTACAATCAAAAAACCACTGGCAATTCAGCTATGTGTGCTGAACAGAAACTGTTTTTATTAGTTGTTTTAGAGAAGGGATATACAGCATATACTCTCATTATCAGTATTGGTAGTGGACACAAAAGAGCAGTAGTTGTGCGACACCTCGTTTTTGTGTGTGTGTGTGTGTGTGTGTTTTTTTTAAGTATGTTTACACATAAACCTTTCATTGGTGAACACTTTCCACTTTCACCTTCATGACACCACCAAGGAAAAATCAATAATCAGTGGGATCACTGCAATCACCATGAATGCAATCAGTTAGATATTTCTGAACAACTTCAAGAAGCCAGGACACACTCTGGGGAATTTTTTTCCACCGTAAGACTCAGGTCACAGCAACATGCCACCCAGCTCATGTTAAATTCCATCACCCTGACACTGATAACAAGCCCTCTTATCCCTCCATTGATAACTTCTTGCTTTTCTCTTATTTTTAATTAAATCTAATTAAAAATGCCAGCCTCGTTTAGTCACTGACAAGATTCATCTGCGTTTCTGATATCCAAATAAATGCAGGCGCGCGCTGAGCGCTGCTTCATATTCATGAGGTCCTGGGTGACACTTTGTCCTCTCATTTCCAAAGCAGTGCGTTCAGCAGAATGCGTCCCCCCCGGACCCCCAATCAAATTTAATGGTCTTAGTGCAATGACATCAAAAAGCCTCTATGTCCAGCTCTTCGCAAATAGATTCCAGGCTTGTCCCCCCGCCACCCTCCCCTCGTCTCAGCAAATAATGCACTATCAACACAATTCTATGAGAGTTCAATGTGAACCAGAGAGGGCTAGGCTTTCTGTATGCAAACGTCATGATTAAGTGGCGAAAGCAAAACAATGTCTGTAAATGAGGTTCCATAGCAGCCTATTATGAGAGGTCAAGAGGGAAGAGGACACAGTCAAACACCAACAAAAAGCAGGGCTTCGTTTCACCACTTAGGATCTGCTAAAATATCCCATTCAAAAGGCCCACCTTGGTTACCTGCTCAGATAGAAAATTCAGTATTTCTCAAAGCTGTAACTGCCACTGCCCAAAAGCCAGCCTGTGGCGTTCACTGTCTCCAAAGTAATCAAAGTTATATTTACTGGGTCAGACCCTAAACCATCAGAGTTGCTGTGTATCTGACTACATCATAGACTCTGGGCTCTAGAAGGTTGTGTTGGACTGGCTTGTTAAACTGACTGACTTTTATTCAAAACCAACAATAAAACTCACTATAAGTCAACATTCATGCTAACACAGACGGTAACACTTGAAAATACACTAAATTTTAAAAAAAGAAATAAAAGTGCCACTCAAAAAAATAACCTATACAAGCTATACTGTTGCTTATATTCCTTCAGTATTTGCAGTGGTTGGATGAACTTTTCGTAAAAATGCCAGCATCGAAATGCTAACCATCAACATCAATGTTATCAACAGGAACATAAAACAACAAACATAATTCTTAATATATTAATAAACACAGTATGTGCAGGAAATGCTTTGGCTTTCAAACTTTCTTGTCTACATAATAAAACCTAAATCATTTTGTAAAAATGCATCACCACTCAAACTTCTCTCAACCCACTCAAACTGCATGACTGGCTGAGGGAGGCTGGCCCAGACATGGCTGGCTGAGGGAGTAAGGTTTTTTTTTTATAGCTCACAATATATACATTTACCAATGTCACCTGGACTCTTTATGTTACTAATGCATTTTAGTGTTGTCCTCACAGCTGCAGGGCTAAACTAAAGAAGCAACATTTGAACACCAGGCATGTCTTGCTTGACTGATCGCCACCAGAGTTTAATTTTTGTGTCTATTTGATTTTAATGCCAAATTCATTATTTACCAACAACTGTTGCATGCATTGTACACCGTCAGTAAATCATTTGTTCTACATGAAGGACTGGACCTATGTCTATAATTCTCCAAAGTGAACAAAAATGCAGAGAAAATATGAAATAAAATAAATAAAAGTAATTAACTAAATCTAATGCTGTTTTGGAATGTGCTTCCACTCACTCTGAATGTATTTAACATTAGCACACTTTACTGACATTGCCTTCTCAAATTGTGCAAGCAGTAGCTTTGCTCTTCATCCCTTCTCTTTACTTTGGCAATTTCAACCCTTATTTCCCCTGCTGCTTGGTAGAAAAATGGAACAATTATTCCAGACTGTGCTTTGCTGAGAGTCCTGACATATTTGTGTGGCGAGGCTCAAGGCTCCAGGGGGTGTGGGAGCAATGTTCCCAGCAGAGAGGCAATCCAGGCAGGGAATGGTGTGGTCCAGCACACGCACGAGTGCTGCCACACAGAAATCTAATCCCAATAAGGTGTGGGAATGTGGTTATGACTTCACCATTCGAGTAATAAATAACAGGCCAAAATAACCAGGCTTGAGGGTAAACATGGACCTACCACAGACAAATAAAGTGTATGTCTATTAATATCACATATACCAGCAATTGGATCTCTCATGCTGATCTCTGATAGATGCTGAACATAAATTAAATTTATAGGTCAATTATACCCAGTTAACAAATCCAGCATCTTGGCCTACTGCACATTTCTGCACCTGCAATCAATTTGGCTGCCGCCCACTGTGCCTGGTTTTCTGTAATTGAGTATCATGCCCAAGCAGTAAGTGATTGTCAAAGTGGAGACTTCTCCAAATCTGTCTCCACTGAGACAAGCTGAGCAGCCTCACTAGCAGGGCCGCAGGGGGTACTCACCGCTCTCATCATCAGAGCCCTCGGGGGTCTGTGGTCTCAGCCGCCGGCTAACACACAAACAAGAAGAGAGTGAGTTTGTTAAAACAGAGGCGATGCGATTGTTTCTTAAACAGCACTAAAACAAGTCTTGGAACAGCCTTGACTAAGATAAGCCTGTATTAATGCCTTCTGCTGTGGATATGTCCTGTGTGCTTTACAGGAGCAGGTAAAGAGGTGGAGGAAAGCAAAGAGCCAGCCATCTTGGCCCTCAACCTCAACTAAAGTGATGAGAACTCCACCATGATGTCTTTTAATCAGGCAAAGTGATTGTTCTTGGAACGCCAGGATTAGTTGCAACCAAGGACAATTTCCAGCCAACGGTAATTTCCCCCTTTTAGCAACAGGCATAAACAAACATTTCTGTTCCCACTTTTACTACAATTCCATTTGATTTAATCAGCAACGTGGAATAATAATAACAGTAATAATAATGATAATAAAACATTAAAATGAAAAGAAAGGCTTGGAACTTACTCTTCAGCCTCCTCAGCACCTTGCCTTCTTCCAGATCTTTGAAGGACAAAAGGGAGAAACCATTTAAAATAATCAAGTAAAATTTTTCATGCGATAAAACTGTATGTAAATTGAATCCTCTTTTGTCAATAATCAGTGGCTCTAACAAGGAATACATTCTGCATTTGAATTAAACAGCACTGTTTCATTTTTTCTGGTGTTCCTTAATGTGCCAACTTGATTAATTGTAGTTTATTTGAACCTTATCTTAATAAAACCCTGCTACATACAGAGGAATGATTATTTACACTATAGATATGCAGAAGGATAAAAAAAAGAAGCAGCTCAGACAGACTCGAGTTTGTCCTCCACTCTTTAAGGTATGCCAGTCACCATAACAATACTGTTCCGGTCAGGGCAGCACTTGTTGATTAAGCAGATAAAACAAATCATTGTTGTTCTGATTAATCATGTACAATATGAATCCAAGGGTTTCTCCATGAGTTTAGTGCCCCCTACTGGGCAAGAAATCAAAGGGTCCATTCCAAACTGAGAAACAAGTTTGTTTACCTTAACACAAATTCACATATTTTTTGTCTAGAAAAGCCTTACATTTTACATTTAGTGTTTTTTCTGAGTCACTTCGCTTGGGGGCTGGTGCCAATATCAGCATTCACATGGCAAAAGGCGGAGAAACACAAATACATTGTTTTTTCTTTTCCAGTTTAAATTTACTTAACAGGTTCACAGAATCTGTTTTTGTGATAAATTATTGATAAATTATTGATAATAGTTTAGCATATGTACTGAGTGCAAGTGTCACTTTACAGTGAACCTAAACCACATGCGCAAGCTGGATGCAGTTTTAGTGGGTTTGGAAGGTTTGGAGAAAAGATTTGGGTGATTATTGACTTCTAGTGTTTGTTAACACTGTTAGCTCCAACACCAAAAACGAAAGAAGCATGATTTGAATGTCTTCTCTGATCGACTATACAGGAGTGAGTGGTTCTTCACCAAATGGTTCTTCACCAAATGGTTCCTTCTATACATCTATTTTTTGACTGAGGTTCTTTAAGAATCATTAAGAAAAATATAGTTCTGTATTGTTAATGTCAAAGCTGAATTTATTCAAGATTTTTTAATATTCTTTAATGAATTTGACAGAACAACAGTTACATGCTGCAAAAGTCTTTGTAGATTTGCTCCATACTGAAACCTTGCTGCCCTTCTCGTGTGTCCTGTCCTGCCGGAGCCACATTTAAGACACATTACGGGCTCCTTGATTAAGACTCATGTAAGGTAAAGCGATAGACATGGTAAAACTGTCTGGAAAAAGTTGTTAGGGATAAAATATATTGTGACAACCTGGCTTCAAAGGTTCATCAATAAACTGACAGATCAGTTAGTGTCAATTAGGAGTGATAGATCGGCAAATCCTGGGATTTCTGCTGTGGGATTAGTGCGAGCACGGCGGCGGTGATTGAGCACGAGGGGTGACATTGAGCGGAAAAAAGTCCTTGCCTGCTCTAGAGGGGACCATTAGTTACTTTGTTTCAGAGAGGAGGATCAATGCATTGCGAACCCCCTTAACACCTTATATAGCAGTCTCTCCACTCACATCTCTCTCTCTCTCTCTCTCTCTCTCTACCCCAAACACAGAAAATCAAGATAGGTTAGGCAGACACACAGAACCGACACCCTGACCTTTCTTGAGACAGATTCTCTCTACTATTTGAACCAGTGACTCAGAAAACGATGCAAATGAATCCAATCGCGTTGGCTTGTTCACTTCAATGTGCCAGTATATGTATCTCCAGCTCTGAAGGAGAGAACCAGTGAAGCAGCAGAGTACAGAATCAACAAAATACTTGTGTGCACTGACACTGTCTTGTGGACCAGTATGAGAGACTGAGGTTTTTCTCCATCTGAGCGCTACCCTTTAATTTGCAGGACTTAAATATGGAACTATGGAACTATGGCAAGCTAGATTTATCACTATAAGAAACATTTGTAATGCAATTAATTAATCCAGTTAGTGGCGATTACACTGATATTCCATAGAAAACAGTGCCCCCCTGTGGCTGATACTGTTTACTGCATGATTCACTGACCATAACAAAAACCTTTTTTCAAAAATCCCCTTTATAAGCAAATGTTGGAGGTTGCACCTAGTTTGGAGACTGCAATACCTTTTAAGATTGTTTTGGAGTAATTTCTGGCCATATACGATGAATAAAAGTGTAGTCAAGTCAACTATAATATTCCTGGGAGACACAAAAATCAGCTCAATAAATCACAATATTAAATAGTACTTATTTTAGCAAGCAGTTAAGAGCACCAGTGAATTTCAGGCTCAAATAATTTCAGTAATATGTAAGCCTTGACTTCTCTTGAGAGTCACTTAAAGGGTAAAAAAAGAGATTTATTTACACTATTATTTTGATTACTGTTTGGTTCACATTCAAACTATAATACAGTTGTGTAGGTTTGTGTGTGTGATTTACTAAAACTGTATATTTCTAACTTAAATGTAGAGTTTAAAGGACCCCAATATTTCTTTCTTTTTATCCTTTAGAATGAAACAGGTTGTTTTTGTCACTGTGCCTTCAGGACTAATATATGTAAATGAGTTCTGTTCTTATTTGTTATCTAGTAATGCCTGACTAACAAAAGCAGCACACACTAAAACACTCCATATAACTTCATTATGAAAGGCAGTGGCCGAACAACTGTAAGCTGAATAGGCGCATATGTTTAAATGTGTTGATATTCATGACGTGAAAACAATAGAAATCGAAACTAGCAATCTGTGCAGCTAAAGTTGCAAAAGTGGACAGTCTGGATTGGGAAAATTGTCTGTTTGGAAACTTGTACAGCGTTTATGTAACACATTGATTTGATTTATTTCAAAAATCAGAAACTCAATTGTGTAAGTGCCTTGAATACAGAATTAAGTGCATAAATACATATAAATCACATAAATACATATAAATCTTGTGCATAAATACATATAAATCACCACACTCACATACTCAGAATGGACCCTAGTCCCAGCCAGAGGCACCAGTGAGACAGTAAAGTGCAGAGTAAAGACTGTTTAACAATGTATTCTGATGCATAGGCCCCCTTTCAAGTACTGTCAGGTATTAATGTGTAATAACTGATTCAATGAGTGAGCTGTGTTTTTCTTTTCACTTATTCATCTACAGCAGACAGAAAAAGAGGAAGCTTGAGGGAACTCACTTGGCAGAGCCTGTTCCAGTGGTCTCCTCAGCCCAGCCTCCTTGTCGGCGAGTTGGCTTAGGCGGGGGTCCCTAATAATTAAAGAAAGACAATACCAATGAGAAAAATCAATGAGTTTATTCACAAAAATAACAACTGAAGAGCTCCAATAGCTGCACAAGGTGTTCTAGATGAAGACTAAACTTCAGATGCTATGTAAATGGCAGCATATTACCAGTAGAGGGCAGTGCGCCACTGCTTTTTGAAAATTACTCCACACCAAATGCCTCAAGTGACAGTGTTGGGACATCTATTATTAATAATAATAATAATGCATTTTATCTATAGAATATTACAAGGCACTCAAGCACACCTTAAAATACAGAGTAAAATCAGACATACAGTTTAGTGGAACAGTGGAACAATACATAAAATGCAGCATAATGAGTTTAATTTCATAATTTAAAAGCTTCACTTGGTGACTGGGTTAAATGCAGATAAGAATTTGGTGATGTTCACACTGTGTGCTGTGGTGTGTTCACATATGACAAATGGTCACTTTACACTTACAAACTAAAAAATAATTATTTTATTTTGACTAGTGGTGGGCCGTTATCAGCATTAACGTGCTGCGTTAATGTGAGATTCTTATCGCGCCATAAAAAAAAAAAAATCACCGTTAATCTGTTCACAAAGTTGGGTTGGGAGCTGTCTCTGTTGCTCTCTCTCTGTCGCTCTCTCTCGCACATGCTCTCTCTCTCGTGCGCGCTCTCTCTCGCTCTCTCTCTCTGGCGTTCGTGACTTTTCCGGAGCGTGCAGATCGTCTCTCCTTCTCTCTCTCTCTCTCTCTTTTACTCTTTCTCTCTGTCTGTCTCTCTCGCTCTATCTTGCTCTCTCTGTCTCTCTCTCGTTCCTGACTTTTCCGTATTTAACGTGCGGATCGTCTCTCTCTCTCTCTCTCTCTCTCTGTATCTCTCTCTCTCTCTATCTATCTCTTTTACTCTTTCTCTCTGTCTGTCTCTCTCGCTCTATCTTGCTCTCTCTGTCTCTCTCTCGCGTTCGTGACTTTTCCGGAGCGTGCGGATCGTCTCTCTCTCTCTGTATCTCTCTCTCTCTTTTACTCTTTCTCTCTGTCTCTATCTTACTCTCTCTGTCTGTCTCTCGTTCCTGACTTTTCTGTATTTAACCTTGGGTTTATCTTTACATTTTCTTTAAGGGTAATGTATTAAACTGAGTTCAAAATGAAATTAAAGTGATCTGGGAGAAC
>JBBPCW010000001.1:22794249-22805203 GCA_037974425.1 Phenacogrammus interruptus
ACACACACACACACACACACACACACACACACACACACACACACACACACACACACACACACACACACACAGATTTTTATCCTCCTCTTCATCCCTGATCAAGTGGAAAAAAGTCTTACTTCTGCAGCAAGCTTTAGCGCATTATCTCATCTAAGCACAGTCAGCCTACAAGGCTCTGTGTGTGTGTGTGAGAGAGAGAGAGTAAGTGTGTGTGTCATTATTTATTCAAGAGACGCCTCATTCAGAGTGCAGAGACACACAAGAGCACTGTATTGTAGTGGTGCTGCTTACTCTAAGACTTTAAATAGCCAAAGGAGTCATTCAGTCAAATGGTCACTTAACACAGGTCAAGAGAATCCAAAAGAAATGCGTTTGAATGATCTCCTGGGTGACCCAGTTTCAAAAGAAAGAGGAATCATTTGTAGACGGAAGCCAAAACCGTATCAGGTTGTTCGTGACACAAAAGGGAGAAAATGTAATCACTCTTATTTGTATCTGTGATTACATAATTAGAATTACTTTTTGAATTCGAGTTCACTTCGGTTTGTAGTGGTAGAAATAGTGTTATATTTATAGTGTGTGTGTATATATATATATATATATATAATATGTATATAGGTAGGTAGATAGATAGATAGAGAGAGAGAGAGAGAGCTCTCAGGGTTAATTCTGTAGTCTGCTGTGTGGTGAGAGATGAGTTTTTTTGTACTCAATTGAAGTTGACATATGAAATGCAATAGGCCCAGGTCTTCACGGACATCTTTTTACACTCCGAACGTTGTTTCTTGTTAAAACGCAGCCCAAATTCTTCCTCAGCAGCTGGCCGGCACGTGACCCTCTTCGCTCCTCTGTTCCATTTCCTGTGTTTACCTCCACTCTCTGACATCTCCAGCAGCCCTCTGGGCACTGTGGCTGCCCCGACTGCAGAGATTGCTTTTTCAGAAGTCTCTGTGTGATGTCACCTGTCGTAGGTTGGAGGTACATCCCAGACACAGGAAGAGAGGATTGGGGGGGGGGGGTTGAGCTGTCTGGACTGACATGGCCTTTATATGATGCTTGGGGAGTGATGGAGGATTATAGAAACTGCCGATCTTTCACTGGGCAGTAAATTTTGGGGGATGATCTCAGTGATTATCGCAATAGATCTCTTTTACACTCGTACCCTGTTTACCAGAACCAAACTATTCCAGGTTCTGAACTGAACACGTTATTCTTTGTCTACAGAACCAAAGACTAGTGTATTTAATTGCACTTACAAAGAAAGAGAATGTACTGACCATGTCATTGTCAAAAGATTAGGCACATTATGCTGATACTACTATCAGAGGTGGGTACAATATTTATACAAGGCCTAGCCATGTCTCTGGGGTCCCACTCAGATACAAATATTGAGTTTTTTAGTAGAGACTTTTAGTCCAGTCCCTTTATTCACTACAGGTATTGTGAGGTACAAAGTAAACCAGCCAGGTGCAACATGGCTTTAAATAATGGGCCTTTCATAAGGGTTAGAAAACCTCCAGTCTGACAGAACTGAAGCACTACACCCAGTAAATGGTGCGTGTAAGCAGCGTTTTAAAGAAAGGCAAAACTACATGAAACTACCAGATAGTCGGTCGTGTGTGTAGCAAGTGTACTATTTAGTTAAACAGAGGAAGGATTTAAAGGAATGTGGTGTGTAACTAATACTTTATCTACAGTAAAAGCTGTATTAGAAGCTGTATTAGCTGTGTGGAATAGAAACTGTTGATCTGTGTCACTGCGCACTGACAGGCAAAGGCTGGAAATGAAAAGTTTGGTTTCTTCTCTGCCTCAGGGCTGATAGTTCTAATTGAATCCATTTTGTTCATATTTTTTTCCACAGGTTGAACTTTCACAAATCTTTGGTCTTGAGTTTGAGCCGAATTACGTGTCCGTTAACTATGACTCGAGTCCAAGCTGCTGACTCAACTCCCATCTCTGACAAATACTCGAAATATCCTATATCCTGTTACACTATGACATATTTTTATGAATAAAATATGAACAGCAAACATTAAAGGTTGCAAGGCTTGATCCCATGTATACTTTATATCAGAAGTTCCAGTACTTTTTTAGACTAAGGCCTCCTTTATGGATAAGTGCCAACTCTCTGAACCCAACACACACACACACATCCACCCACTCGAACCTCACCCACCTTGACTCTGTACAGTGACATCATCACTCTTTTAGATAAGGCAGATTGAATCATTTAACACAACTGAAAATGACTAACTAGAGATACTACTTCTGAAATTGTTCTAACCTTCTTTAGTGCCCTCCACACCACAATGGGTTATGGTCCCCTAGTTTGAGAACCACTGAGCAATACTGATGACTTAGGACTAGGGTCTATATCTTTTACTCAGCTGTTTTCATTCACACTGACAAATGCTGAGGTCAGACAGACTCGCCGAGCTGCTGGCCTTCAACTCAAATGTGATAAAGAGGGCTGTAAATTAAAATTTTGTATTTCATCCAATTATGCCAACAACCCCCCCACACTCATAGTCATGGAACAAATGACCTAAAAGCTAAAGCCTTGGCAAAAATAGGCCATAATGTGAAATCCACCTTAAACCATTGCAATGGGAAAAATGAGGTCACCCAAAAGGAAACCAAAGACTTGATTAGAATTTCAAATCTCCCCTCAAAGTGGGGCTTTCCACCTTCAGCAGGAGGACTACAGAGAGGAAAGTTCTGAAAGAGGGTGATAGACAGTACAGAACAAGTCTAGTGTAGCTTCTCGGCCTTTGTGGAAAGTTACTATAATATTTGACTGAACTTTGAAATGGTTGCTTGGAAAAGGGACATGGAAAAACAGTTATTAGACGGGTTGCCAAATCTGTAAACAGGTATTAAAGATCAAATGCAGTTCACTCTTTATGAAGAATGGTATTCCAGACTGATCATGTTGTCATACAGTGCTCCGAAGACATTGTGTCCTTGTTAACCACAAGGGTACCTAAATAGCTGATGACTTGGCTGTAAATTGGTGTTTCCATTTGGCTTATAAATTGTAGCCATGTGTTTGTTTTGTTCGGCGCTGCATGCACCCAAGCTATTAAAATAATACGCAAATTGAGTTGAGTTAGTGTCCAGAAAATGAAATTAAAAAAAGAAACAAGCACTTAACTGCAGCGCTTTAGAAGGAGGTGTACACAGGAGTCTCTGCGCTGCACAGCAGTCCAATTGGCATAATTTGTTTATTACATAAATATAGCCTACCACATGTCTCATGCCATCCAACCAGCTAGGGATTTCTTGGATTGCTAATGGACTGTGGTCTGTCATCAACTCACTTAGCTCTTAGAAGTCATTTAGAGTAATTTTACATGAAACAGTTGAACAATCTGATGATCCTAGAGGACTTGTTTATATGTCATTCAAAGGCACCATTGCGTATGTGGGCAGGTCTAGTATTATAGCAGGCACAAATCACAGTGTTGCTAATCAGCTGACAGACGTTCCTCCTCCTGAAACCTCAGCCTTTGGGAGTTCACGGCTCCCAGGCACCTGTTCTGTAGTGGAGGGAGTGGGAGGAACCGCAGCGGTATCCCAGGCCCGTTCGTCCTCGTTCACCAACCTTACTCGGGACATTTGGTTTTCATTTCATGACTTCAACTTGTTGCTAACTTTTCCTCAGTAAAGCACAAACAGATGGGACGCGGCTTCGCCTCCACACTCTCCTCAAGCGAGTAATCGCTTTCATTCACATCAGAGGGAGATTGAGATCTGAGACTCAGAATTGAATTTAGGCAGTGATGCTCCATAAAATTGGACTCAGAGAGACTTTTGCCCTCGTACCTTGCAGATGACCTGCCCTCCTGTCCCAAAGGAATAACATCTAAAGTGTTCCGCTTCAACGTCTCATCCATGGAGAAGAATTCCACCAATCTGTTCCGAGCAGAATTCCGCGCCCTGCGGGTGCCCAACTCCAGCGCCAAGAGGAACGAGCAGCGCATTGAGCTCTATCAGGTAGGAGGATTACTCATTACTGTAAGTGCTTTCCATGACAAACACAGAAACTGAGCTCAGTAGTGGATTTCAAGAGCTAATGCACAGCATGTCCTTGGTTGTAACAAATGATGAGGGATGTTATACTGGCACTAGGCGAGCTTGTTCCAAAGAAAAGACATTAAGTAGCAGCAGCACATACTAAAACACATTTAACCCTTTAATAATTCATATTATGTCAACACCCTGTGGCCCGTAACAAATGTTTTTTTCCTTAATGATTTCTCATCGTTTTAATATTCCTATAAATTGCATTCACATCATTCTTTAACTCCTCACATTCCCAGACTTATTACATACCTAAGGATTATTATTTAGTAATAACAGGGTAAACAAAACAATTAAAAGTCTGGAACTAAGTGAGGAATGGAAGCCTGTTGGCCTGGCACAAGTATTACATAACCACCTGATCACAATTATTCTATACATTTCTCAGCTTTTGCAATTGTATGTTTACTCTCAAGAAGAAAATTTGAACTGAATGTGTTTTTTATTTGTTGAGCAAATTCATGATAAATAAATGCAAAGCAAAAACAATTTTTTTTTCTGACGTTGCAGTGCAGAAATAAATTTGATCATTATTAAGACCTTTAGAGGGCAGCAGTGAGTAATATTTGTTTATTCAATCGTTATTTAGGCCTTTAGGGGGCAGCAGTTAGAAGTGTTTGTTTATTTGATCATTATTAAGACCTTTAGCGGGCAGCAGTGAGTAATGTTTGTTTATTTGATCGTTATTAAAACCTTTAGGGGGCAGCAGTGAGTAATGTTTGTTTATTCGATCGTTATTTAGGCCTTTAGAGGGCAGCAGTGAGTAATGTTTGTTTATTTGATCGTTTTTAAAACCTTTAGGGGGTAGCAGTGAGTAATGTTTGTTTATTCGATCGTTATTTAGACCCTTAGGGGGCAGCAGTGGGTAATGTTTGTTACCTCACTGCTGCCCCCTGCCAATATTTGGCAATTAATCATCAGCTGAAATGTCATGATCATGACAGGCCTAAAAGCATGGACTTAGACAAATAGTGATCTAGAGGAAAACCAAAAGCTGACAGACTTTTCAAAGACGAACACAGAAGTCTTAGGTATCAAGAGCACATTGATGGAGCTGGAAAATATTGTGGCTTGTGTGTATATTTGTACTTCTTGTAAGCTGTTTGCAATCACATGCCTTGACATTACAATTACAAAGCACATTCATTTGAAGGTCTATCAGCCCCTCTCAACTCATTTGATTATCATTAGTAAAGTGGAGCATATTTTCTAACTACTGCAGTACCACGTTTTTTCAAGCAAAGAAAAACAGAAGTTTATTATTAGTTTATTCACCTTCGTATCCTTCAAATATACTGTAACTGCTAAAAATAGTAGTGTAACTACTATGTAAATAATATGTAAGTTATGTAGTTGGAGGGTGTGGGATTGAAATGTGGGCCCACATGTAGCCCTTTAGGGGTTACAGGAATCTTTGGGCTATTTTTTTAATTCACACAGTTAACTCCCAAGATGCCAGTTTCTTAACACCAGACATTATTATATATCATCCTGGATCTGAACGTGGGACCAAAAAGGACACTGAATACTGAATTTATATCACGTCTCCTAACTCTTGCTTCTCCATTTTTTCAAAGCACTGATCTTTATTCCAGGCACCAACGAATGGATTATACAGAAGTGCTTTTGCACAATTTAGCTGAACAAAGGAAGTATTCTGAGAAAGCCTGAGTAAAGCATGCTTTTCTGCCAGTGTCATAGCCAGAGCGTGGTAACGTAATACCTTTAGCAGGGCTGAAAGTTGTATGAGATATATTGTGCGTAGAGCCATATATGTATATAAAATGTGTCTGTGCTTGTGTCTCTACTTAATACATTTATCAAGCCTTCCAGTCTTGATAAATGTAATACATTACTGAGCTCTGGCTTAATACGTACATACATTTAAATGTATATATGTATGTACTGTGTGTGTATACATACATAAATATACAAACATACACACACATGCCTATGTATATACACACACACACACACACATACACACATATATATAGTGTATAATATATGGTTAAAGTGTTTAAATGAGGTGAGAGGGGATTTTGGGTCGGTTTCCTCATTAATCTCCCCAGAGAGGCTGGGAGCCCTGATCAGGTTCCAGCGTTTCCTGCCAGAGAGACGTGCGTCTCCGGCCCTGCATACCACTTCTCCTCTCCGCCAGGCGCTGGCCAGGGCGCAGGCCCGGCCTGACAGACCCACAGATGGTTTCCAGGAGCCCTGCAGGAGATAGAGGCCTGGGTCAGCCACTGGAAGGAGGCGGTCGAGGGAAAAGGGAGGGGGTGCAAAGCCGGACCCTGACCCCCACACATTTGCCTCAAGCTGATTGGCAGAAGTTCTAGTAGTTCTAACTATTGTGGGAGTGGTCTCGCGAGACCCCCATCATCAGCTCAAGTCAGGCAGGAAGTTAGATTAGGTCCTGACACTGCTCAGAAACCCACTTACTGCAGCCTCAACACTTCTAATGCACTATAGTGATCACAAAGCAAAACCGAAGCAATAGACATCATAGAACAGACTGTTTCAAACTCAGACTTTCTGTATAGACTGGAAAAAAGTCTGGAACTAGGCTTTATTACTTTATTTACCCAAATTCACTGCGAGTGTAAACCAGTGCTGAGTAAATCTTGGAGAAGCAGTTTATTCCGAACTGGTAAAGGGAGCAACATGCAGGCATTAACATGCAATATGGGGATATCTCACACACCGGGAGTCACATTTTCCATGAGGGAGAGAGGAGAATGCTTTGGCCTTGGGCATCCTCGAGTGTCTGGCTCAGACAACATTGGCAAGGCCAACGTCTGGAGCTTGTGTGTATATGTGTGTGTTGATACGACCGCTCACACCAACAGCACACATGTCAACCGAACCAATAAAAATAGGAACATGGGCGATAAAAAAAATAGTCAAATTTGGGGGAAAATCGTGAGCCTGGACAAATAATTACCATTGAGTCCAGCGATTGTCTCAAAGGAAATCTGGGTCTGTTTGTATGAGTTTACTTGTTCCTGAATGCTGCACTGATTTGTGCGAACATGCTTTCCAGCATTTTAATGGCAAACACCCACTGTAACACACCAACACACAAAATGAAACTCTTTTCCAATATTTTGCAGGTAAAAGACTAGGTCCATGACAATTAACTCGGTTTAAGTTTATATTTGACCTTCATACTGAATGGGTGCTGCTCTCTGCTGTTTGACAGATTCTTCGGCCCGATGAGCACATTGCAAAGCAGAGGTATATTGGGGGCAAGAACGTCCTGACAAAGGGAACTCCAGAGTGGGTCTCGTTTGACGTCACAGAGACGGTGAGAGAGTGGCTCATGTACAGAGGTGAGTAAAAGCAAAATTGCTTTGATTTCATAACTGCTTATGATGGCTTTATAACATGTTTATTACTTATTTTTAATGAAAGTGATCATTCACAGATTCTATATGTCTGCATATGTAAAAAGACTACAAACTGGTTTTAGACACTAGCATTAGATACACATTTTGATTGACTGACACATTTAATGAGGACCTGTCACGGTCGCCTCGCCCTCCCCCCGTAGATTCCGTTCCCCGTCTCCCGAATATTAGTTTTCGTTAAAGTTTTAACCTTTTTTCACGTTCCCTGCTTTCTGTTCTCTTTTTACTTTCATTCATGTCTCCATGTCTGTCCTCTTTCCCAGTTGTCCGTATCCCAATCCACCACTGTTCCTCCCTTCCTCCCTTGCTCCCTTTCAAGTCCCCACGCTTCATTTGTGCCACTCCCCGTCATTATTAGTTTCACCTGTTCCTCGTTTTAGTGTCATTATTTAAACCCCAGCCTGACCCCTGTTTCCCAAGTCTGTATTTGTCTTTCTTTGCGTGTTGTGTGTCTTGTCATGTTCCATGCCCTGAATGTTTCTTGTACTGATGATTTGTTTTCTTGTATTTTCTTTGCAGGCTCGTGCTTCTGGTAGAATCTGAGTTTCCTTCTGCGCGTTGATTGCGCTGGGATCTGTTTAACTTGTGTTTACCTCTCGCTTGCATGCGAGGAGGAACCATCTGAGTTTTTGGTTTGTTTATCTGTAGAGAAGCACGAGCCTTGCTGTTTTGGGTTTTTATGTTTCTTTTGTTTTCATTCTTTTGTGGTCCTGAGTCGGGTGGTTTGTTCATTTAGCTGTGTGTGTTTGTTTTGTGCCTCTGTTCCCATATTAAACTCTTATTTCATTTAGCCTTGGCGTCCTCCCCCTCCCTTACATGACCCATGACAGGACCCTGGTTCTGTAAAGGTGTACCTCAGTAACGTCTTTGCCAAACATGTGATTTATCCCCACCCAGAACAGTACAGAATTCACTTCCAACTCAGGTTTTACCACAGACACCCTCAAGTACCGAAAGGCCCTGTTGGGTCCAGTCTTAAACCCTGATGCAATAAAACCAGGACCTTCTGTACTGGAAGACTGATGACTACTGTAAAAAAGCACAGTTCCGCTTTGACATTATTATGTCTTGTTCATGTGTAAGACATAATAAGTGCTTTGCAGCTCCTGAAATGTCTAACCAAAGCAAATATCTTGAAATAGATAGATATTATGAACCACCCAAGTTGAGTTTGCATTTTTCAGTGAAAAAAAAAAAACGGAATCTGGAAACTCATTTTAAAGAGAACAGTCGTGAAAATGAATGTGCCGGATAGTAAATTGTGTTTGTCCCGGCCATAGTTGTAGAGGAATAGTTGGAACTTAATGAAGTGCAAAATGAAAATGTTTAAATCATGGTTTGAGGAAGTAACAAATAACAATCTGTATTAATATGAAAACAGTTTTGACAAGACACAGGATTTAGACCATTTGGTCAGCGTCTAGCATGCCTTGCACGCAGTGCGCTCTTATATTTTTATGATTTAGCGCTGTTTGACTTGAGCGCTAAGGTCAGTGTCTTTCAATGATGACTCGCAAAGAGGAGAACCTCAACACAGCTCTCTCACTTTTCTCCCCGTGTGCTGTGCAGAGACTAACCTTGGCCTGGAGATCAGCGTGCACTGTCCCTGTCACACCTTCAGCCCAAACGGTGACATCATCGAGAACATCAATGAGGTGCTGGAAGTCAAATTCAAAGGTGAGATCCACTAGAGCCAGGAAAAGCACGTAGACTTCCATCTTTCTTCCCTCAGCTTGATTGCGGATTGGCTGGAACGACACAACTTATACACTTCAGTCCTTTCATATCGCTTTGAGCAAATCTTTCCGATGGAAAGGTTTTTCTCACTTAAGAAAATTACATACATTGATTTTGCGGCACTACGATAAATGCACTTCAAATGCACTTCTTGGCGCAGAAGTTTGTCGCTCTTGAGTAATTAGTCAAAGGCTTAGTCAGCGGGTCTGTAAGGCATTGAATCAATATTACTCAACTGTTTTGTCGAATTCAGGAAATTGTCATATTGCATCATTACTTTGCGAATCAGTGTTGGGACCCTTTAGTTGGAGTTTGTACAGGGCTGACTCATTTCTTTGAGGTTCCTCATCCACCTCCTCTCTGCTTTCCTCTCCTGTTTTTAACCGGGATAACATAAATGCTTCCTGTCGTCCCATCCAACACATATGGGTCCGAGTCGTAGAGGGAGATAATGCTGAGGGAGACAGAGATTGCGAGGTTTGATCATGGGAACGCACTTGAGTGTGGAATCTCACTTAGTGTTGGGGGGCCTCAGGGTCCGGGGGTTTTGGGAATTCTCCCTACTCCATCAACAGTCTTCAGTGCAAGGAATGCGCTGCTGCCACGGGCGCTCAGACTCTTGGCTCTGAATTAAAGAGGGGCGTCCACTGGTGACGCCTCTCCTGGGACCCGAGCTGCTTTTTCTATCAGGGACAGATTGGATGAGCAGACGTCTGAGGGGGAGAATGGAAGGACCAGTTCAGATGGGATAATCTGTAGAACAATGGCCAGTAGTGGGCTGACACACCAGAGCTTTGGGGAAAGCAAGCGGAGTTGCGGCTTTTATTTGGACTTCATGACGCACTAAGCTGTGTTTGCTCTCTAGGTATGGAAACTGATTACGATGAGCAGTACCGCCTGGACCTGGGCAGTCTGAGGAGGCAGAAGGAGCAGCTCCTGCCCCACCTCATCCTGATGATGCTGCCGCCCCATCGCCTGGACGTGCCACCAACATCCAGACGACGCAAAAGGGCACTGGACACCAACTACTGCTTCTCGTGAGGGGTTTCCCTTTTTCTTAATGTCTATACAATCAAAAACAAAGAGGCCCAAAGACTTTTTGAAGTGATGCTATAGAAAAACCCTTTGGTACATATATATATATATATTAGTGCTGGGCACATTAAAGATTATATTATTAACACAGGCAATTAATTATACACAGTCTTCACTGCACTTTAAAAGGGACTCTTGCTACGGACTGCTTCTGCTGCTACCTGTTCAGAAAAAAAAAGGAGAATTTTTACAGTCCGTTTAAAACACTGATAATGATGAGGTTGGGGATTATAATTTTTACAATGGTTCCGCCCCCATGCTATGGACTCTGAGGGTAACTTGTTTTCTATAACAAACTAGATAAAGCAAGAATACCCTGGCAGGGGCAAATAGCTTTGGATTTATATTTGATTAGATTAATGTTTAAGTTGAGATTTACAGAAATATTTGAACTGTAACTGTGTAACTTCAAATTGTATTTGTTCATAAAGCAGTTCTTTTTTAAAAAGGTTCACAATACACTACTGTTGAATGCACTATTGAATAAATATATTAGTGCTGGGCCGTTAACGTGAGACTCTTATCGCGCGATAAAAAAAAAAATCACCTTACATCTATTCACAAAGTTGGGTTGGGAGCTGGGTCTATATTACGCAAGCTATGATGACTTTCACCTTGATATTTTAGCG
>JBBPCW010000001.1:22827186-22841480 GCA_037974425.1 Phenacogrammus interruptus
AGCGGCCTTGGGGATCGAACCTGGACTTTCTGGTCGCAGGGCGGATGCCTTAACCACTAGGCCATCCAACTGCCCCAAATTTAAATGACAAGATATTCAATATATCTTTAAACGTTTCAAACATTCACAAACTATATTTAAGAATGGATTGCCCTCTTGTACCGAGATCTTACTTGTTGATGCGTTGAGTGGCGGTTTTGCGTGAGAGACCATCTCTGGGTGCAGTGCTGGGAGGTTTGGGGGTAAGAAGGCTGACCCCACGAGCCAGGGTCTGGCCTTTGGGATGGCCCTGGGTGCCCTGAGTAACAGGCTGGTTCAGGGTGTACTGGGACTGTTGGCCAAGTTGGACACAGGATGAGCTGGAGGGAACATGGCTTCGGGGTACAGAACCAGGGACAAGTGTGTGTCCTGCCAGCATGGCCTGGAAATAAACAGATACAGACAAACATACAGAAGGAAAAAAATGAGTTGAGAAGACAGAACCGGAGAAAAACATTAAAAATGAAGATATTCACTCTGACACTGGCTCTAACCATTTGAAATCAACATCAATGCTCAATCTTTTATTAGGAGAACATTAATTAATGTTTCAGTACATTTTCTGCATTTATGGAAAATAATGATCATATCTTTATCCTTTTATTAGAAGCAGCATTTTTCCTTCGAGTCATATGAGGTCGAACAGCAAAAGACTCCAAAAGTCGGTTTGTTCATTTACATGGAAGAAAAAATGTCACGGCTTATCATAACCGGCACTAAATACTTTATAATCAGACATACCTCAACACAAGAATTCTTTACATTTCATGCTTGTTTAGACAATATTTCATCTGAATGAGTAGTTGGACCTGGTAAACATATTCCATTCCGAAACAGAAATTTAATGGCTACTGTTCATTGATTTAAATGGGTCGGGAATGTTGTGCATTCTTTCCATCTAGTACCACTTTATGCTTGATGCAAAAGGAGAATTTAGTCTTGAAGGCTTTTTAAGCAAAGTTATAGCATTTTTTTCTGTGCAGGTTTATCTTCTGTATGTGTGGGGTTTTGTGCTTTTGCAAAAGGATGTATAATCATATATGTTTATGCTTGGTGTGTGTGTGTTTATCTTCAAAGCGTCCAGCAGTGTGACAGTGAGTGTGTTCCGAGGCAGCTGGGATTTGATGAATGAGAGGGCTGAATTTGCAGGTTGGAGGGTCTGGGTATATGCTTCTGTTGAGCAAGGCCAGGAAAGGGCACCTTTCTAATGTTGCCAAGTGGCCGCTGGCCAAGCCAGCCAAGGAGCCGTGCAGTCTGCACCCAGTGACTGGAATATGGAGCGTAGAACCCGAATAACACACTTCTGATTACTTTATTTCAGTCCACTATGAAACTTGTTCTAACTGTAGATAATCACAAAAGCCGTCATGCCCCTGAAACAACTGTTTTCATCAGCAAAGGACTCAAATTAAATGAGCAGCAACTACAAACAACTCTTTTCCAATTCACACATGGTTCAGTTCCACTAAAAGGTTCAGAGTCCCACGGAATGAGCATAAACAAGTATTTGCACAGATAAAGCTTCACACCACTATACATAATAGGGCTGGCCGATTAATCGAAAAGTAATCGAAATCGACATTCAGAACCTATAATCGATCAAATTTTTCCAGGTCGATTATTTTTATTACTTTTCCTTTAAAAATATAGATAGTAGATAATGTGTGTTTCTTTCAATTATTTTAAAATCAAGTAATGCACCCTTCATTCAAGAATCTCTCACTTGTAATATGTGAGCATAGTTACTGTACAAAACTTATCAGTGAACTATGAGGGCAAAAAAAATAATTAATTAATTAATCAATCATTCATTAATTGTAATCGAGTTAAAATGTTCAATTAATCGAGATTTAGATTTTAGGCCAAATCGCCCAACCCTAATACATAATACCAGATTCTTGTAACTTCCTTGGAAACAAATGGTTATGTGAGCACTATTCACCTGTATGAAGCTGTGCCCATCTGGATCACAGAGAACTGACACAAGCTCTCTGGGTCAGATAGAAATAGAATGGCATGCTTCTTTCAATCAGTCCATTCAGTGCTAGTACCACATTTTTAAACATGTTAGTTTGGGTAACATTTGTCATTCTGGATTTACTTTTACACTAGGATTGGACTGCAGCAACTATCAATTTACACTGGCAATTATCAGTTTGTACATACAGGTTTTTCTACGTCTGTATTTAACCTTTTATACTAGACTCATTTACGCCAGTTCATAGGTCTTCATAGGTTCATAGGTCTAACTAGTGAACCCCAACTTTCTAGTCAACCAACAGCAGAATCAAGTTCAGGCTGAGCCTGAACCTGAGCTTTAGACATTTTGGAGCTCAATGTTTAAATCACCTCCATGATTATAGTTGAAAATAAAACCACAGCATACAGCATTTAGTGTTTTATCAGCCAAGTACTCTTAACCAAAATGTAATGTCAGCAGTAAAAATGGGCATTTTCTAGTCAGGCCTTGTTTTTCTCATCTTTATACCATCTATGAGGCAGCCCTTGAGGTTGCATTTACATCTGATCAGGGAGAAGCATAAATATTTATTATACCACAGTTGGTTCCAACTTTTGTGTCATTGCTAAGATGCATTCAATGAGAGCCAATATATCTTGATTGTGGCAATCTGATCAGATCTCTTTTAGAATTACTCCGCCTCAATTGCCTGAAACCTAGCAACTACAAACAGTGGCTAAAAACATAACAGTCATAACAGTTTATTATAAATTTATTACAATCCTGTTGAAAAAACTAAAATCTCTGGTACCTCTGTTCTAACTAAAAGGGACGCACATGAGTGATGATGGCAAAAACGCGACCACTGTAATCAACCAAGCTGTACACCAGTTGCGAGCTGCAGAGCTCTCTTTTTGACCCATGCCCACTGCTTCTCAGCATTTTACCCTTTTAACCCATTCACCAAGTGAAGCATTGTGCTGTTCACACTATGTGCTGTGGTCACAGGCACGAAGCTGAAAGCTGAAGACATAATGCCTCCACTTGTATATTATTGCATAAATGACTAATGTGTGACGTTAAAAATATTTTGTGGGGCACAACCTGTTCTGATTTACTGTGTTATGAACTACTTACATTTGAAATAATGTACAGCTGGATATTTATGTTCTAAATATATCGGAGTTCGGTGGACTGTTGATGAGAAAGTGTAGCCCTCTCAAGCAGTATTTATGTCTTAAACTCAGTTTTGTGAGTAAAAGAGGATGAGTGTGAGGTACTTGCAATCTGAGTAATATAGACATAGTTCAGCAGCAGAGTAGGAAAAGGTCCAAAAAATGTTATTAAGAGATTTAACAATCACTGAAGTGACCAGTGATTAAACACATCAAACTGACCTGCGGGATGCAAGGTGGACAGGGCAGTATTATTCTTGTCTGAAGGCTATTCCACAGTAAACAAGTCTGTGGTTTCATGAATAAATGTCTGGTCAAACAAGACAGAGCAGGAGCCAAAAGGACTTAGAACAGGAGTCAAAAGCAGAATTAAACTGGTAGAGGTCAGGGGATACCCAGTGATGCGGCCATGACTCACGAAGGCAAAGTTCAACTACTAAGCATACATACACAAACACACACAAAAACACACACACAAACAGAAGACCACACGCACACTGAGCGCGGTTCGTCTGCTGACCTGTAGTTTGGCTCGTCCAGCTCATTCAGGCTTATTATTGCACAAGGCTGAGAATAGATTTTGAGCACATTAAACTGTTTGAACTTGGCCATACGTAACCCTTCTTCAGCCCTTTAGGAACTAGACCCTGATCTTCAGTTGGGTGTGGTCATAAATGAGCACACAAGACGGCAAGACTCAGCCAAAACACACAAACGTACTAAGTAGGACCAAAGCTGATATTAAGCAATGACGCATTATGAAAGTTTATGAAATTATTAATGAATAACAAACTGACCATATACACGAAGGGCCAAACTCACACAATATAAACATAAACTTGAATCAATGATTATTTGACGGTTCGGCCAGTGGCCAGTAAGGGGCCACTGTTTTCGTTTTGTTTTCTGGGACTCTTATTTTGATAGCTAAGTCTGATTTTGAGTTTCCACCTGTTTTGTGTTTGGTATCCTGATTACGTTCTGTATTTAAGTTCTGTTAGTATGAACCTGTGCTATCGGTCCATCGCCTCATTTACCCTGTCTGTATCTCGTGTTTCTGTTCCTGTTCGGTAGCGGCCACAGAGCCAGGTTTCTTTTGTTCCTGTTTTCCTGTTCACGTTTAATAAAAGAACCTGACTGCCATGGATGCCTGCCTGTCTGGTCCCTGATTTTTGATTAAACAAATTTTTGATTAAAACTTGATGTTATGGAGGGTCTCATCACTTGATGATTAGTATAAGAAGAGGAACATATCATGATAATGGTTCTGCATAAAGTTCTGGCTTTTGCTAGCATTAAGCATCTCACATCAAACTACACTTACTGTTTCCATATTAATTATTGAATTCTGCTGAAATTTTAAGAGATATGACTAATGACAAACTAATCAGATAAAAAAAAGGGTCAATTCTGATTTCAGGTTGATTTAAAGACTTGTTTCATAGGACAAAAATGCAGCAAAAATGTGTTACCATCAGTTTAAACTGTCCAGATCTTACCCTGTACCAGAAAGAAATAAATGTTCATGATGTTTTCCTTAGTATCATAACATCATATCTTTATGTGGGTTGCATTTACTAGGATTATTTTTTATTAGCTATGAAATCTGTCATGTTTCACCACAGACCTGATGACGAGTTCGGCTCTGGTCCAGAAGCTGTCTGGACTGCAGTTTCTGCTGCTGGAGCTGCTGGATGGCAAACTGAAGCTGGTAGCTACCTGAGGCTGGCAGATAGCTTTGTTTTGGCGTGGCTCCTGAGGCCGGGTTACGTTCCCCATCACACCGAACCTCACACCTGTGACTGCAAAGGACAAAAAAGAGAACTTGAATCCTCTAAAGGCAGGACGTTACATTTCATTTTTCATGTGAACTGGACAAGTTTTTAACCCTGACAGCAACCCCTGAACGATTGATTTTGTAGTGCAATTACCCTCAGTGTAGGAAAAAAAATGAATATGTTGAACAGTCTTCAAAGTAACCTCACAAAACTTAGCCAACTGCATGTTACTGCCGTGGCACGTCACCCAGTCAGGGTTGATACTAGTGTCCTACAAAAATGACATGATTACAAATGACAACATTTGAATGGGTTTCATCAACTGCTGACACTGTGAATCTGAAGCTGATCTGTTAGTTCGCTAAAATAGATCGTTTCTCATAAAAATCTTGGACCATTAAGTCTCATATCTTTCCAAAGTATATATCCTTTAAATGTTTAAATGCAGAAATCTGATTTGTCTGTCTGTTTGAAAATAAAGCTCCCAAAGGGCATCCAGAAAACACAGAGGGGAAAAAGTATTCAAACACTTTTTGTTTTGTTATTTCATATATATTTTCATATATGTCTTTTGACCTCATGACCAGACAAGTACATCCTCATAAGCATAAAGAAATACAGAATTAAACTGATAGCTCTGAAAAAAGTATCACAAATTCTTCACTTTCTTTGCAATGAAAGAAATCTTACATGGTGTGTCTATTTGGCGATTTTCGTTTTTATTTTTTCAGCATTAATACAGAAAACCTATATACATTTATATTTAAATATGGCACCTGAATACAGTCTTCTTTATTTATGCTTATAAAGAGAATTCCATTAATAACATTTTACTTAAATAAGCATTAGTGCCATACATTATCTGCTGTAAAAATAACATTAATATTTTATGCTTGACAAATATGTGCCCATTAAGTTTAAGTGCTTTAGACAAGAAACACCTGAACATGTGTAGTATTTATAACAACCAATGTAATACTACATCTTTCTCCTCTAGTAATAAATACTTTTTTTTTTTGCAACTGAGAGGCTCTGCCTCCACCATCTGCGTCCACACAGCTTTGGGAGGCCAAGTAAGTGTGTGGATTGTGGCAAACATCAGCCTTATGGAACCCATAACCTCTCGCTGCCCTGTGTTTGACATGTCACGTTCCATCAGCATCACCAGCTGAGTCCCCAGAAAGGCAAACTTTTGAACAGCTCCACGCGTTTGTAACCAGATTAGCTCTCACTTAAGCTTGGCTTATACGAGCCCTTTGCCTTTGTGTTCGCCTCTACGACTACAAGGTGTCAAAGTGGGGCCCTCTGATCATGTTCAATAGAGCGTTGTTGAAAAAAAATCTGCAGCCTTTCAGAGAGAATGTCTTTAAGTCATTGTTTAAAGAGCACAGCAACACATTTCTGTGCCCCAGCAGCACAGAGAAAAAATAAATAAATTCCGCTGTCCATGGGTTTCTACCAACAATAAACCAAAAAAGAATATTTTAAGTTCTGTGCAACACAAGTGAAAGGGCTAAACTGCTGAAGACCATTTATATTCCATAAAAATATGGAAATTAGTTGTTTTTGTGACATCATAAAAACAGGCATTTCAAAATGGGCCGTTTCATTTCCACATACGGAATATACATAATGGTAACAGTGTTAACATGCTGCATCAAAGTGTGTAATTATATAAGCCTTTTAAGGACAGTGCCACAAGAGATCATGATAAAAATTTTAACCGGCAATAAAGCAATTCTGAGCTTGGTCAGCAATTCTGAAATGGTAAAAACAGAAAAATCGGAGAGGGATGCACTCTGCACATCCCTGACAGTGATGGTAGGTGTCAGTCATCTGCAAAATCTGCTTATTGCATCCAAATGTTGTTGTGAACAATAACTACAGTGCCAGTCATGCACATGTTAAGTGTTATTCTCATGCACAGCGAAATGTGGGAAATGCTCAGGGAAATTACATCATTCCGCATCATTCCACAGCCCTGGAGTAATACCTCAAAGCATCAAGCTGGTCAATGTGGCTAACATCAGGACACAGAGGATCAGGGTATTTCCATCACCTATTTATTTTCTTTCTCTCTCTCTCTTGTTCTCTCCGCTCGGCTTAAGAAAACATGGCTGATGGAGGGCCATGCAACACTGAATGTATTGTTAATAATGGGCTCGCCAAAAGAGATGTCTGACTGAAGGAATTCTGAGAAGTTAAAAGGTCAGAGCTAAGATCAACATGACATATACAACAGGCAACAGCTTCTAACATGCAGTTTGATTTTCATTTAAATGAATGTAGCATGGTCAACAATGTGTGTGTCTGTGTGTGTGTGTAGATGCAGAAAGGTAGCTTGGGATAGGTGAAATGGGACACAGCTCCCACTGTGTTGTCCCTTGGGTGTCTATGTCGACTCATTAACACGCCGCTGTTATACCGGGGTGGAATTTCTCACTATACTACCTCAGGTGAGAGCCCTTGCACAATTCTATCTTTCTCAAATCTTTATTTAAGAAGCTCTGATAATATGTCTGCAACAGAATTGACGCTCAGTTCTTGAATGATTCTATTATTTTAGGGAGTAATACATTTAAGAACAAACTAAATTCCAGTACTTTTATAGTACCATCTGAATTATACAATCAAGAATATTCAGTACAATCAAGTCATTCAGTACTGACTTTTAGTATCTAAGCAGTCAGAATCAGAAAACTATTGACCTCTGAGGAAAATACTTATGTTAAGACGGCAAGGACACAAGAACGATATAAAATATTGGAAGAAACGTCAATTAAAAACTGCAGTAATACTCTGAAAATACTCTATACGAAATACTGTCTAAGCATCCATAAGCCAATAGGTGCGTAGTCCCAGAATCTAGACTGCTGATTGGATCTTTAAGCTTGTTACTAACCCCAGCTCTTCTTGATCAGATACCACTCACTTTCGGTTTTTAATTAAAAAGAAGGTGTCAAAAGAAAGTATCGCTCTGGTGTCAAAATCAACATTAAAGTCTCTTTAGGTACCTATTTCTAACTATAGGTTGCTATAAGGAGTCAAATATCAGCTTCAGTGGAGCAAGATGTGGCAAAGCACACCACCTCTTAGCATATTTTCTTTTACCACCAGTAGTATTTACAATAAAGAAAGATGTTGGAGGGTGGAGTGGGTAGGATACTTGCCTCCGGACCATGAGGTCACGGGTTCGAATCCTACCTTCAGCACCACCACTGGGTCGCTGAGCAAGACCCTTAACCCCAAGTTGCTACAGGGAGACTGGCCCCTGTAGTTAGGGAATGGAAGTCGCTTTGGATAAAAAGCGTCTGCTAAATGCCGTAAATGTAAATGTTTCTGCTTTAGGGGGATGCTGATGCTTTCAAGCAAATGTGTCAAAAACTATTAGTGCTGAGAATTCCAGACATATTAGTCAGAGTCAAAGTTTCTCTAAGGTAAGATCTTCACAAAATAACATAATTCACATACACTGCAAGACAGTCATGTTCTGTCAACTGTTCGTTATTACTACAACCAAAAAGTAATAACGTGGTAAATCACTTTTTTTTTCATGTATGTCTAATAAAAGCTTCGGCGTAATCCCAGAGAGAACTGAGGCAGCAGACTACACTGATGATGTGAGCGGAAAAAACAGGAATAAAAGTCTGGGTGTTTTTTTTTTTAATCTAGAAGAAGGAACTGAGTACTACAGTTGGTATAAGAAGCCAAGGTAAAGGAGAAAGTCAAATCAGCGTTATCCCCACTGCTGTGCTCCACATTCCTCCGACTGTACTCCAAAACCTAAATATCCAATAATTATGACATTCCTTTACAATCCTAAACCCCGTCTATTATTACTATTTGCAAGCGGTACCCAATAACTTACTGGAAATGAATCTCTACCTAAGCCAAGAGCAGAGGCAGCCCGAGCACCCATCCAAGAGCAGCTAAAATTACCAAAATATTTCACAGACCTATGACAACACTGTCATTTACAACGTTTGCTACACACTTGCTGTTAAAATCTAATAATACAACGCTCAACCACAGGTTATATATTCTGTTGTTAGATGACTTTACAAAGTGTCAGGACTTAAATCAGTATTCGATAAACATGGGATGAATTATAAAATCAAACCAAAAGGCAGCTCTGTTTGTTATAAGATCCAACAAATTACCAACTCCGGGTTTAGGGGTTGACAGGTACAAATGCGGGGTACGTTCGCGTAAGTACAATGGTTGAGGGGAAAAAAAGGAGGAGTGGGAATATGGTTTGGAAGTGCTGATACAGCATACCTGGCAGCTCCTGGCTAGAGCAACTTCAAAGGCCTCAACTCTTTGAAAGGCATCACGCCTCACCCCCTTGGCTTCTTAAAGAGCCAGTATGCTTAACGGCTTCAGCATGTTTGGCACAGGCCACTGGTCTCAAAACGCTGGATGTGGAGGGAGGGCTCAGGAAATTAAACATTAAAGACAGCATTGTGGTCACAATAATCAAGGAGATGTGTCCTAATAACTTGCTTAAATAATGATACTTTACATGTTTACTGTATTAGAAAACCACAAGGAAGGTGAAGCATAACAACAGCCGGGTTTGGTTTAATTTAGCTGGGTTTGGGGCACAGCAGACAGCAGCCAGTGGAAAGTTCCAAGCAGATGCTGTACAAAAGGGATGCCACGTTTTGACCAGAAAGAACCTTTCACTACAAACACAGACCAACAGCCAAAACAAAAGAACGGCTCAGGGGAAAGACTGCATTCTCTTAGTGTTCATCATCAGCGACATTAGAATCAATTACTAGCTAATCAACCGTGACCAGCTGTTCAACAGAGAAGCTAAATCACTAGCACATACGAGGTGGTGTGGTGGTAACTGCTGCACGCTGTATGAGTGGAGTGAAAGGTACTCTGTACTGGACTACAACTACAGAATCTGAGAGAAAACATGCCAACAAGACATTTAGGTTATTAGAAGTGAACGTCTTCTTTAGATATCCAAGAAAGCATGCTGTGAAAAGATTATGAATTGTAAAATGACTTTTTTGCTCTTTTGTGGAAATAAAAACAATTTAAAAAGGGAAAAAGCCAGACATTCCAGGAATTCCTTGACAGTTCCATACATAAGGAAGGGTTGGACTAGAAAAACAGAAAAGGAGAGATGAGGGCCAGAGTGTCTGAGACACTGTCACTCATGTATCACTGTAAAAATACAATGGAAACCACATATACTTAACCCTTCTTTTGCTTGCATGGCTCTCTAAAGCACTGAATAAACACCTGGAGTTCCAATCAAAGACTGCTGAAACAGCAGAATTACCACCTCCTGTACCTCAAAGACCACATGTTTCCTTACAAGAGTTTAGTTCAGCATGGGTTTTCAATATACTATTGTCTTCATATACAGTACATTCAAATTTGTTATCACAAAAAAACACACATTTGTGTGATCCTGCTGGTGTGAGTTTCCTCACTTTCAGTGATTTCCTTAAAAAAGACATAACCGAAATGCTCCCCCTTGTGGAGAATCTTCAGACTGAACTGGGTTTACAATAAAAGAAGAGCTTTTTGAGTAACTCATCAAGGCCATAAATTTGAATCACTTCATTTTTTTATTGAAGATTTTAATATTGAGTAATATTGAGTAATCAGCCCTTGAAACTTTAGTTGCAAAACAAAAACTTCTTACTCCAATTATCTTCCTCTCACTCATTCTCTCTCCAGCAGAGATGACACAGGTCAGAATGACAAATTTGATGTAGGAGCTGTTTGTGATGAAATGCTTGTGGGAGAGAAATCTTTTATTTTACCCCTTGCCCTGATCCACCACAAAGATTTCTGCTACAGCCAAGCTTAACAAACACACACATACACAAACACTGAGAGTCAGACAGAGAAAGGGACGCCCTTCTCTTGATTTCAAAGTGTACTACATAAAAAATTGCTCAAAAAACAGATAAAAAGATTCTTACATTTCAAAGAGGTGGTAATGAATTCTGCCTAGAAGTCTTACAGATTAAATGACTTCTTTTCCACCAAAATGTAGACTCCCAGCTCTCTTTAAAGATTCTTCTGAGACCATTAAACTGGCCTTTAAGTTTTATTGCCTGTGACCGATTTGGCCAACACAAACTAAGCACCTATAAAATTGTCCAGAGATGATTAAGCTGAGAAAACCTACAGAATGCTAATTTGCGCCTTCAAGGAGAAACTTTCAGTTAGTTTCTATAATACGTGTGGGATTTGAACCTTATGTCCTTGTGCCACTCTTAAAACATGCTGCCTTTGACTGAAGGGGGTGCTGAATGGTAACAGGCATTCATGGAATCCTACAAGTTGTAATATTATGAGAAGAATCAAAATATGAGGCAATCTCAAAATCCTTTCACTCCAATTCCGATATTTACCATGGCACAGAGGAGACACGGTAGAGCTAATCTGTAACACTTGCCCTTTGTTAACACGTAGACTTATTAGTGCAAAAATGACTGGATTTCTCCTCAAAATACTGAAGTGAAATATAAAAGCACCAAAAACAACAATGACATAATGCTTCATTACAGTGCTGTGCTGCATGATGATTTATGCTCATTATCGCAAACATATAAAAGTTTGAAACAACTTCTGACAGCTTAACACAATGTGATGCCAGGGCCACAATTATACTCCCTATTAATTCACATGGACTAATGTATGTGTAGACTATGCATTCGTGCATACTTACCTCCCAGCTCCAGAGAGGCCAGTTTCTGAATGCTGGGTTCTCACTGTTCCAGGCTGCACCCCTGGGGTCAGGCTGAGTCCCCCTCTGCTGAAAACTCCATTGGCCAGGTTCAGATTGGTCAGCTAGGGGAAGCAGAAACAACCTAATTACACAGTAACAATCACATAATAAACAAGTGATCTCATACTTAAAGCTCCCGTAATGTGCTGAGAAACATTGCAAAAACAGAGTTTAGGGCACACACATAGAGACCTATTGCAACAGTCTGTATTCTGATATCCTGGCGTGCACAGCTTTAGGCTACATGGCTATTTGGTTGGTGGCTTTGCATTCAGTCCAGTGGTCTGCCCTTAATCCTCGATATGAGTGTTTTATTTTACACTTGACTTAACGTGGCACAGAAAGCCATGGTGACTGAGGAGGATAGGCCAGAGCAATGAAAAGTAATCCAACAGATCAATCCCTCCATTACAGGCCTTGAATAACCCTTTAGATGTCAACAGGTTTAACCATTAAACCTCCTTTTATGTTTTTTTATTTTTCGACCTTAAAGGGACAATACTGGCAGGTAGCACTGGGGAATTATGCCAATTGGTGACGAGGTTTGCTCTGGCCTGCAGGGAGGTGTTGCTTTCCCTCTACTGCTCTGAAGCATGGCTAGTTACAATTGATGTCTGATATCAACTGATTCTGCCACATTTTTTTCCTTTCTGTTTCTTGTCGTGGCCTGTGTACCGCTGTGGACAGCTGTATATAAAAATGGGAAGTATGACAAAAAAGATTAATTAGAACACCAGAAACATCCTGAATACAATATTTTGGAGGTTTGCAAACAACTTGTTTTATAATAAACGGGTAACTAGCTAAAATCTAGCTAAATTACCCTAAAATTAGCCAGACATGATAACTAAGTTCTATGTTGTAGATGTACTGACAGAAGTTAAGAAGCCCACAGAGGAACAAGCAGACCAATAAACTGGTGGTAATTATAGAAATTGGCACTTAATCAAGTAGTTGCTCAATGTGCAAAATACTCATACAGACATTTAAAGTTACGCTATACTTTTTCCATGTTGTAATTCAGAAACATAAAGTATAGGTTATCTAGCAGCCATCATCGGTTATACAGAGCCAAGTAAGGAGGAAGTAATTATATTCATTCTATATCCTCTACTTTTATCTGTAAACCAAGCTAAGGTCTTGAAAAATGTATGAAAAATAGCCTGGAATGAGCACATGAATAGTAATTAAACGCAAATCCACTACATGGACCATCTTGCAGCACTGTATTTTTCGCTCTTCCTGCTAATTTAGAACTGACAGAGCTGTTTATTTTCCCAGAGTTTTAGGCTGGGTTTATAGGCAGGTGGACAGCTTGTTTGTCTGGTTGTCATGCCAGAGAAAGGGAAACGTCAAACGTTCCTCAGCGACAGGTGTTTAAATTAATGCAAGTTCTGACAAAGCACAGCCAGGCCTTTAAAGCTTTACTGGTTTTGGTGAAGGAGATTATTTTATACATATTGAGGTCCACCACCCCTTGTCAAAAGAACTGTTACTTGTAAAAATAACTTTCTGCATGTTAAAAAGCCTCACTGCTGGTATTCATCCTAAAATATGATCAAGTTGAATAAGAATGAAAAGAAATTCAAATATATTCAGCCCATTTCTATTAATTATTATTTAAAACTCGTATGGCATATGCAAGTTATGTACTTAATGAGAGTCAAAAACCGAAGTGTCTAACCCCTGAAACCTAAGTGCCTGTGTGTGGGCACACATGCAGGCACTCACATTTTAAAGGGGTTATAAATAAAGACCAGAGTTATAAATTTTGTCTAGAAGGTAGCAGCGAACTTTATACATTCCATCTATCTCGGCACTAAAAGCCTTTCTTTATTCCACTGATCCACCCACCTCATTAAAAATTCAATAACATATTAGATAATGTTAAATATTAAAGATTTATCTGACAAATATAGCTGAGACCATCTATCAGTGTAATACAATAAAGTTCCTTACGGCTTCATATCAAACTTTTTCCTTTGGCTTGCACAAGGTCATCGAAATCGTGCTGAATCCTATTCTATCTTAATGTGCCCAGTTTCACAGCATCTGCTTCTTGTCCTAAGAAAATCCAAGTGTTTGAGTTTAGCCTGCCTGTGGGTCAGATGCCACTCTGCAGTGCCACGTCTCCAGTGCGAGCTAGAGGAAATTGCAGTCATATCTCAGCCACATTACAAACATTGCATGCCTCAGACGATGACCATCTCAAAGCAATGATTTAATTGAAAAGCTAAATATATGTTGCTAGACTTGAGTCAGATATGCAAAGTATGTCCCTTTCCAGAGCCCTAAATGTTAATTTTATTTGCCTCTTGCTCTCATGACCAAAGACCTAAAAATACAGGCAAATTATCAGCAAAATGATCCATTTAGTTCTGGAATAGACACATTTAAAAAGATCTGTCAGTGAAACGATGATGTTTTCTGGGCCAGAAACACTTGATGGTGGATGAATGAAATATTTTGCAGCCTCAGTTCTCCTGGGCAAAAGAAATACCAGCCAAGATGGCAGCAAAACCTTTCTAATGTGAATATCTTTGCATGGTGCAGCTTCTATATTTGGGGCTAAATAAGCC
>JBBPCW010000001.1:22848175-22861545 GCA_037974425.1 Phenacogrammus interruptus
TCTGAAGCCATGCAGTCTCAACTCACTGTATACTTGTATAAATGAGAGGACAATACAGTTCACCTTGACTTGGACTTTTGGCTGAGACTAATTATCATTCTTAAAGCAAATGATGCTGTTGGCAGAGAAAGGCTGAATAGCATGAGAATTCCTCATTATGCAGATAGTAAAAAAAAAAACCTTGTTATAGCAGCGTATGAACTCCCCCAGTTGATGGGATAATATGCGTCTGCGGTCAGACAGGGGAAGCTGGCGGCTGGGCAATATCACTTGCATGTCCTGTTGCAGGTTAGTGGCAGCTTTTTTCAGGAAGCGCATTACCAACTCCTGTGTGGTGAGAGAGAGAGAGTGAGGTCAGCCATGGAGGAACTCAACATTGCCAAAGTTCCAGCTCCTGTCGATCCAACCATCTCAAAGTTTGTTTTCTTCTAAAGCTGATTCAGAGAAAATATTTAATCCAAGTAATTTTTGGTGGGGGTTGGTTTAAAAAATAGGTACAACAAATGAATTAGTTTGCAATTGTAAGTGCTATGTTATATGTCACTTGCCATTTGGTCATTGTCCTTCTCTGGCCAAGCAGAGCAAACATTTGCTCTGCTCTCGTCCAGCAGCCTCATCTGGACACGGTGTAGGTAGGAGGAGAAGGCCATCCGGGCCTGCACCTTACTGCAGAGAGCGCGAGAGAGCGATAGAGAGAGAGAGAGAGAGAGAGAGAGAGAGAGAGAGAGCGAGAGAGAGAGAGAGAGACAGAGAGTGACAGAGAGTGACAGAGACAAAGAGAGAGAGTGAAAGTGAGGGCGGGGTCACAGGAGGCTAAGCAGGTCTTCGAAAACAGATAAGAAACCACGGGACAGTGTAAGATGAGGAAAACAAAAGTCAAAGAGTCAAACAGACAGAACATGACCGAGAGACGGATAAAACACAGAAATAAAGACTCCACAAAGTAACTTTTTGGATGAAAAAAGAAATGTTATTTTAGTGGAACCATCAAACCAAATGAAATGTTTTTGTTTTTTTAGCAAACGACCTTTACTCATTATGGCAGTGATGGCGATGCTAATCCCCAAAGGGAGGCTGAACACCAGGACCCTGGTGCACGGACAATAGGGACACTCAGCTGTGAGTGTTTATAAAGGGAGATAAAGTGCTTGTTTTACTCCCCATGCCAAACTTTAAATCACCATCTGAGGTCACGCAGTGAGTGGGAGAGGTTGACTATGAGGTGAGGGGAGGATGAACTGCAAATATACCATCTGAGTCTGTTTCAGTGTAATTCAGTCTGACTATGATTCTGTGCAGATTACCGCAAAGTTAACACTAAATTCAATATGTATCTAATGCCAGATATAAATAAGACACCAATTTTTAATGTGACATTGGATTTAACTATGGGTTACAAGCAGATCTTATTGACGCCTGTAATCTGACAAACAATGGTCTTCTCAACCCCATTTGGTTTCCAGCAGTTTGTTAAACTTCCATTCGATTTGTTTGGAATGGCACTGACATTTCAATAACTTATGGGCAGAATTCTCTGCCCTCATTTTGCAAATGCAGCTGTCTTTCTGGATGTCAATTTCTACAAGGGGTGCCCAAATCCATGGAGGTATGATATGCAGGCTTCCATTTGGTTTCCGGACAGGCGCATCCCCAAATTAAAAAGGCTGCTGTAATCAAATAGGAGGTAAGATGGTTCCTAGGGCTGGCTGGGTATTAATAGAGGTTTATACCTAACTATTCAGACACCACCAGCCCACTGACTGATCTCAGAAGTGCCAGATCCAGTCCAGTGGACAGGATGGTGCCAGGAGGCCCGTTTAAGACAGTTCTCTGTGGGCTGCTGATTTCAACAGTCCTCGCTGTCTATAACTATTCATTATGACGCACTTTTTCCACGTTCTGTTCGTACCACTGCTTGTTCCTGTGGCTGAAACACATGAATGATACCAATCGGCCTCTGATATCTGGATCTACAGCTCTTTAATTTTGGGGTGGGACTCAGCTGGTGGTAGCATACTTCTTTTCTTGTCAGGGTGTAGACAGGTCAGCCAAGGGCCGGAAAGCTAACCTAGCCCACCTAACTTGTTTGCAATGTCATGGTACAGCTTTGCATTTCTCAGTGTTAGAAAACTACCACTCAACCTGATCTTCACCCCAAACAAACAGCAGTGCTTGAACTTCATCGATTTCCCTGTTGTTAGTTTGGCCTCTTTCCAAGTTGGTCAGTTGTCATGACAACATTTTTAATCAATCAAAAGCAGCAAGATAGTCAGCTCAGCTGCGGCTTTCTTTTGGCCCTGCTGTTGAGCAGAGCCATGACAGCTAAGGTACAGCTTGGGTAAAGGTTGCTTTATTTGTAATAGAAAAACACTTGTTCGTGATACGGCACGGTTCCTTGCGCCGGTGAAAAGGTGCCAGAACACTGCTGGCAGGGCAGAGAACCATCTACAGCAAACCGATGGAATAATCTGGGTAATGAGTATCACCTATGTGTGATTTTTTTTCTCACTATTTATGTGTGTGTCTCGCTCAGAAGAAAGAGGGAGGTCAGGGCAGACACCAGACAGTACCACGAGAAAAGCCATGTGAACATAGACAGAACAAGCAGAAACCTCAAAGTTAAGACTAAGCCAGACTTTAAGCAGTAAAAAAAGCTTTGAGTTACTTCCCATGGGTGTCTTTCATCAACTCGGGGAGCTACATTCATGCTTGCAGCAGCATCACAAAACTTAAATGAGGTTAAACCCAGAAGCCTCATGAGGGTAAAGGAATGAGACATTTCACTGAATATGCAGAGCATGTGTATGAATCTAAAGCATATCAAGACTGATGCACAAGCCAATTGTTTTTACAGGTCTGGCATGACAGACGTAACAAACAGTGGTATGTGTCAATGCAGCAAAGTATTTGTTGATGTCATTCTTCAGGAAAATAAGAACTATTTAGACGTCCTTGAAGAACCTGGGATGGGCAGTGGGACTACAATGCGAGGGAAAAGTGTTTTGAAAAAAGCTGTCAAACACAAACAATGATATACTGTACTCTAATTGCCCAGGTCCTTTTTCAGTCCTGGCAAGCACAGAGGAATTTCTACAAACTCAGACTTGTCATTATAATTCCCTGCTCAAATTACAATTTCTGACGTGCTTTATAAGTCAAGGGGAGACTGGTGTCTTTGTTACACTTTCGACAGGAGTATGTAATATTCATTAATGTCACAGTATAAAAAGAACAGGTCTAAATATTTTTGTAGGGCTATTGCATAACATGAGGGGGGAGTGAATGTGTTTCAAGTCCTTCCAGGATCCTGCAAAATGTTAAACAAAGGAAAGACAGTCTGACTCCAGCAATTAGGCAGCCAATCGGAGCCAGACTCTCTACGTGGAGGTCAGGGTTGACCTGCAGGATTGGTTGGCTGGCGAAAGATCCACTTCCTGTGTGAATGAGGTAGACACTGAGGAGTCATGCAAAAGGAGTGAAAACATGCTGCAGCACTGGATGAAAAGGACACCGCAGTACTGACAGTGTTTTGTCCTGAGCTTTCCCTGCTTCTCTGCTGTGAGTTTCTGTACAGTAACCTGAGTTCTTAAAAACTTTCAAACTGACTCCAGAGTGTGTGCATATTTATGTGTGTCTTCATACAGCTTTGTGTATACCTTGAGTCCAGCTTCTTCAGCAGATCAGCAGATTAAAAAAAAAAAAAAATGTTTTTATAAAATTTGTTACTATTTCCCAGAGTAGGACAAATGATCGATAGAAAGAGAGCAGAGACACTAAACAGAACAAATTAATTCTCCAGTGTGATATTACACACACACACACACACACACCCAAGAATACCCCAAAATATCCTGGTCTCCATGGCTACTTACAATTAGGTGGCTAGTTTAAAATCTTGCAAAATCCATGTTTTCAGTTCCCACTTTTAAGGTGCAAGGACAGCATTATTACATATCTACGCGTGTGTTATATATATATATATAGTTTTATGAATCACGACCACACTCAAGGTGCAGAAACAACTGTGGGATGCAGACGTTCTGTATGATTTAAGAGGCAAACAAAGAAGAAGTCGTATCAGTTCATTATCAAGCAAACAATCATTTGGTGACTTATCATCAACAACTAAAGCAGCAGCTGACATAAAAATGATTTTGGAAATTCCACATTAGGTAACCATAATAAACGTATGCAATTTGCAAAAGAGATATGCCAGTCCTCAGTGAGTTTCACTCTAAACTGATCATTTTACTGCTTCCTTGCAGATCATGAATCAGTACAAAAAGGAAATCCTCTTCCACATATTATGAACAAATCTGTACTGATATGTACTGCAAATAAACAGCTGCCTGTACCAGTGCACACGGCTATTTCTCAATTATTAACACTTGAAGAGACACTTATAATGTCAGCACTAACCTGAGATCCCATCCCTGCTGGAGAATGTACAGCAGATCCACTTTAGGTTTGCTGACTTTAACAAGAAATTGTTCGTTAGTTTGGACGCCCTCCATCAGGGTGGGCTGAGGGTGTGTGTGTGAAGTTTTGTGTTGCTGGTTTTCCTGTGGCCTTTGCTCTTCTCCTTCATCTCCTTCTTCATTCTCACTACTGAGCAGAGAAGATGGGCAGAGTCCTCCACCTGAACACAAAGGAAAGTAACTGTTGTTGTTTCTGAGTTTGCACCGTTTCTGAAATGCTGGGTCAATGTTTTGCACCTAAAAGTAGAAATTTAACCTGCTTTCTTCTTCCCAGCAGAAGCACGAGCAGTCCTATGCCTTTGTCTGCGTCTTCGGGCCTCCAGAGAAAGCAATTTCCTTTCATACTGGTCTCCGTGCCAGGTCTTAAGTGACTCCACCTCCAAAGGCATATTACCTTTCAACTTAATCCTAAGTAATAAAAACAATTACTAAATGCATATTTTACACATTATGTAACAATAAACAGGTGTCCGTCACAGAGGAGCCAAAAAAACCTCAAAACAAGCCATAGCTTCTCCTCAAATGAGTAAAACAGAATCAAAGCACATTTCTCACAACCTGACTATGCTTATGAAGTCACATTAACAAAATTGGCTCATTCTGGACAGTCCTGCCTTGTATGAATAATGTTTTAAATATGCTGTTTAAAGTGCAAACCTGGGTTGTGAAGTCACAGATGTTTTTCCTGACCTGAGGAGCAAAGAACAATTGAGATTTTAAAAGAAAAATACAGGCCTGGAAAAATTACTCTCAACAACAGGTGTAGATAAGATACAGCAACTTGGCCACATATTCTTAAAAACATCATACAATCCAGAATTCCTAGTGCTGCTAGAAAAGAAACCTTCTGGGAATCCTTTTTATCAACCTTCTTTTAGAAGCACACAGCCTTTTTTATTAAATATTCTCTAATGGTCAAACATCTTGTTTTCTATTTTGACACAAGGCAACCCAAGCCACACTGCCACATAGACAGTCTGTTCACTCTGGAAAAGCTAACACTCTACAAGTAGTGTACATATATTGTTACCCCCATCTATCCATCTCTAGACAAAATATCAACTAAAAACCTAAAATACAGACCAAGTTTCCCCTCAAAAACGTTCCCGACCACAGTGGAAAAGCTCACCTTCCATGGAAAAGTTTATTAGCCAACATGGAGTTCGTAGATGTCTTGTATTCCAGATAACCACTGAGACAGGGACAAATGCAGAGAGCAAGAACATTATTACATAACCAATTTCACCCAAACACTAAGCAGCTGCGAAGTATTAATGTTTTATAAATGACTAAATGAAGAGACAATATTTACTTTTAACAAGCAGTGAAAAAAAGTGTGGTGGAACAAAAACTGCTCAGAACTGCATGTTGCTGATTTGCAATTTAACATTTTTGTAATGAATGGGACAGCTTTTTGTCAAATTAATAGATTAAGCCAAAAATATGAAAGCTAAAAATGTATTTTACTCATGTTTAGAAAGCATTTTTCTTGTCAACATCATTTTCCTCTGGCTCCCTCTAACCTGTACAGTTCCCAAGTTCGTGGTGTGGGGAAAATGCGGATGAATCCTCCTCTCCTCTCATGCTCCTCCTGTGTCCTCCTCAAAATTTTTATCTGATCAAAAAGAGAAGACACATGATATTTTTCATGAGTCAATAAGCACAAACGCTAAAGCTTCTTTCTTTATGGCTGCACAAAAATACAGCGCTACAATAATCCTGCACTCCTGTGCATACACCAACCAGATACAATATTATAACCAATGACAGTCTGTAAATAAGCGTAGCACCTGTTGAAGAGTGTATATTAGGCAGAAAATTAATAATCAGTTCATTTGTGTGTTAGATGCAGGAAAATGGGCAATCTTGTGTTCACAGTATAAAGTGGTTAGTGCCAACCAAGAGAGGTCCATGGAAGGACACCCAGTGAAGCAGTAACATTGCGATGGACGTCCAAGACTCACTGATGTGAGTGGGAGTGAAGGCTAGCCCGTCTGACAATATTAGGCAGGTGGTTTTAATGTTATAGTTGATCGGTGTAAACTAACCTACCAATAGTGAATACCACTTAAGCCCAAGAGAAACCTCATAGGATACATGGAATGTAACAGTTCTGTATTTCTTCTATTGTCATGGGGTGCTTGTTTGAAGTTACATAACCAGCATGACTTTATAGCTTAATGACTTTCCCATGTAGTTCAAGCCTTATGCTCACATTTTTAAAATGCAACTATTCTTTTACTTTATGGACAACTTAGTTGATCTTTATTGTTGTTGTTTGACATATTTTTGCTTTTTTCCTCCAGTTTGGTACATTTCACATTTGTCTGCACACCTCTGTATATTGTGTCTTTTTTCATTTCCTTTCTTTTATATCAGCACTGGCTGTTTCTTTAAACTACTAGTGTTATGGCCAAAAGTATATGGACACCTGACCATTACACCTGTATGAACTGGCTGTATATCCCACTCCAAAACCATGACTGTTAACGTGGAGCTGGTCCTCCCTTTTGCAGCTATAACTGTGTCTGCACTTCTGGGATGACTTTCTAGATTTTTTTTCAATTCAGCAGAGAGAGCTATTGTGAGGTCAAGCACTGATGTTGGACTAGACTAGAAGGCTTGGCTCATCGATGTTCCAATTTCTCCCAAAAGTGTTCAGTTAGCTTGAGGTCAGGGCTCTGTAGCATTCTCCTGGCATCTGCAGATCCAGATTCACTCATCAGACCGCTAGATAATGAATTATAATTCATCACCCCCAGAAAACATGTTTCCGTCGATTCAGAGTCTAGTGGCAGGATGCATTACACCACTCAAGTTGACGCTTGGCATTGCACATAGTGATCTTAAGTCTGTGTATAGCTGTTGTTTCAGAGGCAGTTTGAAACCCTGCAGTGAGTAATGCAACAGATAATAGCTGATTTCATATTACATGCTTCAGCACTCTCTCTGCAAGTTTGCATTGTCTACTGTTTCATGGCTGAACTGCCCAAGACTTCCAGAAAATCCTTCCTCACCACTGCCATCAGACTCTGTAAGTCCTCTCTCTGTCACACACACCCATCAGACTCTATAACTCCTCCCACCGTCAAACACCCACCCATCAGACCCAATAACTCCTCTCCCGACACACACCCACGCAATCATGTGCGATAACCTGCGATGTGTATTTTTTTCTGCAATATCTTATTACATGCAATAGTCTTAATGTGTGAAATATAATTTGTTATGGGGTACTAAATCATTAGCATTAAGTAAAATATGTTATTTTCCATGTAATAGTCTTACTATGTGCAATACCACTACTATGTCAATATTACTTATCTACTACTGATTTCCATTACGTACAATACCACACTTGGTATAGAGAACAAGTCCTAACCACTATATTTGGGTGGAAATATAGGGGTTTGACTTTTGGCTTTATATTGTTCTTGTCTTTGTGTCTCTGTGTGACTGTATAGTAGTAACATAAGCAATTTCTTCCGGGAGCAATAAAGATTCTGATTCCAGAAACTACTTTTCTCAAAAACTACTGTGACTGGGGCAGATCTAGAAGTCTCTATCCTGACCAGTTACTGGGGCAGGATAGAAAGAAGTGACTTGTCGCATTCTCTGAAAGTTGCACAGTTGCTTATGTTAACTCATTTAATCTGTTTATATCCTGCTTCACCCAGCCATGCTGAACATATATTTCACTGACGTGCCTGCATTTAAATGAACAAAAACATATAAAACATATAAACAAAAAACAAGGCTATGTGTTAGGCCCGTATGCCCCTGTGACAGTCTTTGCAATTACAAAGGCAGACTTTACCTCCTCTGCGGACAAGCCCAATGTGTCCATCTGCTTGCCTCCTGGTTTCTCTTTCTGATCTTCAGCATCAGCGTTGGTGGCAGACAAAGGTCTCTGGGACTAGATAAAGAAAAAAAAAAAAAAAAAGAGTGTGTTCATTTATTGTGCTTGCACAACACTGTCTTAACTCTTAACTGCAAGTGTACTCATAAGAAAATGTATCTCTATTACAATGTGTATCTTGGTACTGTTTTAAAAATGGACTATCCCTATCAATTAATGACAATGTATGCAACAGTATCATGCTAATGATTAGCCTGTGTTTAATATTTCACATATTTAACAAGAAAAACTATTGTGGAACCCCAAATATATCATAGTGTCCATATAACCACCCAGCGTGGCACCACATGGATTGTATTAACACCAGTTATGTCTCATGAGCAAATGTATTTTTTCAGAAATATTTACTTAATAAATTCCATAAAGCAGACACAGGATCTTACACAAATGATCCAAAGAACAGAACAGGACTGTATGCAATTCTGGCATCAGATTTTCCTACCACAATTCATTTAACAGATTGACAGACTAAAAAAATCACAGATTTTGACATATTTAAAAACAATTATAATATAGTTTATGCTTACAGGTAGATGTATTATTTAGGAAAACTAAGTTAAGGTTTATCTATACAGGCAAAAGTATACAAAGACCTTCTCACTGCAATCCCTTTCTTGGCTGGTTAAATAAATGTCACGTTCCATCTCCTTTGGCATCACTGCCTGGCATTTTTCCCTGCCCTCCCCTGCTAATGGCAAGCTTTGCCACAGGAGATTGACAGCCTTGACTAGGTTTTTGACTAAGTGCCAACAACCATTTTCTGACCCCCTGAGGATCACTGGCTACATTTGTCATCTTGAATAACACGGGGATTACATTTAATTTGTCTGACTGGTGCCGGGCTATCATGGCAGCCAAAGACTGAGTTGTAATCCCTGCAATAATCTTACACATGGCCTCTAATCAAAGAATCAGCAGGAAAAGGCAAGTTTAAAGCAGATCCAGAGACTCCAGTGTCTTTTTTAATTCAAAATTCATAGCAAGATAAAGGTATTTTCCACCATGTTCAAGGAAACATGTATGAGGGCATAAAAAGTGTAACCACATCTCACTCCAAGTGGTATATTTAATGGACGAGGATTACAAGCGCACAAAGAAAATCCATCCAAGCTGCTTTGATTTGTACTGAAAAACTGCTTACAAAGAAATACAATGAAAGCATTGCTTCATACAGACTTTTTTTTTGATGAGTAGAAGAAATATACGTCATTAGATTTTCAGAGTGCAAAAGAAATTACGCCCAGACATAATCTGAGTAACTCAATGTGGCTGGTGTAGTGGCTAACACTACTGCCTTCCAAGCAGGCAACACAACACACCACACTACACCAATGGGCAAGACTCCTAACACTACATTCCTCTACATCACCAAAAAATTGTCATTTGCTTTGGATAAAAGCATCTGCCAAATAATGTAATATGGGAATATTATAATTGCAGCTAGCACGAACAGTATTAATTTCAGAACCAATGGATATAACTTGTACAACTTTTTTGCTACTATGCTGTCTCAGTGGTGCTTTGCTTCAAGAAACACAATGTAAGCCCAGTCCATATGCTGGGACAATTTAGATGAACAATGGAAAGGTAAAGATAGAAGACACTCTACAATAAAGAAAAGGCTTAAACGTGTCATCTGTAACACACTGAGAGGAGCTGCATTTGATTATATGCAGACAGCCAAATAACTCTATTGCATGTAATACCACATTACTGTTTAAAGAGGAAAAAGCAGTTGCTTATCATGATGCTCCCACCTTCATTGCAATTTTCTTAGGGTAGTGCCCAAAATTCTTCTTTCTCAAAACATGAAAAGATAACTATTGCCAAAGAATTTCTATTTTGTTCCCCTTGACCAGACAACATTGTTCTAGGAGTTCTGATTTCAAGTATACTCTGTATTTTTAGCAGAGATATTTTATGTATGCGGTCAATCAAAACTGGCTGCATCCTTGTTTCCTCTCTCTGAACTTTCCTCAGAGATTTTTCTTTATGCCATTAGAATGATTAACCCCCAAACCAAGTGCAGATGTCAAAAGAAATGTGGTGAAAAATGTATCCCCATTATTAGCAGATAATAAAAGTGTTGATCACTACCAAACTGTGCCATCTGCAGCGGTCTCTTACCAATGGTAGGCCATGGAGATTGAGGCAGAGAGGAGAGATAAAGAGAATAAGATTCCATTAGTCTATTATTTTACATTAAAAGAACCACATACTTACCGCTTTGGACTTGGCAGACCGAGCAGAAAAATTTAGCTATGAGGGAATAAGCAATGAGTCAGGATCAAGGCAGGGACGAACAGCTGTAGTCCTGAAGAGCTAAAATGTCCACTATTACACTTGTTTGCCTACCGCAGTAGTAATGGGCAAGACAAATCAACATCTGAACAAGAAGTTAAAAAGTAATTGCATCAATGAAAAACTGTACTATACTACACAGAATTGTATTATCAATGATGCTGTACTACAGTGTTCTTCACAATTATATGCATACATATAATTCAGGCTAATGACAGCAACCCAATCAAGACTGCCTGATTGGTTATGAGGGAGACCAGGTCAAGCCTGTCCAGGCTTGAATGGCTGGGAAACACAAGTAAGGCAAGCAAAGACTAAACTGCTACTCATTTACAGTTTTTATAATAAACATTCTCATAATTTGGCATATCTTTCAAAACACTACTTCTCAGTGAACAGAGGGAAGAGAGAATAAACTCTCACACTAAAAGAAGCATGCGAAAATGACAGTTTGAGAAACATAAAATACTATTTAGCATGATGCTAATATGAAAGAAAGCTTCACTTCAGATAGATTAAACTACATTTTTCCAGATTTAATAACAAAGTTATGCTGCACACAGTTCTCGAAATCAATCACTGCAAGCTGTCAACACTGAGAATTTATAAGTTAACATGCTGGAAAAGGTTTTGACCAGGAAAACTGAAAAGTGTAGAGATCAATCACAGCTCATACCTGTGTTTTTTGGGTATGGTTCTTTGCACTAAGGTCAAGATCAGCTTTATCTGACCGCATCTGTTTCACAACAGGGTCTTGACATACGAACCCTGGGGGCAGAAAACAGTGCATGTGCAAGGTTTAAAAACAATGTTTAGTTCTGAAGGTGCTTTGACAAAATATTACACTGTGAGATAAGTAAAGTGCTAAAAATGTCAAAAATAATCTCTAAGGTAAACTCTCATTCCATCCAAATCTATGACACAAAGCATAATTATTCTAGTTAACAGAAAAATAAACCCCTAGAGGATTCAGCACATCTGTATCTAAGCTGCCAGACTGTGATGCATACATGTCTGCATGTAGCAATTATTCAAAGCATGGCAGGCTAACACAAACCTGACAGTCCTACAAGAGGGGACAATGCCAGCACTAATGCTACTGGCATGCCGTCACTATTTACAGGACTGGGACGCAGCCCAGCACTATCAGGGTTTGTTTGGAGGAAAATGGATGGGGTATGCTTAACACACATACACCCATTCTCTCCATCACCCCACCCCCTGGCGCCACTAATGCATCCATCCAACAAAAACTAGCAATTTATGAGCACCCCATCTCCCCTAATGTGTCCTGGAGGCAATAAACTGGAACCATGAGCTGACAACTGTACAGAACAGCCATTACTACGCCTCACCCTCCTGGCATCAAGGGAAACAGCCACAAAGAAAACTCTGGACTTTTTTTATTATGCTACATAACCCAATACAAAAGTCAGAGCTCCAGGCAAACCAGGTTGACCCTAAATGTTAGGCAAAACAAGACACTGAAAATGACATTTCAACATAGCCATAATACAAAATGGTTTTCATTTTCATGACATAAAAGTAGTTCATGCTATTCTCCCAATAGGACAGTAAACAAACCCTAAGTAATGTTTATTGTCATCTGCAAAAGAGACAAACATATATTTTCAAACAGGTGAAATTATGCTCTGTAAATGACAAGAAAGTGTGTCTTTAGCAATAAATCTGAAATGTTTATTTGGATGCTTCACCGTAAATGCATTATAGAATGTCGGCTTATGTTTAATGTATAACTACAAATTTCTTAAATGTGGACCTCAAGAGTCTATTAAATCTAATCCTAGACCAGAACCTAAACCTACGTGCAGCCCAAAATATAAATATAACTATAATCTTAAACCTAAACCTAATACTCCTGATAATCCACTAAGTTTCACCAGACAGTTTGTTAACAATTAAAGCATCTGTAGATAATCTATAGGTGATCATTAAAATACAGTGTTACCATAAACATTGTTATCTACATGCCTGAAATTGCTTTGTATTAATGAAGAAGGATACAGCTATTCCTAAGCCAAACCGCAACAGATTAATGATAAGAAAACGCTGTCTTCTGTTGACAAATCTAAAGTAATCTAGTGCTAATGAATAATGCCTGTGGTTTTCTCTTGACATTCCGTGGATAATTTGTGAAGCTCTATCAACTCCGTAGATAACATTAAATTAGTACTGGACTACTTTCAAGACTGAAACAATGCCTGTCTGGCTCATAACTGCAAACCACCAGCAGGAGCCTAAAGTTAAGTTGGTGGTTTTGAGCCCTGTTGCAATATGGACTGAATGAAGTGAGAAGCTCCATAAACAAGAGACACCCAGTTTTAAGAAACACAAACGTAGCTCAGTCTGCTTCGGGCTAAATCTTGTTAATGGAAGGAGGGCATAAAGATTCCACAGGACACTGGCATTCCTTCACTTTTTCACAGGTGAGAGACAGTTACAGAGCTTACTGAGCATGCTCATAAGTCTGTTGACACTGAAATACGAGCAGATACGAGGAGTGTAGCGTATAATAGAGAGGACAGCGTTTTAAGAGGGAGTAGAAAATGATGCAGACAAAGAACTCACCCACAAGCGAGAACATATCTGAGATCATGCTGGCCTTTATCTTCAGATCAAGAGGAGCATCACTAGATGTATCAAGCAAAAAA
>JBBPCW010000001.1:22992473-23008307 GCA_037974425.1 Phenacogrammus interruptus
TGTGTGTGTGTGTGTGTGTGTGTGTGTGTGTGTATGATGTACTGTCTGCTCTGGTGCCCAGCCTGTGGTCCATGCTGAAGTCTGAGTTCTGCCAGCTGGCCGCCCTGGCAGTGCCTCAGCTGCTCCACGCTCTCTCGCTGTCCCATGGCGCGGACATATTCTGGATGCTGGTAGAGAGCAGTTTCAACAACAAAGACTGGAAGATTCGCTTCGAAGCAGGTCAGATCTGCTTGCGCCAGTCTGGTTGTTATGTGTGATTTGCTTCGCGCTCTGAAGCAGAAAGTCATTCACGATGAGGCGAGGGGCGGGGCATGAATTCACACCGAATGTGTTGCTTGTATTGGAACAAATGCCCAGTACTCCACCCTCTCTGCACACTCCCTTTCAGACCCCCCCTGTCCTGATCATCTTGTTCAGGTTGTGCGCTCGCTCATATTCTCTGCTGGTTGCCATGGTTACTGGCCTGGCTCCGACAGCATTGAGGAATCGTAGGATTAAAGGAACCTCTTATGGTGATTGGCAGAGAGGGAAGCTGTGACCTTGTAGGGAACAAGAGAGGACGTCCCACTAACAGAAAACGCCGCTGTAGAGCAGGAACACGATGACAGTGCATTAATGAACCTGAGCCATAGACGTGCTTTGATATATGTTATAGGCTACAGTCCTGAATGTCCTCAGTGTGGGTCAAATCACCAAATGACCCAAATGAAGTCATGCGCAAAGGTTAGTCCATTTAGTTGATTTCCAAAGTGAAAATAAGTACGTATCCTCAACAGAGAACGCACATCTGCACAGTGTATATATAATGTTATTGTTCATATTCTAAATTTAACCGTTTTGTAACACAAAATATGGCCTGTGCAAAAGAGATGGCGCATTTCTTAGCTACAATTATTCCAAAAATGTTAAACTGTACTTGTAATTAGCTGGAAAATGCCATATTAAATTTGTAAAGGTTATATTAACTTATTTTCACTTTGAAAATTGAGGAAATGTAACCAGGGTTGTTTAATCTTGACTATATTGAATAAGAACCCTGGTGGATGACACTCATTTCCACAATAAGTGCCATATATGTGATCCATGGGTAGAACCGCATGCTTTTTTTCTAATATCATTTGCCATATACTTTTAGACACTATCGCAGGAAGGGTTAAAAGGTATTTGTACTATATATACTTAGATTTTCATTATAGAAAATATTACTGTTTAAACATCATCACTGTAGAGAAAATTACGGTTGAGCAGCTAAACCAAATCCAAATATGGAAGAGCTCAGTTCTCTGCTAACGGTGTCTTTCTAAAAGCCGGTAGAGCTGCTCATACAGTGCCACCTACTGATCTGTTATAATACAGTCTCATTCACTCACAGTCTCTCCCATTACTTTTCGCCATTATTCCAGTGTAATTATGGTATTACTGCTGATACTGGCCTTGAAAAGACCTTCTATTGCTCTAGTAGCTGATGTGATTGTCTCTACAGTGGAGCGGGTTGCAGTTCTGTGTCGTTTCCTGGACATCGGTTCAGTCACCAAGAGTCACCTGTTGAAGTATTCGCTGGCCCACGCCTTCTGCTGCTTTCTGGCCAGTATCGAGGACGTCAACCCAGCTGTGGCCACCAGAGCCAGGCTTCTGCTAGACACCATTAAACGGCCTTCATTACAGGTGCCACACATACAGAGTGAAGAGTGAATGGGTCGTATTTAAAGGAATGCTCTGAATAATCTCTGAAGCAAATAGTTGATTATTTCGGGCAATAATTTCACCTAATAGTCAACAGTCACATATTCATTTCCATAAATACACGCCTAAAACGTCTCTCATCCCACTCAAACTGCATCCATTAACGTGCTGTAGACTTGTGCATGTGGTTTAGGACACGGTATGACTCACCGTGAGCTATAAAAATGAACAAAACGTCAACACTTTAGCAATAGTAAATCTGATGTCAGTATTTGTGGCAAAAATTGTGAAAACTATGTAGAAATCTGAATCAAGATGCAAGACGGCTCTCTTTTGATTACCAACCCTTGGTGTTGTCTAAAAATCTTTTTAATATTTTTAAGTCATACTGTTCCCTAAACCTTAAAGAACAGAGGGACAGAGTTTGAGCAGGCTAAGAGAAGATTTCGGGATGTACTTCCTAAACGAAAGACCTTTAAACATGCCTTTTCTGATTGACTGCTTGTTAATCAAGTGGAAAAGTGTCAGTGTGTTTTTCTTTGCTAACCATTCCTTTAAGAGTGATCATACCATGTGCTGTTTTGTTCAAAACATGCCGTAACTGATTTTAGTGCACTGTTTTTTCTATCAGGGCCTGTGTCTGTGCATGGATTTTCAGTTTGACACGGTAGTGAGGGACCGTCCCATCATCCTGAGCAAACTCCTGCTGCTGCACTCTCTGAAGCAGGACATCCCTGCACTGAGCTGGGAATTCTTCGTGAACCGCTTTGAGACCCTGTCCCTGGAGGCACAGCTGCACCTGGACTGCAACAAGGAATTCCCCTTTCCTACCAGTAAGCTTGTGTCTCTGTGGGTTCCCATGTGTTAAATGATCACAGCATAACCCCCTAAAATTACAGCGGACCTCCGAGTTCTGGCGTCCGGCGTCATTACTCTCATAACTTACATATGTGACCCTATCTGCTGTAATTAATCGGCGTTCTATTGATTTAGATACGGGCCGATTAAGTTGAAAAACATCAGAAATATCGATTTTTCTTTTTTGGTCTTATATGAAAGAAAAGGTCTTCAAAATTAATCTCCCAAAGTTTCATCATGGAAATAATTGTGAAAATGTACTTAAATGGCTATTTAAGATGAGTTGCAGCTCTCAAATATTACAAAAATATGAATAATTTGATAAATATTTAATAAATGTGGGTGCATCTCTTTGGATGCTATGGATTCTTAAACTTTCTCGGTTTTTCAGTTGGAAAATGGTGCTATGCTAACATAATTCAAACGATTGTAACTTGACAACCATTTAAGATACGGCTTTGACCAAGATATCATTTTAAAACTTATTTTTTCGTCTTTTCAATGATACCAAAACCTCAATTTTGAATTTTGGGTCACTGTGACTCATTTTGACAGACCAGGTCACATATTTATTTCATAGCTATTCATGGATAGCATGAAATACATGATCAGAATCAGAAAACTGCATAGACACAGAGACAAGAACAATACAAATATAAAATATAAAACAAAAACTCTTGATGCAAAATGCACAGTACTACATACACATAGTGTGTTGTAGAGAGTATTTTCTGCACAGTGGTTATGCCTTACGATTAATAAAAAAGAATGTTAGGGGTTAAAGACCTTCTGCTGGCATAACAAAGTCTTTATTGTCTGTGTGGTGTAAATAACGTACAGTGACTACTTTCTACTGCATCTGAGATGTTTTCTTGCTTTATGACTCCAGCCATCACTGCTGTGAGGACTAACACGGCCAATCTGAGTGATGCAGCGATGTGGAAGATCAGGAGGGCTCGGTTTGCCCGAAATCGCCAGAAGAGCGTTCGCTCCCTCCGCGACAGTATAAAGGGCCCGTCAGAGTCCAAACGCGCCTCCTCCCTTCCCGAGACTCTCTGCAACAAACTACGTGAGTTGACTCACTTGGCTGTCCCTTCTCGTCTCTTCTGTGCTTTTGTACCTCATTTTTTCTGCTGTCTGTGTCTCCACTTGCCCACCAGAGTGTTCAGATATGTGAATGATTTATTAACATCTTGTCGCTTTGTGTGCTCCAACACCTCAGTTACTGCACAAAACACTCTGAGTCGCAGCCAAGTGATTCCAGATAATTGGTGCAAATCATTCTTGTACCTTCTATGTACATTTTTGGCCAAGTACACAGACTTTTCCTCATAGATCTCTGTGTATATAAATCAGGTGATGCTAATTATTTCCATAGAATAACAATTTATTTCAGCGTTTAAATACTTTCCTTTGCAATCAAGTGATTGTTTTAATTGTTGGTGGATGTCGAACGGTGTGGAAACTCAGATGTGTGTCTGTGCCCACTCCTAGATTCCCTAACTTTGGTTTTCGTGTGTGATTTCGTAGCTCTAAGGTTCACAAGACAAGAGCTGTCTGCACCCACACTCGGCGATATGCTAGAGAAGGTCCTGCCAGGTAAATAAGACCAGTTTGGAACAAAAAAGTGGTCTTAATATGTTTAATATGTTCTTAATATGCTTAATATGTTCTTCACATTTAAAGGGATAGTTTGGCAAGAAATCATATTGACACAATTTCCCTCTTACTCTAAAACTGTCGATTAGGTCAGACATGTTTGTTATGCAGAGATTTGTGCTGCAACGAATAATAAACATCTAAATTTATTCTCCAACGATTGAGTGTCAAAGTATCACCTCTCTTTGTTACTACAGCTTCAACTGTTATACTTTTAGCTCAGGCTGCCTGGTGGTGGATCTGTACCTGTACAAAATGTCTAAAAAGTTCTGTGGCACAATAGAAGTACAATAGAAATAGGATTCTTTAAAAATGGTCTAGGTCAGTTTAAAGTGAACAGAGAAACCATTTATCCACTCTGTGTTAGAGCTTCAGATTTAGGATGTTTTAGAAGCTGCCTCTTCACATGAGCTCACAGTTTAACACAGTTTTTCAAAGTTGAATTTGGAATTCAAGCCAATTATTTTATGATACAGTGCAAAGATTTAATATTTGTCTTTACATCTTTTAAATTGCAAGTGTGAGTGCTAAGCTCTGTTTAACAGGTCTAAGCAATTTAAATGTCATCAGATACAGATAATGTTACATAACTTTAAGCCTGTTCATAGTTTGACACTGAGGAGTCATATTAGTCGTCAACATAATTGTATCCGAATCCTTTGTAATGTAATGGAATAATGGAATAAAAACGCTGCCACCCTGCAGTAGACCATCAGTGTGTCGTGCCTTAAACGTCCCTCAGTTCTGCTTTTCTACTGTTTGGTCTATTATTCCTGACTGATTTACTGCCGTCCTTGTTTTCGCTGTAGGTTTTTTGTGGGAGGTTTCTGAGCCTGATGGAAGAAGGAGCATGTAGAGATGTTTGTGACTGGCTTAGAGGCGCATCAATCGTTATTTAAAGTCAATCGTCAATCACAGTTAATGAGCGCTGTGCGAACGGCGTGCCTAAATCAATACTTTAGCATGTCTTGGCCAAATTATACCATTTGGGGCAAAAGAATGTGTCAATTTAATTTGTAGGCCTCACTATTCCTTTAATATTCAATCTACTCCTCTTTGAAATGAAAGCAAGCTTATTTTCAAGCACCAAACAGGAGAATCTGTGTCCTTGTTGTATTGATGTTAGTTTGTTTTTAATTTTACCACCTTACCATCTGTTATCTTGGATATGTGGAGATGTTTATGGCACATTTTTGAGTTGGCACAGTGCTGTGTGGAGCTTCTTCCAAGCATGCGACAGTGTAAACTGTTTTAATGAACCATTTCTTCACCACAAATCCACTGTTGCCTGCAGGTGAATCACTGGTCTAAGATTAGCATGTCTTATATCAGTCTTATGACTCAGCATAAGCCCTCCACTGCTCTCCAGGCAGGTGGTGATAATGTTCATCTCCACTCTCTGCAGCCCACCTGCCTGGTCAGAGCTCTCCCTCAGAGGATGACTCAGTCATCAAGGACCTTCTCCCAGAGGATGTGGGCATAGACCACCAGACCGTTCACCAGCTCATCATGGTACTAATGAAGTTCATGGCGAAGGACAAGAGCAGTGCGGAGGCTGACATCGGTAGCGCCAAAGCCTTTAACACAGTGAAGAGGCACCTTTATGTGCTCTTAGGATACGACCAACAGATGGGCTGCTTCATGATTGCCCCGCAGAAGATGCGCTCATCCACCTGCTTCAACGCATTCATTGCTGGCATTGCACAGGTGAGGATCCAACCATCAATGCAATTGAAAATTCTCAGCTAAAATGGAAATTTGGGACGAAAACTGGGAGAAAAAATAAATGAAAAAACTGTTTACACAAAATGATCTTACTCAAAAGAATACAAAAAAATCAAACATGGACATCATTATTATGAAAATGTATTTTCTCACTTTCATTTCAAAAATTAAATACATCAGTGTTTTTATTTTGGTCAGTAAAAGGGTTGTTTATGACCAGTTCTTGAATATTTCCACCAAAACAAATAAGAACTTAGGAAAACATAATTAAACATTAAGGAAAGATGCAAAGTAGAGGAGGTTATGAAGATATATGGTGTCTGCTGATGTTACACTGTACACTTTAAGAAAAGACTAATGGCTTCTCAGTAAAAATGGTCAATTAACAGTATTTTTTCATCACTTTGTTCAGGTGATGGACTACAACATTGGTTTGGGGAAGCAGATGTTGCCCCTTGTGGTGCAGGTGTTGAAGTATTGCACATGCCCTCAACTCAGGCCCAACTTCCAGGAGGCTCCACGCTGCTCTCTGTGGGCTCTGAGGCCACACATCAGGCAGATGTGGCTCAAAGCCTTGCTTGTCATCCTTTACAAGGTACTCAGTGCTTCATTTAGGGAATATAAGGTTGATTCTGTTTATTTTGTGTTAATCAAAACCTGTTCCCTGGCAGTATAGTCTTCATTATGTAGCTCTATTTCATGATTATTCTGGAGGGTCTAACAGATGCTGTGTTTTCCAAATGGGGTCCAATGAACAAGTGACTGAAAATGTATAGTGAGCTCCCCCAAGTGGTCGAACTCTGGGTAAACATGATAGAAATTCCTATTTAAATACCTGAAAAACTTTTGCAGTACCCGTACAGAGACATGGACATGAGTAAAGAGGTCGTCCTGCACCTGATCCACATCACTATCAACACCTTGAATGCTCAGTACCACAGCTGCAGACCCCACGCCTCCGCCGGGCCACTCTACAGCGACAACTCCAACATCAGCCGCTACAGTGAGAAAGAGAAAGGTTCGTCATGATTAAGAGTAACAGCAACTGAGGTGAATCATTCTGAAGTGCAGAAGATGACGAGTGTCACATGTGTTTTGACATGTGTTTGTTGGCTTGATTTGCAGAGGAGGACAGTGTGTTTGATGAATCAGACGTCCATGACACTCCAACGGGAGCAGGCAACAAGGAATCACAGACTTTTTTTGCACGACTTAAGAGGATTGGAGGCAGCAAGTCTGTCAAGTATCAGCCTGTGGAGCTCAGTGCTCAAAGAAGTAAGTGTCTGCTCAGTTTACACTTTCACGTTTTTTGAAGTGATGACGTTAGTCCAGAGTAGTGAAGGCCCTGGTGGGTTTTCATGGGGGTGCTAAAGTTGGCAAGGACAAAATTTCAGAAACTGTGTCTTTTCTTAGTAATTTTTAGCTTTGCTACTTTATTTAATCTGCTTTGGTTGAATCTAAAGAAGTGGTGATGCCAACAGCACAGTGTCTCTTAAATCAGAATGTTAGCAAGAAAAATGGACAAGGTTCTCAGGATACATTTCACTGTGTGTGTTGTACTTGTATGACTGCATGTGACAAATAAAGTATCTTGAATCTACTTGAGGTGCAGTGAAACTGATTATCCAGCAAAGGGAGCCTTAGAATGCTAGTGTACCCCGACCTTAATGCCTTCTGATTCAGCTAAAAGTTTAGCTCTTTTATTGTCTATTGGCTGTGTGGTGACACTGCATATTTATTAGTGCTGGGCCGTTATCGGCGTTAACGTGCTGCGTTAATGTGAGACTTTTATCGGCCGATAAAAAAAATATTGCCGTTAATCTATTTAACAAAGTTGGGTTGGGAGCTGGGTCTGTACTACGCAAGCTATGATGACTTTCACGTTGATATTTTAGCGCAGATTTACTCTCTTTCTCTCTCTCTCTCTCTCTCTCTCTCTCTCTCTCTCTCTGTCTGTCTGTCTCTCTCTCTCTCTGTCTCTCTTTCTCTCTCTGGCTCTCTCTCTGTCTCTCTCTCTCTCTCTCTCTGGTTTGTGACTTTTACAGATTGCGCCCGTTTTAAAACTATCTCGCTCTCTCTGTTTCTCTCACTGTCGCTCTCTCTCACGCATGCACGCTCTCTCTGTGCCTCTCTCTTCCTCTCTCTTGCTCTCTCTCTCTGTGCCTCTCTCTTCCTCTCTCTCGCTCTCTCTCTCTGTGCCTCTCTCTTCCTCTCTCTCGCTCTCTCTCTCTCTGTGCCTCTCTCTTCCTCTCTCTCGCTCTCTCTCTCTGAGCCTCTCTCTTCCTCTCTCTCGCACGCGCTCTCTTTTACTCTCTCTCTCGTTTGTGACTTTTCTGGAGTGTGCGGATCATCTCTCTCGCTGTCTCTGTCTCTGTCTCGGTCTCTCTCTCGTTCCTGACTTTTCCGTATTTAAAATGAAATTAAAGTGATCTGGGAGAACATTTGGAGGCATATTTATGGTTTACACTATAAAAATAGGCATTGGGATCATTTTTGGGAGGCAGGACCTTCGGCAGAATTCAAATGAGCCATTTTAATTTAGATAAATTTAGATTATAATTAAAAAAATTAATCTATGCCCACCCCTAATATTTAATGAAATATTTATCATAATTCCATACTTAATTAGTTGTACAGGTAGAGTAAATTGGGGAAAGATGCCCTGAGGGTAAGGTGCCCCTCCTCCTTTTTTTTTTCTCTTGATTAAATGATGGTAATCCTAATCTGAATGTCTGTTTATTAAATGACTGTGGTCTGCTTAATTGCAAAATGTTAGTTGAATAAATTCATTTCTGAAATATATTCCCCCACAAACCTTTCAGGATTGGTAGACATAATTTTTTAGCTTTGATGATGACTGTGACATATCTTAAAGCTGTTTAGAGAGCAGTTTGTTTGGTTTTAAGGTAAAAAAGTAGCAAGAAGTGCAGATATGGAACGATAGATGCTTTAGGGTACTACCCAAGCAATACTTTGGTCGGCAACTCTTGGACTCTTTATTTTGGGGTAATTTAGACATACTGAAATGTAAAAACCAAAAAAGTGAATTTGTTCAGGGCAGAGATATTCCACGATCTTTAGTTTGTTTACCTTAGACATGAATGTAGTTTATGTAATTAACACTGGACACTATTGAATCAAGTGATTTTATTCATTTATCTTCACTGTGAATGTAAATATGTCCATCACACTCTGCTTTCAGGCGAGATTGAGCTGGCGGAGTACAGAGACCCAGGCACGCTTCAGGACAGCTTGCTGCATCCTGCGCGCGACGACAGCAGCAGCAAGAAGAAGCGACTGCAGGCCATGCACAAGCAGAAGTCTCTGGACATTGCCAATACGGACTCCATCCTCTTTAATCTCGATGAGCACCGCCGCAAGTCCTGCATTGACCGCTGTGACCTCCAGGGGCCACCGCCTCCACCGCCCTCATCCTCCTGCTCTACAGCCAGACAGTCACGGCGAGGAGACAAACACGGCAAAGACTCGTCCGACTGCTCCTCGAGCGCAGACCGCCGGGGGTCCAACTTACAGACGGACAACATCAGGCCAGTTATTCCCGAGGTCCGTCTGAGCTGCATGGAAACGTTTGAGGACAAGTCCACAGGACTGGACTCTCCCTTGGTTATCAGTGGGCCTGGCAAAGAGGACGCCGATCTGATTGATTTGTCTTCGGATTGCGCGTCTATTCCAGAAAAGCACTCCATTCTTTCTCTGTCTGACAGCGACTCCTTGGTATTTGAGCCTCTCCCGCCACTGCGAATTGTTGAGAGTGACGAGGACTTGTTCGAGGCACTTTCAAAGCCTCCTATTGGAATGCAGCTCAAATCTGAGCATCCATCACCCTCATCCGCAAGCACTATTCTACGATTGTCTCCTGTCGTCCAGGTCAGTGTGGAAGATTGCTCTCAAGGGACAAGGAGAGGTTCTAGCAGCACTGCCAAAGGAAGTCCTGTTCAGACAAGTGATGGTCGGCCACCTCCCTCTATAACCCCTACGGCCTCCCTGGAGCTTCCAGACTCCATGGGCTTCACTGGCCTGGAGAGCCCAATGACCTTGAAGCAGAAACGAGACCTCTTCAGAAAAACGCCCCACGTGCCTGACACTTCGGTAGACGATGGGTCTGAGGACAAATTCGGAGGAGGAAGCCCTTCTGGAAGATCTGTGTTCCTCAATGTCCCTGAGGACACGCTGGACAGCCTGGACCCGCTGAAGTCCAGAAGTGACGGAAGTGTACACGCTGAAGACGAGGACGACGCTGAAGATGACGAGGACAGCGGCGATGAGAGAGAGAGTGATCCAAAGCCAGACGATGAGAGTGACGAAGCAGAGTTTAAGATTCAGATTGTTCCGCGCCAGCGCAAGCAGAGGAAGATCGCGGTCAGCGCCATCCAGAGGGAATACCTGGACATCTCCTTCAACACACTGGACAAAATGGGAGAGCAAAGCACAGACCCAGGTACTGCCACACTGATCTCTCTGAACTCTTAGACGTATTTCCATTTTTACGTGCAGAAAATGATGCACTTTGTCTCTATTTCTGTAACATTTCTCGGTATTATATTAAACAAAATAAATACAGTGAAGGGAAACAAGTATTTAGACATATGTAAGTGTTTCAGTGCATATAAATACTTGGTAGGAGCTTAATAGGATCACTAAAGTATGTTCATATTTAATAAAGTATGTATTCATAAGGATACACCTGAAAATAGGATTAGAAATGAATTTGGAAAATGAGTATGCAGAAACTATAATAAAATAGTAAATATACATTATAAGGTTACATCAAAGTCGTTCAAGTTCAAGCTAATGCTACAAAACAATGTTCTTGTGGAAAAAATACACCTTGTGTCAAAGGATGTTCCCACAGGTTGGGTGGCTACTGGACAAGCATGATGGAGAAAACATTAACTTTCAGGACAATGGGTCTAATAATATGCAAATGCAAACTACTGTCCATGAGATTTCACAACGCGATCTTAGACTAATGATAAGAAAGGAAAGAGAGAAGCCTGCAGCCTTCTATGATCCCAGGAACACCACACACACAGTGAAGTACGGTGGTGGGAGCATCAGGATATCGGGCCGCTTTGCTGCCTTGTGACGCTTATGTTTCCTACAACAATGTGTAGCATGCTGGGCTAGGAAGTATTTGTTCTTATCAGGCAAGAAACTGACCCTTTAAAAAAGACAAATGTCAAGACAATGATCATACAGCCAAAAATAACACACAAATAGATCATGTCAAAATACATTATGTTTACATTTACAGTGGATAATTCTACTGGAAGTTTATTTAATAACAAAAACAAAACTGCCTAAATACTTGTTTTCCTCCAGTACAAATTCTATTTAAATGTGTAAATATTGAACGTCTTCACACTGCAGAGGGTAAATAAGCATCTTTCGGATTATTTACTGATGTGGGTTTACTGATAATAGCTATAAATCTTCTCTAATCGCCACACAGTCCTTTTTCTTCATCAGAAACCTTTTTCTTTTTTGCTGCGTCCTACAGTTACACTCATTTATTAGATGTATTTATTAATATAAATATCAGTGCAGCTATAGATAGCTGACCACAGCGCAAACTCAGCAATAGTATATGAGGTCCAGTGATGCAGTAAATATCTCCCAACACCCCCCTGCATTGCCTTGCAGATCACAAAGCCCTGTCCAAACTGGAAAAGCCACGAGAATCGGCCTCAGCCCCTGCCCTCGAAGCCACAATCCCAGAAACAAGCAACCGCTCCTCAATAACAAGTAGGAGCTAAAGACCTTCTTACAAACCACATCCATCACATGACACGTGTAGCTCATTAAGCCAGCTTTAATCCATTAATCAGACCATAAAGCTGGAACTAAATCCACTCATCCTCACCCATAAACCTTTCCTCCGCACGTTCTTCCCTTCTTCAGGGTCCATAAACCTGTATTCCCTAGAGTGAGGCAGAATTGTACCACAGAAGGTGTAATACCTGATACCTGCAATATGCACTATGTAACTGGAACAGCCTGATTTTAACATCAACCTAAAAGTGATATTACAATAAATATTCAACCCGTCGTGAGATCACAAGCAGTAGGAAAACCTCTACCATGAGACAGTGTTTTACCATGAGACAGTGTTTTTACCATTAAATTGTGTTTTTACCATGAAAATAGTTTACAATTATGACGTTTAGCAGACACTCTTATCCAGAGCGACAGTGACAGAACAATGAAATATTACGTTGAAATATTCATTCAATTTTTTTATGCATTAGTTTAGTGTTTTACTTACCAAAAGTATTTGTAAGGCACCAAAATGACATTGGTTTATTATTATTACAAAACCATTACTATGATACTGTACAGTATTAGACTATGTTTATAGGCCGTTTAAACATCATGCTCAAAGAATTCTTTTCAATTTTGCTAGAAAAGCCTTCATTTTTGTTTCATAAACAAAACATAAAAACCAAATCAGCTTCTGTTGCCGAGTCTGTGGTACCACTGTTTTCATCTGGTTCTCATGCCCAGAAGTCTGAAGCACTCCAAAATCTGAAGGCCTCTGTGTGTCTCTCAGTAAAATCCTCGCGTGGGTTCATGATTTTGTTCTGCTGTGTTTATGTCCCACAGCTCAGTACCGGCAGGTGAAGCGAGGCTCTTTGGGCGCTGTGACGATGAGTCAGCTAATGAAGAGACAGCTGGAGCACCAGTCCAGCGCTCCGCACAACATAAGCACATGGGAAACAGGTCAGTCAGAGGACCTTCTTCATTCACACTGCACCGAAGCAGCACATTATTTCTGCATCCAGCAGAGTTGCCCCTGCAGTCAGAAGGTTGTGGGTTCGCTGATATCATCACTGAGGTTCCCTTGAGGAAGGTACACTGTATCCTGGGTACCCTCCTTTGGTGGCAGCTTCACTTGGTGAATAATTTAAATGCAGAGAAAGAATTTGACACTGTGTGCTGTGCTGTTGTGTGTTCACGCATGACCATAAGGGGCCACTTTACTTTACACAATAAAAACACATACAGACCATTAGGGGTGTAATGATATAGTGGTGTAATGATATACAATAAACTACAGTCAATATGGAGAGATAAATGATTCGGGCCTCGCATTGAATATATACAGTCACATGCAAGTCATTAGGTTCACAAGCAAGTGTTTTACCCACTAAGCCACTACCAAACCCCAGTATGTCCATGAAAATAAGACTGAAAACAATGAAATATCCGCAGAGCATTTACATTTGAGTGAAGGAATACTCACTGTGTTCAGTTGTGGCTAGTGTTGTTTTTGGTGTCCTGTCTTAATTTTAGTTTTAGTCTAGTCTTTGTGTCAATCTGTCAATTATGTTTTTATTAGTCTTAGTCACATCCAAACTCTTTTAGTCAAGTTTCAGTCGACTAAAAGTCTGAGCATTTAAGTCTTATTTTAGTCAGAATTACCCACGACTATTTTTGTCTAGTCTTATTCAATGTAAACTGAAGACATTTTAATCTAAAGAGAGAGACAGAGAGAAAGAGAGAGAAAGTGAGACAGAGACAGAGACACAGAGAGAGAGACCAAGAGAGAGAGAAAGTGAGACCAAGAGAGAGAGAGAGACCAAGAGAGAGAGAAAGTGAGACAAAGAGAGACAGAGAGAGAGAGAAAGTGAGACAGAGAGAGAAAGTGAGACAGATAGAGAGAGAGATCGACCGAGAGAGAGAGAGAGAGAGAGAAAGTGAGACAGCGAGAGAGAGAAAGTGAGACAGAGAGAGAGAGAAAGTGAGACAGAGACAGAGAGAGAGATCGACCGAGAGAGAGAGAGAGAGAAAGTGAGATAGAGACAGAGAGAGACAGAGTGAGAGAGACCAAGACAGATAGAGAGATGCAATTAAACGGAAGGAAATAATGTCTTGTAGTCATTTTAGTCAAAATAAGAGACATTTTAGCATAGTTTTTATTTTGTAAGCCACATTTAGTCTCGTTCTTATTCGTCAACAATATTACATTATGTAATTAATTATAGTTATCGTCACATGACCAGCATTTACGTTGCTTCTGGTCTCGTTTTTGTCACATGATAAATGTTTGACGACGATATTTAGTCATCATTTTCGTTGACGAAAGCAACACTAGTTGTGGCACAACTAGTTGGGGTGATGTATGGCACGAATGTGCTGGACTGGGTAGTTGACTGGTACTGGTTTAAATCTATAAACAATGCAGATACTTCAAATAGCATAATTACTAGAAAGCTAATACTCCACAATACATTGCCACATATCCACAATGCATAGAGTCCCAATTTTGCATTGCTCATAATGTTTCAGTACACTGTAACACCCATTCAGACCAGATGGGGAGTGCATTAGAGGGTGTTATGATGCTTAATGTTTATTTTTCCTCCAGGTCCCACAAAGACCAGCCTGCTGTCGGCTCCCAGTACAGTCAGCATGTACGTGCCGGCGCCAGAGGACTTCAGTGATGAGCAGCCTACCAATATGGCAGACAGGTGAAGTCATTATAATGGTCTTTACTGATCAATACAAAAAGGCAACCTACTTTTTCAGAGCCAGTAGAATTTGTAAAGTGGTTTTTGATAGAAGCATGGTGCCAAAAACTCTTCTGACGTACGGAGTAGTCTAGAGTGTAGGCCTGTTTTAGCACCTGTTGTTCAACACTGAGGAGTGGAAATGAGTGCTTGTGATTTTTGTTGGCTAAGGTGTCTGTGTTCCATCATATTTGATGAAATGGTCAATTTCAAATTTTCGGTCTTGTCAATTAAGGTATATATATATATATATATATCAGGAGTCAGGAGTCGCTGATTCAGTCACACGCTGATTTTTTTTGAAAACGGAACTCATAGTTTTACGCGGAAATCCCCACAATAATGCGGAAACTGCTAACATTCTCCGTCTCTTTTTGCTTTTTTGTGGCAATAAATATATATTTTCTGGATGTTTTCACACACGGCAGGCTGTGGCCGATCTGGAGGCCCTTTTTCAAAATTCCATATCAGGGTTGAGCCCCCGTGCTCCAACGGGCAATTGATCTTTAGGAGACATTTCCAACGAGCCCTCATTTGTATTTTTAGCCCGAGTAGATCAGGGAGTTTCAGCCCGAGTAGATCAGGACCTTCCGAGTTGCATATCTCGGTGGGGACTTTAAATTAAAAGAGGCGAATAGGGGTTTACCTTTACATTTTCTTTAAGGGTAATGCATTAAACTGAGTTTAAAATGAAATGTTCTGGGAGCAGATTTGGGGGCATATTTAGGTTTTACACTATAAAAATAGGCATTTTTATGACGACACGTTTTGTTCACTATACGCGGGTGCTCTTGGAACGTATCGCCTGTGAAAAGCGGGGAGTTACTGTATATATCTGTATATATAATATGTGTGTGTGTATGTGTGTGACTGGGAATGCGTGTATCTGTACAGATGTCGTGACTGTGGGGCTGTTTTAGAGGAGTATGATGAGGAGACGCTGGCCTTGGCTGTAGCTGTCCTTTCTATGTTTATCCACCTGAGTCCAGACCTGGCTGCTCCACTGCTCCTGGACATCATGCAGTCAGTGGGAAGGTATGGCACCACCACAGGCCCTTCACTGCACAGCGTGTACTGCAGGCAAGATGTAGGTCACTGGTTTTCTTACACAGGAAAAGGCATAAAGCCACAAGGCATGAAAACATCAGCCGATAAAAGCCTACTGCCTGTTATTCATCATGTCAGTCCTTATACTAAAGAAATCAGTAACTGAAATATATTCATATATCTGCTGTAAAATGTGTTTTCTGATGCAGGTTGGCATCCAGTGCTAATTTCTCAGGCCAGGCTGAAAGGTAGGTTATGAGTGCATGCATGTGTGTGTGTGTGTGTGTGTGTGTGTGTGTGTGTGTGTGTGTGTGTGTGTGTGTGTGTGTGT
>JBBPCW010000001.1:23017489-23038935 GCA_037974425.1 Phenacogrammus interruptus
AACATGAATACCAAAATAAAGGCCCTCAAAACCCAGAACACAAACAGAACGAAAAAACAGAAAAGCAGCGGCCCCCTAATGGCCGCTGACCAAACCGTGACAAGTACTGTATATTTAGATATTTATGCTATAATTCTGTATGCTTGTTGTGTTTATTTAATTTTATTTTTTAGGTAATGTATTCAGAGATATATTTATATATGTATAGGTTAATTATAATTCCCCCGTTTACCCTCATTGTCTGTCTGGGTGTTCTGCTGTGGTGTTGTGTTGTATGTTGCTCTTATGGTCCAGGAGGACGATATTTCTTAATGTGTAAGGCTGGGATGACAATAAAGCTCTACTAGACTTGACTGAACTTATAGGGACTGATATCCTAAGTCTTTTTTGAATGTTAAGGTACAAAGCTGCACATAGGGTGGCCCTGAAATGGGTTTCTCTTTGTCATGCATGTACATTTGAGGACGGGTCATGCAAAATGTTGGTGAATGGTGCAAAATTGTGGGTGGAGACGATTTGGGAATTTAAACGTTAGGAATTTTGTTTTAGGGTATTTCCGTTTCTTTTCTTGTTGTAAGTGGTATATGTTCTTTCATTTGTTTGCTTGTAGAAATAGGTTGAATAATTGTAACAGTTCTGACTAGATTTAAGATTATGATTCCACTTGACAGGATTTTATTTTGCAGTGAATGTGTCGCTGAAGACTTTAACACAGATGTTCCCGTCCTCTTTCCTTAGACCTCAGTGCTCCACATGTGCTCCCTGTTCCATGCCTTCATGTTTGCTCAGCTGTGGACCATCTACTGTGAGCAGGCCGCTGCAGCCCCGACCGGACAGAACCAGAACCAGAACGAGTTCTCGTCCGGCGCCATCCTCACCGGCCTGGAGTTCTGGAGCCGCGTCACACCCAGCATCCTCCAGCTGATGGCACACAACAAAGTAGTAAGACCCTGTTCTCTAAAACGCATTTGCCTGACTATTGTATCAGAAGTTAAGCTTGTTCTTTGCATTGTGGCTTTTGACAAGCATGTGTTTGTGAAACTGTATGAATTTATGCTGCAGGTTGGATTGTTCTGCATGTTTTTAACATCATTTGCGGCTGAGTCATGAGGGGAGACATCTGCTACTATGTGGTTTATGTGGCACTGAAGCACAGCTGAGAAATTACTCCACTTTCGTAACGTGACTGATATTAGTCAGTTTGTTTTGAATGCACTTCCACAGTGTTTGCACACTTTGTTCTCTCTAGTTGAGTTGTGCTTTTATTACTATGATCAGTGTTGTTTTGCGAATCATGAATGACAGCTGTTCAGAGAGGCTGTCTTTTTCTTTCCTTTAGATGGTGGAGATGGTGTGTTTACACGTCATCAGCCTGATGGAAGCATTACAAGAATGTAATTCCACCATTTTTGTAAAAGTAAGTGTGAGATTTGCTTCTTAAACAGCTGTTCTTGTGAAAATAGTATTGTTAATGTTGTTTCCAACAAATGTATTCCATTAGCACTATTGTCTTGCTCAGTTTACTTATTTCGCAGTAATTATGTTTGTGTGCTGTATTTTATTTATTTGTAAATCATTTTTCAATGTGTTGTGAATTTTGGCTTAAACTGTCACTGATCATCTTCACCCTTTTTTTCTAGTTAATTCCCATGTGGCTGCCAATGATTCAGTCCAATTTAAATGTAAGTAGTCTATCGGTCATACAGTGTGACTAAAATTTCTCTATATGGACCCAGAACAGTTAGACTAGAACACTTAAATATGATCAGATTTTCATCAAAGTCATAACTCATTAAAGATGAGAAGCAAATAAAAGAAATGTGACAACAATTGACATAAAATGTATGTGTTGGCAAAGATTTGTGAGCCTCTAGAATGATCAGTTTGGTTTAGAGGATTATAAGGGTCAGAAGGCTCTGTTGAATTGACAGCAACCAATTGTGGGAACCACTATTCACTATTCATGAAACATGAAAATGTAATACTATTGTTATCTTACTCAGGAAAAGAAACTTTTTTTTAAAAAGCGTATGTTGGAAAATATCATAAGCGATTCCAGTGTATCTAAAGATCTGCATGCCTCTCTTGCACTAATATTGTGTACCATTATTGTCCAAGAAAATATTGCTGTCTGTATAAACGTTTCGTAAAACCAGCTGGATGAGCCTGGTGACTACAGAATGAATAATACGACATAAATAGAGGATAATTACTTAAATTAGATATGTCACTGTATGTTTAGCAAAATCCAAACAGTGTATTATAGCTTCAACCCTGCTATGAAACATGGTGGTGGTAGAGTCACAGTTTGTGGATGTTTTGCCACTGGACTGGCATGGCTTGCCATCAATATATAGCACTACAGGAGAATTTCTGGGTGAACTGAAGCACAGTTTACCAAAAAGAAAAGAAGAAAGAAAAGAAGAAATTGGGGTCAAATCCATATCTTAATTCAAATGTCATGGCAGTGAGGAGTTCATTCAAGAAAGCCCACCAACATCAATGACTGAGCTGAGCAGTTCTGGAAGGAACAGTGGGATAGAAATTCTCCAAGTCAGTATGTGGAAGTCATGGCAGATCAAGGACGTCTTGCTATGTTTAATGCTTACTGTTTTTGATGTCTTTCTATTGTAATTACTTGGATGAAGATTTAATCACATTTTAGTTCATATTTATGAAGATATTCAGGGAACAAACTTTCTAGTACTATATTTCCCAGAGACCTGATCATTTCTCTGTGTTGATTTGTAGCACCTATCCGCCGGGCTCCAGCTGCGTCTGCAGGCCATCCAGAACCGAGTGAATCACCAGTGTCTCCAGGGGCCTGGTTCTGGCTCCTTTCCCTTCGCCCTGCGCAAGTGGCTGCAGTGTACTCAGTTTAAAATGGCTCAAGTGGAGATCCAGTCGTCAGAGGCCGCCTCTCAGTTCTACCCCATGTGACGTACAGCACAGTTCAATAGGAGCTTCTGCAAGACCAGCGCACGTCCATCCTCTGCTCCAACCAGCGCCCTGTCCATCTCTGACTCCAAATGTAGTTGTATTTAGCAGCTCTGCTTTTGTATCTATGAACGGAATTGTACTACAGTCTGTGGGCTTTGGCAACAGCAACTATACAGTAACAAATACAGGCTAACTGTTCCTTCATAGGTCTTGCATGCAGTTATCATGGTCATTCACAAAGGAAGGGAGGTAGTCAATGGCAAAATTGTGGTACAGATTGTGTACAAATACAAACAGGAGTCTTCCTATTGCGTGAGTGTGTGTATGCATGTGTGTATGCGTGTGTTTCTCAGCCAGACAGTGTAACTAGGTGTAATGACTGGATACAGTGTACAAACCTTCCTTATGTATTTATCTAAGTTGTACGAATGATGATATTAAATCTTGAGGGCTTACAAAGAGGAATACTATGTTTATAATATATTATGTTTATTCATTTCGGGTAAAAAGAGAAATAAAGAAGTTTTCTAATATATATTGTGCATTGTGAGACTTCTTGTCAAGTTATTCTTTGCTTAAAACTTTGCGACATTTAAAAGATTCAGGAATATATTTAACCATAACACATATAACACACAGCTGTCAAAATATCATAAAGCAAGGCTAATGGCATACCTCGTACAAATCTAATTGCCCTTTGGATTTCCAGTATCCTGCTCCTCCTCCTCCACTGTTGGGCTCCATTGGACACATTGCCTCCATCCACCCAGCCCGGCACAAATCAATCAGACCACAAACCAGGTCCAGGCAGCGTGTAACTCAATAAAGCCTGACCAACAGACAATGGAGGTAAACAAGCCTGGTGAAATGGGAGAAAAGTGGCCATTTTCATTCATTAATCAGTCCTGCTTTCTCAGAAATGCAGCAAACACAATTACAACTGCCCTCAACTAAGTTTAAAAGTGATGAGGTGCTCTGGCCAGGTCTCATTTACGTTACAGATAAGCAGCACTGCCCTTTTTAAGCCTCCTTGGTCCACCATTCATGTGTTTTACTATCATTGTTATAGATAGATCTAGTGGCATGCAGAATTATTGGAACCATTTGTAAAAAAAAAAAAAAAGGAGATAAAAAGGCTATAAAAATCTATTGGTTACCTCGATAATGATCTCTAGACATTTGTGTCGTAACTGTTGGAGCAAGGCCTCAATGAATATCTATGTATGATATACATCATAATTCTGTTTGATTAAAATATGGATATCTACAACGTTCTAGAAGAGAACTTTGTTTTCTGTTTTTCACATCATGGTCAAAAGTCAGCAGCTTAAGTCAGGAGAACGGCTCTTAAACCCTGCTATGTCAAAAATGTCATTTTAGCCAAAATATAACAACACCATTTTCTGGAATTTGTATTTGTGGGTCTTTGTAACTGACACAATAATGTTTATTAGAAGGAATCTGCCAGTATATTTAGGCTTTCAGGGATTCCTAAAGGTTAATTAGAAGATTATGATTTCCCTAGGACCGTGTATTAGTCCCACTCATTATAATCAAAGTGTGAATGGTTGATTCCACCATCACTTTCTTTGCATGTTAATAGGTAATCTCACATGATAAGCCTTATTTCTAGGACCTGAAGGCCTAACCAATTGGAGGTCTCACTTAGCTATATCAACCAGGAAGAGAAAAAAATTATGCTGATTGCATACGTTTTGTTTGCTTAAACAATATTAAATTATTTCCATTATTTTAATTTACTGAGCATTTTATTAATGTTACGACTAATGCATTTATAATAATGATGAAACCCTATTGAGCATGTTCATGTTTTAATGCTTTTATGATAATGAAAAAGCTGAAATGAAGTGTAACAATCAATACAACTCACATTTAATGAAAAGCGATACTTAATATGCTACTACAACTGTGTGGCACAAACATGCAATAACACTTACATCAGCACACGCACTGCATCCCTGGCAACATGCCCTGCCCTCAAGCAAATCAGAGGGTGAGGCACCCTTCCCATCGACCTCTAAGCCCAGCTCATCAAAGAGACCCTATCCTGCAGTGTGTGTGTGTGTGTGTGTGTGTGTGTGTGTGTGTGTGTGTTCGCAATCAACTCCCCATGCTCAGATGCAGCATCTGCCAGACGCCTGCCATGGTCGTTTGAACTCAGAGCCCTTTCAAATATCTCACTCATTAAAAGCTGCTTATATAATCAGTCTCAGGAACACTGGCTCTCCTCCTGCCTGATCCCGCCTTACGCCCCTGCCTGCCTAACTTCCACACTCCGAATGTGTGTGAAGAGAGATGACCTGATGAGTGGACAGCTGGAGGTCAGTAATTAAAGCTAACCAAAGGATTTGGAGAACCATTAGAGAAGGTGTACATGGAAAGGTCAAAGTGCGTGAAATTCACTCTCACCTGGCTGGGCTTCACACCGGTTCTCAGGTGCATCTTTCCATTATGGAGTGTTGGGCCAACACTAAACACTCTCGATTATTACTGAGACATTTAAGGGGAGCTTTAAGGGCCACTCAGCACAAAACAAACTGATAACTGATCCCATTTATAGTTCCCCTTTGGTCCTATGGTTCTTAATGATACCTAATGGTTTGTAATGGTGTTTTATTTTTCCTGATGGGTCGATATCACAATATAGTAGATCATAATGGTGTTCCTTGACCTGCGACAGATTTTAGACCTGAGTGATGGCTTTCTAAATCTAAATGTATTATACATGAATAGTAACCATAAAGCCCCGTCAGGACGTAAAAACATCACGTTTTAATATTAATGTATCTAATGGTCTTTTCTTCAGGTATGCCACTCTTGTATGTGACTAGTAGGAGACTCTAAAGCAGAAGCTACAACCCTACCACTGTATTCCTGCTATTACAATGAGTGATGGTTGAGGAAGACAGGATTTCCAAAGGATTCAAACAATACAAAAAGGCAAGCAACAAGAATACAAACAAACATGAGTGGTCCAGGATCTACACAAAAGAAAATACAAAAACACAAGATGATCCAAGGAATAATGAGAACACCAGCACAGCAGAAAGAAAGAGGAAAATAAACAGGTAAGTAATAGTACCCTGGCATGATGGCCATGTTAGTGTGTGTGTGTGTTGCTTACCTTGAAGAGATGGCAACAGGATGTTCTATGGGAGGAAGGCTGTGGCAAAGGCTGTATGATGCTCTGGACAACGATCTGCTGGGAAGCATCCTGCATTCATGTGGATGTTGCTTTGATGCATATCACACGGTGCTCCTGTCGTCCTTCGGCCTGTCCCTCGACGAGTCTTCTCCGACTCACAAAGCAGGCAACACTGTTGGCTTAGTATCCACCAGATCATTTCCCATGTTCAACATATTGTCTACTCCTCTACATGTCTCTGACCATCATCTTCTATCTTTCAGATCACCCACCTACGTCTATCCACAGAAATCTCTCCTCTTTATCTCTGTCCTCTCTCCTCCTCTTTTCTATCCTCCTTGTCTCTCTCAAACTCTACTAATGCCAGTCCATCCTCTGTTCCACTACCCATGACCTTCTGTCGTTTCTCTACAGCTCATTTAACCAACTCTGTCCTTTGCCTTGGAGACCAAATCACATCTATCCCCTGGCTCCATGGCTGTCCTACAAAGTAACTGAAGGGAAAGAAGATGGAGAAAAACGGTTAAGAACAGTGACCTTATCTCTTATCGCTCTCTTATTTAATCTAACCAATTATTTAACTTTTCCTAAGTTTTCCTGCTTTAGAACCAAATTTGACCACATCTAACCCTCGCAAGCTCTTTGTCACTTTTCATCGCTTCTCAAATCTCCTTCTCTCCCTGTATTTCCAGCTCTCTCACCGGTAGATTTTGCAAAAATCTTCCACGACTATTTTAGAAGATCCTGTCCCACAACAACCATACTGCCTGCCACACAAAGACCAGGCCATGCTGCCCAGTTTCATGCCTTCTCTCGCTCTCTGCTGAGGAAGTGTCACTACTCCTGACATCCAGCAAACCCACCACGTCTCCACTCAACCCTCTCCCATCGAGCACACTCCAGATTATATCATCAGATCTCATCCCGCACATTGCCTACATAATCAACAACTCCTTGATGACTGGTCATGTTCCATCTGCCTTCAAGTCTGCAGTGATCACACTGACTTTAAATAATCCTTGCTGGACACCTGAAATGTCAACAACTACAGACCTTTCCTATGTCTTGGAATGTGCCATTTATAACCAAATCAACTTGTTTCTTTCTCAAAACAGGTTCCAGGACCCCCACCAGACCTGATTCAAGATGGCAGACTCCACTGAAACTGCTCTACTTGCTGTCTCTGAAGAACTTAATGAGGCTAGATCAGTCAACCTGTCTTTTGCTCTGATCCTCCCAACTTCTCTGCTGCCTTTGACACACAACTGTTTGTGTTCTACATCGATGAGCGGTGGTACAAGGTAGCATGGCAAGGCATCCAGTCTGCTCCACGAAGATTATCTGCTTGTGTTCTGCAGGGCTCGGTCCTTGGACCACTTCTCCTTTCTTTGTATGCTGGTTATCTTGGGATGTAATAGCCTCACGTTTTTTCCTACCACTTTTATGCTGATGATACGCAACTATTTCTCTTTCCCTTCCAGCGACAACCAGGCATCAACCCACATCTCAGACTGTCTGGCCGACATTTCATTTTGGATGATGGCCCACCACCTCAAACTAAACACCAGCAAGACTGAGCTTCTCTCCATCAAAGGGAATTCTTCACCAAGCCACGATCTCATTGTTTCTGTAGGGAACTCAGTTATTATCCCTTCAAAAAAGGTAAGAAATCTTGGTGCTATGCTAAATGAAGATCTGTCTTTCTCGCCGCAGGTAGACCAGATCTCCAGAACATGGAGATACCTTCTCTACAACATCAGAAGAATCCGACTCTTTCTCATCACGCAAGCTGTGCAAATACTCATCCAGTCCCTGGTCATCTCCAAACTGGCCTACTGCAACTCTCTACAGACTGGACTTCCACTGATGGTAACAAAACCACTTCAGCTGATTCAGAATGCAGCTGCAAGGTTAGACTTCAATGTTCCAAAGTTCACATACACCACACCTTTACTAAGGCTCCCTGTGGTTCCTCGCATTAAGTTAAGGATACTTTCAAAGCCAAGAATGGACTTGCACCCCCATACATATCAGGATTAATCAAAAAATGAATAGCGGACATTGATTTAAGTTTAGCTTTATAGGTTTAAGAAACAGATGTGAACTACTTGAGCACTGATGTACGTCATTCTGGATAAGAATGTGAGCTAAATGCTGTAAATGTAAATGTAAATGCAGATCAAGTTAACCCCTTGATGGCAGCTGTATTCAGTCAGTGGCCTCTTTCATCTGGATGATGCCCCACAACACTGCAAACACTGTTCAAGAACGGTTTGAGGAACATCACAAAGAGTTCAAGGTCTCAATCCAACTGAATATCTAAGGCTTTAGCTGGGTAAATTTGTCTGATCTATGGATTGCGACCAACAGGATCTGTTGCTAATGTTATGAAATGAAACAGATTAAAAAGGCTTTTTGCACATGAGCGTCTCTGTGATATAGAGTCTCTCTGGTTTCTTTTGTTATCCAAAGCATGAAAACTATTTTGTTCAGAGAGAATATCTACCATGTTCTACAGACATGTGATGCAGAATTAATCTTCTTAAATTACACACATCCTGTTAAAAAGCTGTGTTTATTTTTCTTAGCAGTCAAGGTGCCACAGCACAAAAATTGCGACTGCAAGGAGCTTTCCTGACTCAGATGTAGCCCAGCTCCAGCCAACTTGCACAGGCTTGTCAGATCATTTTTTTTCCTCAGCGTTTAGAGTGCTGCAGGCCAGACAATGCATGAATGTTTAAATTGCTCAGAGTGCCACATGATATTACCCTCAAGTGGCACATTTACAGGAGAGAGGGAGCTTTCTTAGACATCCTAGTCTCATTCACATTACCACTCACTCACATTACTTTAAATCATGCTTGCATGCTTGTAGTAAACAAATCATGCTGTAACCATATTTCTTTTTGTTCATTGTGAACCTCCATAAGTACCAGAGGGGAACCATCAAGGCATAATGTCTCTAGGAGCTAAAGGAATAAGTGCATGTTATTCTTAGCTCATTTCAGAAGGACTAAGCTTGCATTTGAATTAGTAAAGTTTGGGTTCCCATCAGAATTTCTTTGATGTGATGTTTAAGTAGATATAGTTAAGCCAGCATCTTCTGTCTTCAAAAAGGTGGGAGTCCCTAGATACATCAGTCTAGATCAGTTTAGGCCTCTAGATACTAGATATGTCAACATATACAACATATGGGCTCAAACATACATTTGTGTAGAATGTTTCAGTTGTCTGTGTTTAATCTGAAATGGCCCAGTGCTGTTAGACTGATGTGCTGTTAGACTGATGATAACACATTACTAGAAACCTACAGGGGCACCAGCAGAAATTAGCATTATTTTTTTCTTGTACATCCTTGTCACAGCTTAGTTTTAGACTACATTGCGCTATAAATTGCCAAATGAAGCATTATTTCATGCCAGACCTAAATTGTAGGAAACTGTCCTGCACTATAAGTCCATAGGATATCTCTTTTATTTGCACCAGTTTACATCAAGACAGGAACAGCCCATGTGGCACGTCACTGAAACCAACCAGGTCTACATCAGATTGCATTGTTTTATTTCAACTTTATATAAACATATTCAGCCACTCTGTATGAGTGAATAACAGTCCAGAAGGCAGATATGTTGAAATGAATATTTACATTCATGCATCATTCCCTCTCTTTTGTACATATAATAACATTGTCTAGGTTACAGTGTAGGTGGAAATGACCTCACGTTTTGGGCAAGTTGATGTCAGATCTAGACAGACAGCACTCAAGACAAAAAACATGATGTTTGAATTACTGAAACGGAGCGTGTCTAGTATAATGCATATCCAGATCTTACCGTAACATCGTGTCCATCATACTCTCAGCATCAGCAACGTTGCGGACATTCATTATCCCTCTAGCGGTCCATGAAACACCGCTTCCCCTTCATGCAATCATTCATATTAAATGGCGCCGTTCATCAGACAGCTTCAGCTTAGTGGTCGGACTACTGCAGAAGGGTCCTTGTCGGGTGGTTTGTGCAGAGAACAATTATCATGTAATCACATCTGAACATGACCAAGTGCCTCCTGCGCAATTGTCCACTGTCCTTGTAATCACTAGAATTTGGCACAGACAAGGGGGGTGTTTAGCATTCTAGCCTTGAGGAGGATAAAGCCTCAAAAACTGGAATGTCAGTATCACTGCACATATGGAACCACACAACACCACAGGAGTAATGCAAGGAAACACCAGAGAGACCTCCAGCATTTCATCACGGAACAATGATGTCACATATCTTGCGTAAGTGTCTGTGCATAGGCATACGTTGATGATGTAACAACATTAACAGTTTTATATACACAGCACAAATATGAGTCCACAGCCTTGGTTGTGTATGTCAACCAATCTACAGGTCATTACAAAACTGTGTAGGGAGACCGGTAGGTGTCTAGGATAAACCATGCGAACTAGTTTTTTTTGTGTGTTACTTCCCCAAGAAGACTGGGCTGCGCAGTACCATTGTTGACTGTAGTGTTAAAGCAAATAAATGATCAATTCATGAAATCATAGAAAAGGCTACACTTATAAATGACATGTAAAATGAAGCATATAGTTTAGTATATAGACATATGAGCGTGGAAAAAAAAGTCATGCAAATATTCTTCGGTGTTGGCCACAGCCGGCCGCTGAAAATGCGAAAGCCTCGTAGTGCAGTCGCGCTCCGACAAATCGACCGCGATGGTCCTTTTCGTCTGTTTTCAGCTTCGAAAATCAGTTCTGCATTCGCTCCGAGGAGGCAGATGATGCTGCAAAAGTGGCCCGTGACAACATTTGCACGTAGTCTGTGTGTATTTTACACTACAACATTATTCGTGCTCATGTTTTTGGTCTTCTTCTTGCGGGAGCTCATGGCGTATTCTCCCCGGCTGGTACCGTTCTCCTCCTTTCTCAGCGGTTTCCTGCAAAAGAAGCAAAACGCCAAATGAGAATGTGGGCCCGTAGCCCTTGCCAGGCACGTACACATGTTAAAGACGAGGACAGAAACTGTTTGTGCAGAGGCAGGTCAGTAAAATATTTCTGTTCCAACACAATAACAAAACGATCAATTTTTTTTCCCTCTCTTGTAGTCCTCCTACGGTCTCCCTACCTCTCTAACAAGAACAAGGAACGTTAACTACGCCCACATGATGCTGGAAATCTCTTGGTCTGTGTAAGACGGTATTACTCAACATGGCCTATTCATGCACCCCTCTGTCTCCCTTTCATTACCTCACTGGTTATTATATTTCTCCACTGCACTGTGTCTTATGTGTGCCAGCCAGTAGTCGTTTTAGGCTTATGTAACGCAGAATGGAGCTGAATACAGTCAGCGCGAGCATTGTTCCTCACACTACTGTACACTTGCTCTATTGGCGCTGAGGTCCCTAAAGGTACATCAGGGCCCCTGTCTTTGTTCCTCTTGTGACAATGTTACCGCCACATCACATGAGAGGGAGTCAGTCATGCAAGGCCACAACTTTGAGCTAAATTTTCGAAATCTCCCTGGATTTTAGGGGAAAGCAGAGTCCAGTGGGAAGGCATTTAAGTCCCAAGATAGTTCTATAATTGTGTACAGAGGGAAGCATCTCTAGGACAGCTGTCTCAAACATGTGCTTTGGTCCCTGATGGGGGATGGAAGTGGGTATCATTCAACCACAGGAGGCTCTTATTAGCTTTTGTATGGGACTGTTGGGAAGTCGTTTTCAACCCAAAACCACAAATTTTGGCTCCAATTGTTTTTCATTAAGTAAAAAGTTTCTGCATTTCTTTAGGTTGTTAGTGTATGAAGCAAAACTACTGAAAATGGGAAGGTCATTATTATGACTATACTTTAATGCTAGCAGACAATGCTATACTGGGTTAATGTCACCATATTTATACAGTACTAATACATCATTCAACTTCTATCCATAAATTAAGGTGTGGGCATCCCTGCTCAAATTACACATCTCTGCCAATGTTTCACTGATAATGCCTAATTATTATTTATTTGCTAACTGTCAAAAATAAAACATAAACCAAAAGTTCAAATTGTAGCTAAAAGCATTTCTCTTTCTCCCTGACATTTTCTCGTAGAATGCTTTTAATTCAGAAACATTCACAAGCCATCTTGCATGCACAGTATGTTCTGTTTACAAATGTTGAATAATTCTCAAGTAATGGGATGCTGAAGGTCTTTTCTTGAAGTATTTCAAGGGTGATTAAAATTTTTTCAGATCCTTGTCTTGTTGTAATATCCAACCTTTTTATGTTAATATTTAGTAGCATCCTTTATTCCCTTTATTCGTTTGGCTGCCATACAACACTTACCCAATCACCCCATGTTTATATATCTTTTACAGTCTTCCTTTGCTCTGTATGACTGAGTTATCTTTGGCTTAACATCCTCAGGTCGCTGTTAGATGAGCTCATGCCTGTTGAGTGTAAGCACAACACCCTGAGAGTTTGAAGGGTCACATAATTTATTAGGCTCTGAAACCTAATTTGGATTAAGGCCTTTACCTAATTTGGATTATGTTAAATAAGCTTTAGAGACAAAAAATTGCACTAATGGACAGACCAAACTGGTGCCTGAAATTTGCATTTGCTACATGGTAAGGGCTTTATAAAATGTTCATAAATGTTCATAAAAAATGTTTTGCATTAAAATTTGTAGAAATGTGTTATGTTTACATTTGTTTCATGCAGATGTCGCATTAACTTCTGATCAAACATTTGCATTTAACTGTATGTAATAGCAAATATCACTGTATAAATAGATGTGAAAGACAGGTCATTAATTTATAAAAAGTAACGAACTTGAGTTTTTCAAAATTTCAATATCTGTGCATAAGCTACACATACTTATCTCACAGTATGTAACAGAATGTACAGCTTAAAGGAGCAGGTTACCAAAAGCTGAATGTCAGCTTTGTGAATGGGAGCAAACTGGTCTTGGTGAAGGGATTATGAGCGTGGCCTAGGGTTCGTGGGCAGCCCATTTGGGCATCCCGTGTTCCTGGTACCACTGTGGCGCCTCAATAATAGATGGCAGCAGTTGACACATGGCAGGTGGTGACACAACACTTCACAGAATTGATAAATATTTCATACTAAAGCTGTTCAAGTGCAGCGCACATCCACGTTTGAAGTTTTGAGGAGAACACTGAGACCAGAACAAGTGTTGTGCTGTTAAAAACACACTGTAATGGTGTAAGCTAAGCGGGAGGAAGACCAAGCCGAAAAATGCAGCAAGGCACACTTGGGTAGAAATTAATATTGCAGGAGATTTTCATTGTCCACATATTTGTGCTGGTACGGGTATCACAGTCACAGTCTTTGTTTTCAACCATTCAAGTTTGGACTCGGATGATACCAGGCTATTTATATTGTGCGAATTGTGTTCGTTTTCCTATGTTGTCGTGTGTGTATGAAATTCTCCAAATGCTTCTCTAAAGCTGCTGTGCCTTTCATTTGTTTGTGAATGAAAGCACTGAGTAAACATCCGTTCAGCTTTTCCAGGATTTCCTCTGTGGTGACGTGAGCAGAATTTATTTCCACCTAAGCCCTCTTCGCCAGTGACGGATGACTGGCACAAATACAGATAAGGCTTGCAGTCTAAGTCATCAGAGGCTTCTGCAGCAGGGCCTCCTCTGGCAACAGTGTGCGGCAGTCCTGGCCCTCGGCCAGTCTGTTTCTTTGGGGAAGCCCGGTACTCAGGGGCTGCAGAGACTATAATACTGTCTCCTGGCTGTTACTGACTCAGAGCCAGCATTCAATTACAGCTTTGCAGTTTTCCCTTCCTCTTATTGCCTACTGTTTTCTGTTCAAAACTCTAACTCTGACTTTCCTTTCATACTATCCCAAAGCATTACGTTTTGAAATGAGTCTTTAACGGCTAAAAAGCTCCAAAAAACATAAAGTGCTCTCGTCTGTGGCTTGCTTAAAGGTCCCATGACATTAAATATTCTTTATGAGATTTTTTAATATTAATACTAGTTCCCCTAGTCCGCCTATGGTCCTGCAGTGGCTAGAAATTGTGATAGGTGTAAAGAGAGATTTGATCATCCTGCTCTGCCATTGAGAGAACGACAGCTCAGATGCCCAATCTGTCGTCATACAGGGAAAGGTTACCTCCCTTTTCTCATGCTTTGCCCGCCCAGAGAATTTCAACCCCTCACCTAAAAATGAGCTCCGCCGACTGTCAATGCAATCGTGTGAGAGGCCCCTCCCCCTACCTCCACCTTGCCCCGCCTCTCTCCTCCTCATTATCATTTAAAGCTACAGACACAGAAACGGCATGTCCTCTGGAAATCTCATTGTGGGGCTGACTGGCTCTAAGTGGTTGCAATTCTGAACCAAGGCTGAATTTGGGGAAGAGACTTCAGATACAGTATTAGGGGACCACAATGACCTATATTAAAACATTTAAAAAATTAGCATGTTGGACGTTTAATCATCTCCCAGGTTTTAGGACTGTCCTGAAAAACTTAAATACCTGAGTATTTGTTTGTTGCTGTGATATCTGATTCTGTATTTTGTATTTGTAAGCGTTTACTTTAAAAGGTCATTTAATCTAGAGTAGCACAAATGTCTGGTAATTACATGTGGGGACACCTCAAATTAAATGCAAAATTCACAGTAAGAGGCAGGTATGAAGGGACAACAAGACTGAAAAGCTAAGATGTGTAAGTGTAATCCTGCTTAACTACATACCACTCTGGTTGAGGGCGATGCTAAAACAGATGTTTAATGAAGTGAGTTCTGGTAGTGGATGAGGAGGGGAATACAGGTACAGCTGCTGCTGTTGATTCTGTCCATGCTTCCAGGGTGGTCCTCCTTGTATTGAAATGAGCTTATAGCTCCAAAATCATCTCAGTCTTCTGCTTAACTCTTTGTAGCTTTGACTAAACCTGGCCTGCATCTCAACATCACTGCTGCTCTTCATGTGGAAAAAACACAAACTAGCCAAACAATAACTCCATAAAAAACAATAAATAAGACAAACAAAAGTACACCAAAGTCATGGTGGTAAGTAAAATGTGGTGATAAATACAATTACAATTGTAATTGATTACAAATTTACCATCCTGGTGGCTCACAAAAGTTATAGAGAGAGGATACAACGACGGCTTCTATGGCAACATACGGCTCTAATGGATTTAGCCAACTAACTGGTTTTGAACTGCTTTCCTGAAAATACACTCAATTGTGATTAATTCTGTTTAAGTTTTGAGAACAAGTATTTGAGTACTTATTAGGAAACACTAGAAAATATCTGAAATGCTTACAGTTTTGTTTAATTTTTGTTTGTGACAATGTATGTCACAATGTAATTCAATATCATACAATACAATATAAAACCATGGTCCAATCAACTCATATTGTACTTCTGATGCCGACATTCTCACCTTCATATTGTGTCTCTTAGGTTTCATACTTTTTATATGGGAAAGGGGTTTCTTTATTGGAAATGGGATTGCTGTCAGATTGGAGTGCCATCTACCATCTGCACCTTGTTTATTTTGTCAAGTGAACAGAAAGGAAAAGCTGGAATGGCTGAAATTGTGAAATGACCATCGATTGAACCCAGAGAAGGTATGCTTCTAAATATCAACCTCTCAAAGATCCAATCAGCCAGTTTACTAAGGAGGCCACTGCTCGCTTAGCTCTTACTGGTTTAAATGTTAGGACATGACCTGCCTGCGTGTATAAAAAATGCAACTGCGACTGAATGACTGAGCAGATGAATTCATTAATAATGTCTTGAGTTTGGGGCTACAGCATCCATCTCGGTGCAATAACACATTCCTGCTAGTGTAGCATTAAAACGAGGATGCCCCCTGGCTACAGAAGGCTGGAAAATTGCCATAATGAATTCCAAGGCCAGCCACTCATTACTTCCGCTGCCTGCGTTTGCCCCTGCCTCTTTGAGAACACAGGGAACATATCCCTGCTGAGAAATGCCACATTAAACCTTAGATGTTGCACAACTGATACAGGCTTGCAGTCTCGCTCGTGGAGTGGTGTTTATGATTCATTTTGTCATCGCTAATTGAAGTAGAATTCACATCTGTGTGGTTATGAAATAACCACTGCAGTCAACCAGCTGATCTCAGCCATGAGAATACAGGCAGATGTCAAATGATGTAGTTCTCTGTTTATTTTCAGTGCTTGTCAAAACTGTAAAAACAACTAACTGACGAACTAACACATGGGTATACCTCCCTGTTTTCTCCCAGTTTTGTTGTTTACATTCTCCATGTGTTTTTGTTTATGTGTCTGTTCCATGAGAGTATATTTTGGTCTTAGCCCCACCCCTTTGTTATTCTGTTCAACTGTGTCTAGTCCCTGTCTCCACCCCCTAACCCAGGTGTTCTCATTTCCTTAATCAGTATAAAAACCCCTTGCAGTTTGGCATGTTCTGGTGGAATCTTAGCAGAAATTAAAATTCTTCACACTGCCCTTTTTAAACCTTTTAGGACTCTGATATGGTCCTATTTTAGTTTCGCTGGTTTTCTTATGTTTTTGTTGAACCTGTTTATTTTCCCCTTTGTTTCCATGGTGAGCCTGTTCTTGTTATTTCTTAGTTTTCTTAGTTATTTTCTAGTTTTGTGTCTTGATGTACACCAGACCCCTTGTGTTATTTTTTTTTTTTTACTTGTTCTTTAGAATTAAACCATCCTTGACCCTCACAGCATTACAGTGGGTTTATGATAGGATCAAGCTATCTAAGGGTTGAGTGGGGCTTCCTGTCGAGAGAGCAAGTCAGTCAAGATCCCACGATATTCAGTTCCAACAGTAAACAGACACCCTTGCAGAAGTCAAAGCATCTGATGAAAGATGCTCTAGAACTGAGTTTCTCAAGGGACTGATATGCACAAATTCTGAAGAATGTTTGGACAGGTGTGTAGGATGCTAATGAATACCAAAAAACAAACAATGCGTGATGTCTGTGTACCTTTTAATGGCTTTGTAGCAGATGATGAAAGTTAAGAGTAGAAGGAAAGCTGAAGTACATCCTGCTGTCGCAACCACAGTGAAGTCCATCCACCAGGGCCTGAGCAGAGGAACAGGAGCCTCAGCCACTGAAAGAAGAAGAAAGTCAAACATACCTGAGTGAATTGGTCTGAACAAAACCTCATATCACCAAAAACATCAATAACTTTCAATCTATGTTAAGTAAATTGTCCCCACTTTGTGCTCAATTCTCTCCCACTCTCTCCCACTGTCTGTCGCACACACTCAAACACACGTTACCTACATGGAAAACAGCTCTTTTATTCTGTAGGCTCAGTAAATGGACCAGTAAAAGTCATGAGTCATTTACAAGAGTACTTTGGCTGAGATCATTATAACCACTCACGCCTCAACAACCTGCATACATAAACATTACAGTACTTGGCCACAAACGCTCATACAAGTCTGTAGAGTCAGTAAATTTACACAAATTTTTTTTTTTTATCTAAACAATTTGCTACATTTTAAAACATGGACTCCTATAACCTGTTGGTTATAAGCAATTCAGCTAAAATAGGAGTGACTGCAAATGCTTCAACTTACTTCATAGCTACGATTAACTGTAACAGACCGATGGGCTCGATTGGGAAGTTTAGGCTGATTATTAACACATTTTCTGAAGTTGTGAATTTGCCAACCTACACACTTCCACTGGCATCATTTAGGGACAACATTGTCAAACAATGCTCGAGTGGAAAAAACTACAGAACCCTTGCAAAGAACTTAAACTTCCCTGTCTGTGCATCTGGTTCTATAAATGCAATTACAATGGTCATGGAACCACAGATATTCATCTTCAGAGAGGTGCGCAATGCAGGATTTCACAACAGACTCTCAGACTAATGATAAGGAAGGTAAGAGAGAAGAGAGAACCTGAGAGAAGCAGGAACAGCAGATAAACAGAGAACTTAAACAATTACCTATATTGCAGTCATTAGCATTCGTACACCCTGCACTGAAGGGTGAGATGTCTGTCTAACATTTGTACACCAGCATTGAATCACTTAATCAATCTGCGCAGGTCAGACAAAACAAAGCTAGAACTGTTTGGAGAAAGAAGGGCTGCACATAATGATCCCAAGAGTGCAATAAAGTATGAAGGTGGGAGCATCATTATACACTGCTGCAAGGAGGACTGGGGAATTGTATGCCATTGAAGGAAACATAACATGAGTGATGTACAGGGTAATAATTGAATAGTAAATTAGGCATTTTTTAAGGAATAAAAGTTTTCTAATTCTATTAATTTAATTTTCAAGAAAGTGGACATTTCAACAAGATAATGACCTCAAACATAGAGCCAAAATAACTCAAAACTGGTTACTAAAAATGTGAAGGTGTTTTATGGTCTAGCTAATCTCCTAGCTTGTATCCCATTGAACTGGTCTTGAGAGTGAATATCAGATTTCTGCAGGTGATGTCGTTAAGGGAATACATGTAATGCTACATTTTTCCCTGCCTTGTACCCTACCCTGCTCTCCCCTACATTGTGCTGTTTGTGCAGTTTCAGCTCAAGACAAACTGAACTGAAAAGGGAATAAGAACCAAGGCTGAGAAGCGAATAAAATGAGGGTGCCGATTATGTCGTGCATGACCGACAGAGACCAATAATGTAAAAACATGAGAAAGGAAAAGAAAAGCACATTCTCTGGCACTGACCTTATGGGAGCAACAATATTGAGGAGTTTCTATATTATATATTAGCAGCAATTGACAGCAATTGAGTTACAATGCAATTTATTTTTGAGTGTTTAACACTGTACCCAGTTGAAGCATGTAGGTGTTAAATTAAATGCAGTGCTACAAATAAATGATGGGAAAAAAACTGAGGCTGCAGGAATAAGAGCTATAAATAAAGCTGTAAAGGGTTAAATAGAGGCAGGGAGGGGGACTGGTAGAGGGTAAAACCACAGAGTCACTGAGGATTTATTCTTATGAGTGAAAGATTCAGACTGACAGAGAACCAAAGATAAATGTCCTATTGGCTCGGGACACATCCTTCAAGACAACACCATTCTTTTGGGTTACAGAATACACACATAATTACTACCTTACATCAGCAAAACAGTGAATACCTGTCAAATGCCAAGCAAATCATCAAACACTGAAGTAAATCTATTGGATGAATTAAAGTTTCACCACAAATTGTAATTATGTCCAGTTTATACATTTTACTCAAAGAATTTGTTTTTTTCATACATTTTACACTTAATTTGATATTAACACAGCATGACTGTGTCCCAGTGCACAAAGCAAGCTCCATAAAGACATGCTGGAAGAGTTCAGTGTGGAAGAACTTGACTGGTTACACAGAGCCCTGACCTCAACCCCATCCAGCATCTTTAGGATGAACTGGAACGGAGATTGTGATCCAGACCTTCTCATAATCTCAAAAATGCTCTACAGAATCCATGGGCACAAATTCCCACAGAAACTCCAAAATCTTGTGGAAAATGGGGGCTGTAATAGCTGAAAGGGGGGGCGACTCAATTTTAAAGTCTATGGATATGAATGCAGTGTCATTAAAGTCCCTGTTGGTGTAGTGGTCAGGCGTCCCAATACTTTTGTCCATATAGTGTAGCTGAAGCATTAACAAAAAAGAGAGACCTTGTGTGGTTCAGGAAGTCCTTCAAAATGTAAATGGTTAGTTCACTGCACTTTTTATTATAATATATTCGACTGTGCACCATGCAGCTTCTTTGGTGTGTTCTGAAAATACATTATGTACAAATTTCACACACAATCATGAATTCATCCATATTCATTTGGAAAATGCCTCTAGCTGTCTGTTCAAGCTCAACTTCAAAAACCTAAACTGGAATCTTGGCCCAGTTCATTACCCCCCCTCTATCTGTATCAAACCCCTAATTTAATTACCTCATCTGAGTTTTAATCAGGGGCTTCTCCAGGGGAAGTTGACTACAGTGCCTGGCAGAGCAGCAGGCAAACATCTCACAAGCTGCTCCAGGCATATGGGGAAGTCCCCAAGGTCAACCAATACGTGATTAGCCCACTGTTTGTGCACTCTCCTGCACCAGAGTGGAAAGAAAGTGCTTTTATTTCTGCAGAGACTGGGAAAAAAAACCCTCTCCAAATCGTGCCCAAGCAGAGCTGAAGCTCTTCATGAACTTTATAGCACTTCAGCAAAGCTCGCAATTAGCCTTCCAACCTCACTAACCTCTCCAAATGCTGATTTCAAACTCCATATGCACACTGCTGATTCTCTCTCCAGAGCTATATATCGAATATATTCATAGTCACAAATAGCATGAATATCCTAAGACTATGAGAAATATCTCTCACAACTTTGCATTATGGTGTTTCTGATCCAACCTGTTGTGTTACTTTGTTTGCACAAAGAAAAAAGATTTTCAGGAGAAGATTAATAAATAATAAATATACGATTATGATTAAATTTTTTACTGGTATGTCATAATCACAGTGCTGCGGGAGTCTTTAAACATCGAGTCCACTCACTGTCCAGTCTATGCCGATCGGGATTCAGTCACACGCAGATTTTTTGAGAACCAAACTCATAGTTTTATACGAAAATCCCCACAACAATGCGGAAACTGCAAATATCCTCCACTGTTTTGTTGTTTTTTTGTGGCAATTAATATATTAATATATTTAATATTACTATTTTTCACACAAAGGTTCTCAGGGCAGGCTACAACCGACCTGAAAGCACGAAGCGTGATTTCTTTGCAGTGAAAGCACTCAGACACTTCAAACTCCACAGTTCGACTGATCTCCAGAAGAGTAGATCAGGGGTTCCCCGAAAACCATTCACCTCGCCGCAGTGTCCCAATACTTTTGTCCCGAGTTGCATATCTCGGTTTTAGAGGATTGCTTTTACATTTTCTTTAAGAGTAATGCAATAAATTTAGTTTAGAATGACATTAAAGTGTTCTGGGAGCATATTTGGGGGCATATTTAGGGTTTACATTATAAAAATAGACATTTTTAGGCATTTGTTTTACCAAAAAACAACAACGTGTTTTTTCACTATTCGCGGGTGCTCTTGGAACGTAACGTGGGGTGTTACTGTACATGCTCACACTCTACATCTGACCTGTGGGTCCATCCTGAGGGTTTTAAATTATTGACGATGGTTCGTTTGAGGCTTCACAGTCTGTTCTCTAGTCCTTCATCAGTGCCTAGTTTCTGGCCACAGGACACTGTAGTCTGGTTATTTTAGTTGGTGGACTGTTCACTATCCAGTAGTGATACAGTGATGCAGCACAAACACACACACACACACACACATACACACACACACACACACACACACACACACACACACACACACACACACACACA
>JBBPCW010000001.1:23046747-23057300 GCA_037974425.1 Phenacogrammus interruptus
TTGGTATGAAATGGTTCATTATTAAGAAACTAATCCAATAAATTCCTTCAGAGTGATAGTAAAATGAAACATGTCTTTTATATAGCGTCTGTGCAATAGTTGCATACGAAATTTCCTCTGGGATCAATTAAGTTTTCTGATTCTGTCCATTTCCAAGAATTTAAACAGGTCATGTCTAATTTATTTGTGCTGTTTTAGTGGCATAAAACTAAACAGAGACACTGTAAACAAATCACAGGTGGGGCAAAACTAAAATACAAGAAGAATGTAACAAATATAATCATTTTATTTACTATCCAAACCCACTAGTACACCTGTACGTCTTATCTGAGTGTTTATATGTAATGCTGGCTGTGGTAAAATAGTGGTAATTCTATCAAAATTTTTCTTTGGGGGCTACTACAAAATATGAGAAAAAACTAGTCAAGGGACACCAGAACCCTTTACAAAATGTATATAATGAAATATAAACATATCAGAATTATTGGCACCCCTGCACTTGCTATAATGTGTATCTTACATCTGCCAACATTATAGCAAAGACTTTTCTGTAATGCTTGGTGAGATTGGAAAATATGGTGCGATCATTCCGAGACTCCTTAATACAGACTCTCTCCAGACCCTCTGCAGTCCTTGGTCCTCTTTTATTGAAAGTTTTCTTCAGGCTGAACTGAAACATTTGTATATGCTTTGCAGTAATGTCATCCAGGAGATTCAACTATTTAAAGTCTCTATTATATCTCTATTTTGGTACTTCATAATGCCATGTATACTCACATCGTTCCCAGGGCCTATGGAAGAATTCATCGCTAGAATTTTAGTTTCTTTAATTATTAAACATCACAGGTCCTCCATATAACAGTGGGTTCATTTACATTTACATTTATGGCATTTAGCTGACGCTCTTATCCAGAGCGACGTACATCAGTGCTTAAGAATTCCACGACTGTTTCTTACCTGAAAAACAGCATAAATCTGAGTCAACTATTTAACCAAGATACTGCAGTCAGGGTTCAAGGCCTTTTCAATAATGAGAGTTTGTTCTAATAAAGCTCTGCTTTTAATCTCAACTGACCACAGAACCTGGTTCCAGTTCAAGTAGTTTCTATGGAATTTCAGGTGTCTACGTTTGTGATTAGGTGAGGAAAAGGGTTCTTCTTGCATGAATGGAGGTTAGGTCCAAATTCTTTTGAAGGCTGGATGACTAGAAAATGCAACATCTTCTGTAACTGTGATTCTTGAAGAGGTTTCGCCCCTCTAACCATCTTCCCCACTATTTTTGGGAGCAAAACAAACCTGCTTGCTCTTCCAGTCAGGTTCAATACAGCTCTGGTTGTTTTAAACTTCCTCCCTGAGACTATGGGCACTTTCAAGGATGTAGCAAGACTTTTCTCTCATTTCGTGTGTGTATTTCAGTCTTCCCCCAAGTTAATGAATGACTGCGGGCATTGTCCCTGTATTTGTACCCCAGAGAAACAGAAAGACACGGATCATCACTTCAGAGATCCAGAACACCCGAATATAGGGTTAAAAAAGCAAAATATAAACAAGAACTTCATAATAAACTTTAAGAGCCAATAATTGATTGCTTAATTCCACTGACCAAATTTACAGCAATTACTTTCATCGTTTTTATCAGTCATAGTCTTATGTGTCTTTACCAGCAATTCAGACTTTGCTGTTAACATTTCTGACTCTGGAAATGTTTATAAAATGAAGCACTTCACATCCAACCACTGAATGACTTTGCAATGAAATTGTGATGTGAAAAATCAATGGAGACGCCCTCTAAGTAAAGCTTTCAGTGTATCCTCATTGGTAATAGTACATGACGACTGCACACAAAGGTGTGCTACATGCACTAGGTAAAATCTGAGTGTGTACTGATGCTTTGTATTTAGGCCCATGTGTGTGAAGCTAAGGTGTCCGGGCATGCTTCACAGTGTGTGCTGTCCAGACAACCGCTCCTCTACAGCTAATACCCCTGTGCTGGGAGGAGGTGGCCCAACGGGACGATAGGTAGCCTGCTCTCTTTCCTCCCCTCTCAATGTGGGACGGAGCTCAATTAGCATTTCACAAGTCCCTTTTTCCTTTTCTATTGCGACCTTCCCTGCGGAGCCCGTGCTTTCTGCAGGGATTGTCCTGTTTCTGGCCCTTGTCGGCGTTGGCAGGGTGACAGTATTCGAGTGTGCAAACTTGTGCTATTGTCCCCGGGCCAGAAGGAGTCATGGAGACCCCACTAATATGACACAGGAAAATGTTTGCTGATGGCAATTCTATGGGCTTTGTCCAACTCTTTCTCCTTCATGACGACTCGATTTAAGTCCCTAAATGTTTGACTACAAATGCAGGAGTGCTATCCAGCTCCTTCGCCTTTGTCCCGCGAGGTTTGAATGAGTAATTCAGCTTTTGTGGTGCTCGATTGAGGGGGCAAACAGAAAGACAAGATTCTTGAGCGTTCAAGCCCCCTTTCCATGGTTATGCGCACATCTCTTTAGGGCACCCCCCTCCGGCCCACACAGCCCCCCCACACCCCAATCCTACTTCTCCTTACATCACTCTTAGGTAGAGAAGGGGCCTTTAGATCAGAACGGTTAAAAGTGGCCTGAACGAAACCCCTAGCTTGTTATTGTCCTGTTGCGGTGAAGCATGCCAGCACCACAGCTATACAGACTTAGGCTAGCCTACCAGGTGTTTGATGTTTAAGCTATGTGGCTAAGTGCTGCTTCATGTGCAGCTTTTTTTTTTTAAAGATGGGACATTTTTTAACTAAAAAAATGAACCAAAAAAACCCAAACAATATTTGGTCTTTAAGGGGTCCAATGAGAGTGTGGGGGGAAATGAGACAACAGTCGCTACAAAGAAATATAGCATCTATTAGCCTCTTTTCTTAGGGATTGCCATGACAACAATTTGCACGGGTAAAGAATTTGATAGGGGAACTCTGGAGCTCCCATTGGCTGGCTGTGGGTCGAATTGAGGCCACTGATTGGATGAAAGGAAAGCACCATAACTACACCTAGTTTATATTCATTCTGCTGGCTGAAGTGGTTAAACCGCTCCAGGGAGAGAGTCAGGCAAAGCTGGCTGCTTCAGCACAAAGAGTAAGTTTTATTAGTGCACTGGTTTATTATTGTCATCATTTTACAATATTACTCTGTAATCTCAGGAGATTAATATTATCAAGAGATTAATTTATACTGCTTATAATGTGGGCTGTACCATTCTTCCTATTCTTCTTCTTATTATTATTCTTATTATTCTTCTTCTTCTTATTATTATTATTATTGTTGTTGTTGTTGTTGCTATCATTATTAGCAAATGTCAAATGCTGTTAGCAACTGCCAGTTTAACATTTCCTCTGTAAAAATATAAATATTTCTCTTGCACAGTAAAGTTTGTTGAAGCATTCCTGGAATGGATTGTCATCAATATGTTTAAAAATAAAGTTTTAAGAGACCCTGGTCAGTACCAAATCCATTTTTACCTTTTCTGCAAAATTAAAATCATGGTTTTTTTTTGCAGAATGGATTCAGTCATCAATTTTAAAATAACTGAGAAAAATGTCCCTGGGCAATACCAAACACAGTACTGAATGTCCATTTATCTTTTCTGCTAAATTAAAATATTTTTCTTGCACAGTAAACGTTTTGTTGAAGCATTCTCTGTATGGAAACAGGCCATGGAAAGTACCAAATGTCTTTTTTTTTATCAGTTTGTTTAATTTTTTTTTACTTTCTCTACAAAATGAAAATTATGTCTTTTTCTTGTTCTCTTGCAGAGTATTTTGTTGAAGCATTTGTGGAATGGATTAAGTCATCCATTTGTTGAAATAAATGAATAAATAAATAAATAAATAAATAATGGCGAGCTCGGACAGTGAGGTGAAGACGCTGCTGAACTTCGTGAACTTGGCCTCCAGTGACATCAAGGCGGCTCTGGATAAGTCTGCCCCGTGCAGGCGCTCCGTGGATCACAGGAAGTACCTGCAGAAGCAGCTGAAGCGCTTCTCCCAGAGGTGCTCCAGGATGCCACGCTGCCACGCGCACAGGGCCACGGACTCGGTTCCCAGGACGGGTGAGGAGAAGCCTGGCACACGTATGCACGAGAGCTCCACGTCCATGTCCATGTCCCTGTCCCTGTCCCACGCGGAAGAGAAGCGAGAGGCGCGAGCGGAGCGCCTGGACCCGGACCCTGACCCTGACCCGGACCCCGAGGAGGACCCTCAGCGGGCCGACCAGGTGCCCATGCGTAAAAGGCAGCTCCCTGCCTCCTTCTGGGAAGAGCCGCGCTCCTCCTCCTCCCACGGCGCGCACCCGTGTTTCCATCACGCGTGGAGGAAAAGCGAGAGGAGCGAGAAGAACGCCAGGAACCACGAGGAGCGCCTGGAGCCCCTCAGGGTGGCGCTCACCTGCGGCTGCAGCCCCTTCCAGTACCGCGCGGGCCACGCCCTCCACGCGCACCTGCTGCTGCCCCACGCCGCACTCACCCAGGTGGGCCTCCGGGCCAAAGCGAGCGGCACCGAGCTGGACATGCAAAAAGTGCCGGACGGGATTAAACACAGCACTGCGCACGTGGTGGTCAAGCCCATCCCCACCAAACCAGTCTCCACATCCATTTTCAGCGTGTTCGGATTCATCTAGACCGGGGACTCGTCAGAGTTATTATGGGATTTCACATGTTTGTAAACCATCATAATCATCCAGAGCAGCGTGAGTTACACAGAAGCAACACTTCGACTAATTTGCAGTGGTGGTGAATGGATCCAGGGGGTCGTAGCGTGACAAATAGGCCTATAGCATTTTTACTTACGATCCAAACTGACCAGCGGTTTTATATGTAGTATCGATGGTTACACCCCCCAGAAATGACCTGGCCTACTGTTTTGTGATGTAAAACTGCATTAGACAGAAGCATAACTTGGTTTGGGGGGGTGAATAGATCCAGGGTTTGTGATGTTACATATATAGCCTTTTGATTAACTATCCAAAATGAGCTTGTAAAATAGTGTTACACCCCCAGAGAAAGCACAGTGCTACTGTTTTGTGCTCTGCATGCAGATTCCTACCTTAAATGGCTTTTATTTTGAGTCTAAAACCTGAAATTTATCATTAAATACACCATTAAACTCTGATTAGCTGAGCTGATGAGGAGAATATTGGAATTTGATATGCTTGTATCAAAGTTGCTCAAAGTAGTGTGAGTAATACAGAAGCACAACTTGGTTTGATTTACACGGGTGGTGAATTGAACCAGGGGGTTGGGATCATGGTTGGGATGGTTTGGATTATGGGGGGGTACTTGGGGGTACTGTACCTCCCGATCAAGACCCAGCCCCCCCCCAAGGAGACAACAATGCAGGTGGGGGGGTGTTTTAAACTTTTTTTATTGTTAAAAAGGCAGTATCCCCCAAATATGGTAGGCCAATTCACACTCTGGTTGGAATGTGACAAAAATAGCATTTGATTTAAAAATAGCCCCCAGAAAAAATACCTGTTTTATGTTCTACATGTACCTCCTGATCTTAAATAGCTTTTATTTGGGGTGTAAACGTTCAAATATATCATTAAACATATCAACTATATCATGAATATATATCATCAAACCATGTCTCAGGCCTCAGGCTGTGTAACTATTCTACAATATAGCTTTCTTTGAGGGAACTTTTAGAGGCATTAAAGGCTTGGGACGTCTGGATCCATTCACCGCCATTGTGACCAATTCAGACTCCAGAATCACCCGTTTAATATCATGCTGCTCTGAGTGACCTTAATGACTGAAATATGGATTAATGTCGAAAAATCTGTGGAATCTCCCTTTAAGTTTGTATTCTGGCATTGTGTTGGATTTGCGTTTGTTCACAAATGGGCCTTAGGCTTACCAAGTTCTGATTAAGCACTTAAAGGACAAATAAACACACGTAGCAGACTCAGATCACTGAGGCCAGGGCTGTCGGGCCACTGCTTTGCCCTGAGACTGTTTTAAAAGCTGTAATTAATGTTTAATATTAACCTCGTTGATGATATTGCTGTTTTTTTAACTAACACATCATGCTGTAGTTGTAGTTCTACAGATATCGTTTCATTTTCAGGGAATGGATGTGCTATATTTCCTAATACAGGACAGGTCTTGGTCAGGTTTTGAGCTAAGACACCTGTTCATCATGTCTGAGAATATGTCGAAGTGTGGATCTGTTCACAGTGATGAGAATGTGCTACCTCAAATGATTTAGAATCGGAAAAACAGTAAAAGAATCTCACTTTAATGTCACACTTTTGTTCTCTGTGGCAAGTCCATTACACCGATACACACTGTGCACATTTCACACACCACCTTCAGGTTCATCACTGTTCCATTTGAAGGCCACATATAATAAATGCAACACTCTTCCTTTCTGTAAACAAGGCCAAGAAATGAACACTTTTCCTGCTCACAGTCTCGTAAAACCGATAAATACGTAAATTAAATCATACCATATGATTTACAGTGAAGAAAGCTTCAAGTCATAAATCTTCATCAACAAACGTCACTTTTCTGAAGTTCACCCTGCAGCTACAGTCGCATGCAAAAGTTTAGGCACCCCTGGTCAAATCACGTTCCGTTATAATTAAGAATTTAATGCACATTTTAATGCACACTTACTGTTTGTGCTGAATTTAACCTGTTCAATACATAAAATGTGATCTGTGCAGAAATTGGAGCATATGACAATCACCAGTCTCACTTAACATGGTGTCAAAACTTCATGACAGATGTACAAGGCCCAGAATGATCAACGATAAACGAATGATCAACGATAAACGAATGATCAACGATGCTTCCTTCTGAGAACTGCTTATTGAGAGTTATGGCGTTTTGTTCTGAGACTGACATGTTTTCCAATGTATTAAACATTCAATTATATTTTTCTACCTATAGATGATGTGTTAACTTTTAAAATCAACAAAACATATAATTTGAGTAGTGGTTCTTAAACTTTTGCACACCACTATACGTTCTACAGTGTAATTAGTACATTTCTTGTAGACAGTTTTGTATTTTTCTATACAAATTTACTCGCAACTTGTTGGCCACTATGGACAGTAGGTAGCTGTAACTTCTCTTAGTTGTGTGGACGTACTAAATGACTGAAGTCCTTTTCTATCTTGAAAGGGAACAACAGTAACTCTCACCTTCAAATAGTGACGCAACTGTGTAAAACCATCAAAAAGTTGGAAATCCAACCTGCAATACGAGCAGCATTTGAAGACATTCCGTGATGCAAGAGTTTGATAACAGTTTGATAACTGTTTCATTGCATCATTTCACCTCGACTGATACCGAGGGGAGAAGCATCACAAGAATCTCTGTGGTCCTGAACTCAGGTCTGGGTGTTCTCTAGTGCAGGTCTGTGAACAGTGGAGATAGTGGAGAAGTCTGCCTGGTAGTGGGAGAGTGTTTAGGGACGTCAGTCTCTGGGCACTGACCTGCTCCCGAATCTTCAGTCTACAAAGGTGCATGAGTGGGCGAGGAGACACTGTGGAGACACAAACGTGTCAGAAAGGCTCAAAACACAATGGCTGTGAATCCATGGTGGATTATTCTTAGGCAAATCTCATACAGAGGTAAGGAAAATCCACTCTTAATGGGGTGAAAAAGTAGGGCTGGGTGAGAATGGAACAGAAGCACATGCAAATTAGAACACTCTAGACCATTAACTCTTTATTATAAGAAACAAAAGGGCTTCATTCGGGTTGCGCTCTTTCTTCAGCAAAGACACTTCGAAATGGTTTATTCACTCTGCATTAAGCTTTATTCATTAAAACATCAGAGGTCTCGTATTCCTCATTTCATTATTACTTTTAATAGAGTGCCTGGTATAGTAGGTCTAATCCTCCCTCAAAGAAAAGAGGTCTTAAAATAGCAAATGACTGATTTTTCAGAACTAAGCCATAATTCATATCTTAAGAGGGTAATTTATGTCCAGCCTAAGCTGTAGATTCATTAAGCCTGTCTGTGATTTGACCTCAAGTGCCATGTGACGTATTACAGGTAGTGAAACTCCCCCTGGATTTGTCCTCATTATTTTTAAGCCAGTGACATCCAGCTCTGATTGGTCACACTCTTATAGCAACAACTTTAAAACTGTGCAGTTTCATGGTTGCATTCGCTTTTCTATTGTGATTATAAGGCTTTCTAATGTGGAGGGTTTTGTATCAGTTGTGTGTTTGATGAGCACACAATTCCTAACTGCTGAATATATGGTACTAAATATTGAACTTGAATCTGAACGGATGGTGAAAAGCGTACTTTCAGCTTTATCGAACAAGACAAAACAATCATTATGTGTGTTTTAAATGAGTATTACAATTTACTCACATGCTTTCTCCTTTATTTCAGTCCATTCTTCTGTGCTGCTTAACTGCTCAGTCACTCTAGAACACAGGCGGACATTCCCTGCATAGTCCAGAAGCAGGCTGACCAGAGGAGCGGCGATATGACATACAGAGGCAGAGGCGACCCATTCACAAAACTGCAGATTGGGATTGGAGACAAGAGAGCAGGCGAGTATTTAGAGCATTAAAATGTCATTTCAATTCTTTTTTTTCATTCATTTTCAGTAATCGCTTAATCCTTACTGGGGTCGCGGGTACCCGGAGCCTATCAAGGGGTCTATGGGTGTGAGGTACAGACTCATCCTGGGCGGGACACTATCCCACTATCACACATACCATTCACTCACACACAATCTATTCACACTCACACCTACGGCCAATTTAGAATCCCCAATTCACCTGACAGCATGTCTTTGGACTTTGGGAGGAACCCAGAGAGCGCGGAGGAAACCAACACCACCACGAGGAGAACATGCAAACTCCACACACACACAAGACCAGGACCTTCAACCCTGGAGGTGTGAGGTAACAACACTGCTACCCACTGACATATTACCTAAACTAATAAAAATATATATATCCTCAGTTATACTGTTGAATAAAATGTGTCTGACTCTGGTAAGGCGTGCTTGTTTCCATCAGAGTCTTGAGTCTTTATCTCCAAAATATCAAAAGGTTAGGGAATAAGGGGGACCATTATGTTTTCTGAAACACTTTCTAATGAAGCTAAAGTCTTGGTTATTTTTGTATAAAGGTAATTGTGTTTATTGTTCCTCTGAAGTGTACAACAATGTTATAACCATATAAACTGCATTGTTATTATTCATTTATAATTTGAAACCTTACTATTCTGTAGCTTTCAGGGTACAAACCCTGTCATTGGGGTGGTACCCCCAGGACATGTCTTCCCTGCCTTTAGCATGAGAATATAATCGTACCATACTGCATTGCAGTTCTAATTTTGAAGTTAAATGTTAACTTAATTCAGTTTTATTTTTCTGTTTATTTACAGAAAAATGATTTAAGGAGCACCACTGGAACATAGGGTCATATTGTATCAATAACTGTACACATTTTACACTGTTTGTACCACTTGGGAACTAAAATTCTCAGTTTATGAATCATACAGCTTACTATCAATCTAATGTGTAATGTGTGTAGCTGTAAATGATGTTTATGCAGTTCCATTACACTGAAATGTAAGATAAATCTTTTAATGTTCTTAGTTGTTGAATTATTCCTTAAAATGTCTTCACATTAAATTAAAGTATTTGATTTTATTTGTATGAGTTCACATCCTTTATAGATGGATTTCATTGCCTGAACTACAGGTATTAATAAAACTACAGTCTTAACAGCTCAAGTGAATAGTTGTTTTGTGCAATAGTTTTAAATCCACACCTGTAAATTTCTGGTGGCTGGTTCTGTGCAGGTTGTTTGTGAGGGAGCTGTATTTGCTGTGACTGGCTGAGTCCTCTGGCCAGTGCCTTCCCTTCTGGTTTGATTAATGGAAGAAGGCTGCCTGGTGTCTCTGTGAGAGCATCTGAAACAGTCCTGTGCCTTACAGCCGTGGTCCAGCAGGTACTGTAAAATTCCCAAGTGATGCGTACACAGCAGGACTCCGGGGAAATCCGAGGGGTGGGCTGGAACACGAGCATTAACGTCTGCCCCGTGTTCCACCAGGGAGGAAATAGTCCTGGAACAGCCGTGACGTACTGCGACCATTAATGGGCTGAGGGGGTCCAGGTTAGGGTCTGCACCCGCCTTCAGCAACGTTTCCACGACCTCTGCATTGCTGGCCGCCACCGCGGCGTACAGAGCTGTGGCCCGGTGGTCATGGAAGATGGAGGAGCGTTTGTCAGACAGTCTGGCGTTTACATCGGAACCAGAGCTGATCAAGAAATACACAACATCTTCATGGTTGAACTCGGCTGCCAGATGCAGAGGTGTGATCCCACTTTGCCGGATCTTGACTCGGCTGGTGACAGGCAGCAACAAGGAGACAATCCTGGTAAAGGAAAGATAACCAAATCAGGATCTGAGTTTGAGGCATGAGATAAATTTTTGTGCACTTGAGAAATATCTTGAATTCTCCATATCTATACATATGTGTGTGTGTGTGTGTGTGTGTGTGTGTGTGTGTGTGTGTGTGTGTGTGTGTGTGTGTGTGTGTGTGTG
>JBBPCW010000001.1:23078689-23097883 GCA_037974425.1 Phenacogrammus interruptus
ATATTGGAATAGGCTGGGTTTGGAAAAGTGATTTCAACCTACAATGAAAGTGACTATTAAAATACAGGAAATAAAACAAAATACTTTAATGTCAACAGTAATGGTCATAATAATGGCACTTTTCCACAGACATTGGTCTGTACTGTAAAATAATGTTTTTCCATCACAAATAAAGTGACCTGTAATTGAACTAAACCTGAGCTGTTTGATGGCAGAGCTGAAAGTGGGGGTCAGAAAAGTTACCGGACTGAGATACACTGGAACATCAAAGTGTGCTGCAACTTCAGTACCAGTACAGTACAGTTCAGATCTAGAACGGTTCCTGTACGGCTATGGAAAAGTGCCTTAATACCACAGCCTTCATTCCAGTCCACTTACTTGACAGCCGGTTGCCATGGCAGCCGACCTGAAGCAGGCCTGTACTTTATCCCTGAGGTCAGAAAGGTCTTTGAGCAGCGGAGTGCGCATGTAATACTCCATCTCTGTGTAGTCCGGGATGATGTTTGGCTTTGTTCCGCCGTGCTTGATAATGCCTGTGAAGATAATGTGTGTTTACAGGTCTTAAGTTGTAAACAGGCCGGCATGGACCAGCACTAATCAGCATTAACGTTTCTGAGCACGTTTCAGAGGAGGAATCAAACTCCACGGCAGATGTGTTTCTCCACGTTCATCTCTCTCACCGTGTAGCCTCCAGTCCGGCCTCAGCTGCTGCCTTAATACAGACAAGCTGCTGTACGCAAGAACGGCAGCGTCCAGCGCGTTCACCCCCTCCCACGGATAAGCGGCGGCGTGAGATGCCTTCCCTCGGAACTTCACAGTGCAGCTGAAAAAATCACGAGTATAAAGTGAGGCAACCATTTTGTCAGTGTCTGTGGACAGTACCTTGATCAAGGGCACCTCAGCGGTGCCACTGGCAGTCCTGGGATTCAAACCCACAACCTTCCGATTGTGAAGTGAAGTGACCATTGACACTACAGCACACTGTGTGAACACTGAAATTCTTTCTCTGTATTTAACCCATTTAACCCATGAAGCCAGGAACACAGCGCCCGGGGAGCAGAGCGTGGGGACTGTATCCTACTCAGTGGTGCCACTGGCAGTCCTGGGATTCAAACCCACAGGCTTCTGATTGCAATTCCCTAACCACAAGACCCACAGTTGCCCCAATGTGCTGTGGTAATCATAGCAAGAGAGATGTCACAGAATTCTGCCACTTTTTGAAGAAGAAAGAAACAAAATCAATATACATTCATGTATGTTTGCATACAAAAGGTTTTATAGAAGAAAAACAATACATGCACATGCAAAAGTTTTGGGACCCAGGTCCATTTCCATTTGTTGATTTTCTGAGTGTAAATAAGCACACATTTCCGGCTCTATCCATTTTAAATGACAATTTACTTGCTAATTTTATCCTATTAGGCAGGGGAAAAAGGCAAAGAGCAAATTTTTTTATTATTTAGTTTTTCAAGACGTCGAATAAACTGAAATTGTGCAGAAAAAAGTAGAAGTGCACTTATAAAATCAACAACAACTTAGGAATTCATTATTTTAGGTTCAGACTTTTGTATGTTAGTGGAACAAGATTTAATTTGGATAATTCATATTGGGTCGTTCATCACAAAATGTTCACACAACATGCAAGAGTTTTCAGATGGAATTAAGAGGTTTAGGTATGACTGATGATGGTATATATTTGTTCTCTACATTTAACCCCTTTTACACATTTAACCCAACCAGGAACACAGCCATCAAGAAGCAGCGTGTGTGGATGGTACCTGGTTCAGGTGTACCTCAGTGGTGCCAATGCCAGTCCTGGGATTCAAACCCACAGCCTTCTGCTTGCAGGTTCAGATCCCAAACCGCCAGATAATATGCGTCATTTAATTAAACTTAAAACAGCTTACTCCAAAATTGCAGTGCAGGGATGGAAGGCTTTGTCCTCCTGGGCAGGGTGAGCCATGAACACCACGTCCATGTCTGCAAAAGCTCCGCCCTGGATCAGGTCTATCTTACCGCCCCCTTCCTCCTCAGCAGGCGTCCCTAGAACTGTGATCTGACGAGCATGCGGAGGGACAAGACCAGTCAAAAGTTGCACACACTGAGATTCTCCACATTTGCATGTCACTCACTCAATATTTACTAAACTACACTCAGCATTCTTCACTAAAAATTACAGTATTTCCACCATCTATGTTCTTTTATTAGTCAGAAAATGTTTTTTTATTAATTACTACTGACCTTCAAAAAGCCTATCTAATATAATGATAATGATAACGTGGGTCACCAGACCGGTGTTAGATATTTAAGGGGCTATCAAGAGCTAAAATAGTAAAAAGTGCATTTCAAGTTAAAGGACTTAGAAAGGAAACTGTTTTTATTTCACATATGTTCATTTAGAGTTTCCAGAGTTCCATGTTTATAAACTAATTGGATAAGTGGCCAAAAAAGTTTGACTGGTTGTGGGATGTATTCACTGAATTCATGCATTTGGTTCTTTATGATAGAAAAAGTCTTATTTTTCATGTTCTTATAATTGTATGGTTAACTAAGAAGATTTTGCAAAAATCTAAGAATTTACTCACATGAAGGTTATTGTTTGAGATTACTGTATGTAAAAATGAAAAAATGACACTATGACAGTTTGAGGCAGAAAATAATATTTTGCTCCAACAAGATGATTCAAAGCAAAATGTATTCACACACACACACACACACACGTTACCGGTTACCTTTATAGGAATATTTGTGTGACTCTCTAGCGCCCCCCTCAGGCCGCAGGCAGCTGCTGCTCCGACCTCACTGATCAGGTTGTGTCCGCACGCGTGTCCGAGCCCGGGCAGCGCGTCATATTCACACAGGAAGCCCACCTTCACCGTCCGGGGGTCCTGGGGGTCCCCCTGACTCCACCAGGCTCTGAACGCAGTCTGCAACACGTACCGCGGCTCCACGATCCAGCCCGCCTCCGAGAAGAACCGGACCAGGAGATCGTGGGCCTGATGTTCTCGGTAGGCCTCCTCCGGACAGCTCCACACGGCCCGGCCCAGAGCCCGGAGCTGCTCCCCGCGCTCCTCGATACAGGCGCACACACGGTGCTTCAAACCATCCATGAGAACACACACACTCACTCCTAATAAAATACACTGCGCTTCAGAAGATTTACACTAGCCACGAGGACACACACACTCACGCCTCAATACAGAGACACGAAGAGAACACACACACTCACAGTGGAGGGAAAACAGGACTTTTACTGACCTGCTGACTTCGGTCCTGAATAGAATCTAATCACTGATTCGAATCACTTATGAATCAAGAATCGACTCCAAGGTGATTCTTTTACTTTTGTACAGTACTGCATTTTCACACACCCTATATGTACAGTATATAAGAGGAAGAGAAGGAAAGGAGAAGAGAGGGTGGGGAGGTAGATTAGGAGAGAAGTGGGGGTAGTGGGGAGAAGGAGAACAGAAGGAGAGCAGACGTGAGGGTGGGGTGATGAAGTAGTGGAGAGTGTATCTAATGGATAGAGAGTTGTGATTAGACTTTAGTTAACACATATTTTAGAAAGAGGGAGGAGCACAGGGTGATGTATAGGAGTGGAGGAAGATGCACGCAGGTGGATTAATGAGGGCCGGTCTGAAGGAGACAGGAGAATGCAAAGTCGTGACTGGAGAGAGCATAGTTAGACTGCAGTGGATGGTGGTCTGTAGGTTGAATCTGGAGGTCATAAAGAGGAGGACAGTGAGAACAGAGCCAATGATCATGTGGTGGAGGTTGAAGAAGAGAGCTGGGCAACTTCTGCAAAGGAAGTAAAGAAGACAGCCAGAAAGGCACTGGGGCGACATCTGGGCAGCCGACGGAGGACAAAGAAACCTGGTTTTGGAACGAGAAGTACGTACAGGACAGTATCCAGAGGAAGAAGTTTGTTTTGTTAAAGAATGGGTCGCTCTCAGGAACTCAGTGAGGCACTGTGATAGGATGCCATAAGTTTATGAAATTAGCGGTAGTAGTATTAAAATAAAGTGGAAGCAATTAGAAAACAGTATTACAGAGTCAATAAGTAGATGATATATTGTGCAGCCCTAGAAAAACGGCACATTTTGTAACAAAAATGTTTAGCCACCAGCAGGGCTGAAACATCTACAAACCTGAAGTAGTCGTCCTCTCCAGGAGAAAATTAATGTCTTTATTATACAACATTTAAACATGGCTATCTGGAGAAATTAGTACATGATACACATGTAAAGCTTCTGGAATCAAAATCCAAAGATCCTGAAATCGAATACTGTAGTGCAATTTGACTCCTTTCTTCTGTTATCCCTGCAGGACTGAGCTGTTCAGGGAGAAACGCGTCCTTCGAGTGTGGGTTCCACTGAGAGACAGTTGTCTTGTTAAGAAAAGATATAAACCTGAATCAGTCTGAGTGAATCACGGCTTGACTCCTCTGTCCTGCACCACTGAGTTGGAAGGGAACATTTAGAGCCCTATAATTACATCCAATCCACTAGATATGCAAAACAAAACAACATAAAATGTTTTTCTTTATTGAGTTAGTGTACAACACTGGAGAGCCTTTAGGAAACCACTACACATTCTACCCCAATGTTAGGTCCTCTTCAACAACAAAAACACACACACACACCCACACACACACACTACTAACTATAACAGCCATGAGAAGGCTCCTTCACGCTTTAGAAATATTACTTGCAGGGCCATCAGATAACGGAAGTTTTGTTTGCAGCTGTTCATAATCCATCATAAAACAGCAGGCATGATCTCAGTCAATGCAATACATTTCATTTCATCCACAGAAAATTAGGAATGCTAAATCCCTAAACACTGTCTGGTGTAAAAAAAATAAAATAACAAAAACATGCACATAGCTGCTCAGAGCTGCAAGGCTTACCATTTCAATTACAAACTCTGTACTCTGTCTTATCACACAGACACCGCAGATGCCACTTGGGTAGTGAAATTCACTTTAGTGGTCTCGACAGCAGTATGAAAACGATCGTACGAAAGTTTCAGTCTCTGTGTTCCAATTCAGGATAAAAGTTGCACAAAAACACGATTGCATCCTAATACTGTACAAAATACACATCTATTTCAATAGAGAAAAAAGTGTCACCGATAATAACCGCCCCTGCCACCCTTTCCCCAGTTATCCCGTCCTCCACCTCCTTGGCCCCACCCACCTTTTGAACCTCCCCCTCCGTATCCCCCTCCTCCATATCCGCCACCCCCATATCCTCCTCCGTATCCACCACCCCCGTATCCTCCTCCTCCTCCACCTCCTCCATATCCTCCTCCTCCTCCTCTTCCTCTGTATCCACCCCCTCCTCCTCTCCCCCCTCCATCCTGTCTCTTCTGCCATGGTGGCATCTCAGGGGGAGGAGCTTGAATCTCTGAGGGTCTTCCACCTCGATCTGGAACCCTTCCCATCAGCACCTGGACACAAATAGAGAAATTTGAAACAGTTTGATGTAGCATATAAACACGCTTATAGCAAACATGCGGTTCAGCACTCAGTCCAGGTGGTACATATATGAAAAATAAGCTGCAAAAACATGTTTTTATGAAAACCAACACAAAATATTTGGTCCTCCAAAAGAAATGGATTAACATCAAGAAAGTTCAAAGCTCGTGCTTACGCCTGTTTAAAATTATTTCAAACAATAAACACAGCACAAACTATTAGTGCATCCGCAAAGCCGCCAGCATTGTGGACGACCCCACACACCCCTCACACACACTCCTCTCTCTCCTCCCGTCTGGTAAAAGGTACCGTACCATATGGGCCTCCACTACTAGAACAGTTTCTTCCCTCAGGCCATCAGACTCCTTAACCAGACTTTAATAACCAGCTAAAATACTCTTTTTCATATCACACATTCTGTAAAACACGACTCACTCTCTCTCTCTGTTTTTTATGCTGCTACAAACAGCACAGTCATGTTTATATTCATTGCCATTTTAAATTGCTGTTTAATTGCACATATTTATTTATAGATGTCCTGCATTCTCTTGCACATTTACACTCTTTCACATCTCTGCTGCTACTGGTCAAATACTGTACTTATCCTCAATGTAGCCAGTCATTTGCACTACAGATTGTCTTGTCCTCGTCTCGTTTAGTGGTATTGTTCTGTCCTGTCTTGCACTTGTGTTCTGTTCTGCTCTTGTGTTGCTGGTCCTGGAGGAACGTTGTTTCATTTTTACTATGTACTGTGTATATGGTAGAAATGACAATAAAAATCTACTTGACTTGACTAGTGTGATTGCATTAGCAACCACTACTGTTCTTCTCTCATGGAAATGCATTCTAGTTACATTTGGGAATTCAGCATAATACACAATAAAAGACACTGAATGTAAAAACATTAGACAAGTGCACTAGAGGTGTAACAAGTTGCTTGTGAACCACAAAGTCATAGGTTCAACCACTTTCTACCATTGTGTTAAGACACTTAACCCTCAGTGTCTCCGGGGCACCTTCCCTGTAATTAATGATCGTAAGTCGCTCTGGATAAAGGCCTCAGCCAAATGCCTCCTTTATATGCAAGTCCCACTCACTCTGTTCACAGCACAGGCCGTCTTCTCTCTGCTGGCTCCGCTGCTCGTCTTCACCACGTTGCAGATGTCTTCTCGCGCCGCCAGGAGATGAGCCAGGCTTACAGACGACTTCACTGTCAGTGAGTGTCTCTTTGGCTGATAGGCCTTTGCCATCATGTCAGTTTTTACCTAAAGAAAAATTGACGAATAAAGCAAAATAAAAGAATAAAGCTACTCAATGTAATGAATATATTTTCCTTGACCATGACATTGATTGACAGATGCAGATAACAGGAACACACTGCAGATCAGGAAACTGCAGATCAAATTCACTGCAAAATGGCATGAAACAGAACAAACGGAAAGCTGCAGTTGAACCTGCCTTGGCTCTTTCAGACCAACTGAAAGACTGCACCGTGACATCCAGCCGCTTTATCAGCATGCGCCGACGACACTCATAGTCGGATAACAGAACTCGATTTATCTTCTCCATCTTTTTCTGTGGAGACACACAAGATTAAAAATGATGCACAAACTTCCAGATCAATTTCAGTCCCCGCAAGTTACAAACAATGTAAGGTCCTTGAGGTGTGTAGGGGTTTTATAGGTTTACTATATTCACAGTCCCAGAAGAAGGCAGGATATTTGTGCCTTTTATGAAGTGAAAGTGACCATTCTGTCATACACCACAGCACACAGTGAACAGCACGAAATTCCACAGCACACGCAATCTAATACCCTCTAACACATCAGATCAAAAACATCAGCCATAGCTCTGCTTCAGCAGTATCTTAATTACAAAATAACATTTTTAGTACTCAATGAATATGCCGCCATACCAAAAACATTTTTTACAACAGAGTACAGTTGAGTTTCTCAGATACAGATGATGAATAGATTGGTAGCCTAGTGGTTGGGGCATCCGCCCTGCGATCAGAAAGCCATGGGCTTGATTCCCAAGACCGCTAGGCATCTCTGAGGTACCCTGAGCAAGGTACTATCCCCACATACTGCTCCCCGGGTGCCATGTTCCTGGCTGCCCCCTGCTTCACTTGGTGAATGGGTTTTAATGCAGAGGAAGAATTTCGTGCTGTTCACACTGTGTGTTGTGGTGTGTTCATGTATGACAGAACTTTCACTTTCACTTTTTAATAATGAAGATCAGTTAATTAAACTTGTGAAGTGAAGTGGCCTCTTATACAATGTGAAATTCTTTCTCTGCATTTAACCCAATCACCAAATGAAGCAGGGGGCTGCCACGAATGAGGGAGCAGTGTGGGGATGGTTCCTTGCTCAAGGGTACCCCAGTGAGGACACTAGCAGCATCGGGATTCCAACCCACAACCTTCTGATTGCAAGGGAAACTCCTGAACCACTAGGCCACCAACTGCTCCAAAGGTAACTTACAGACTTATAATCCAACTGAAAAGAGTGCCATGGACTGCTTACCCACTGCTCGCTGTTAAGGGACTCCTTCAGCACTGGCTTTCCAATGTGCTTCTCTGCAACTTTCTTGAGTAAAATGTTGATCTGGTGAGAAATGTGGGGCGAGATGTTAACACCCAAAGTTAACTAATTTTACATTGTCAGAATGGACTGTCCCTCTGCATCTACATAATACTGACTTAAAGGAATCGTTTGTTGAAAGACCTTATTTACATCGTTTTCCCTTTCCTTACTTCTTATGACAGCCTTTATGCCAGCTTTGGTGTCATCTGAGAAGGCTAGCTTTATTGCTCAGTCACGTCATACTGTGTCCTAAACCACATCACCTACTCTGTGCCACCTCAATGAAGAGCTAGATAAGGTTAAAGAATTTTTATGATGCAAAAGTAATTTGGAGGACTACTGTATAGTTCTAGTGTTTGGTAGCAATATTAGCCTTGTAGATCCAGTTCTAAATGAAACGAATAAACAAACATTTGGACCCTAAGCATGTCTTGACTGATTTACTACATCTGGAAAACGTGGAAAATTATGTAAACCCTGTTTTTTTCCCCCCAAACATTCCTTTAATCTTTTTAAACCCCAATGGTCCCATGCACATCATTGTAGGGCTGAATGATTAAGCACTTTTAGATTGTAATCACAATTTTAGAGTGACATTTTTGCATTACAAGGCCTGCCAGTTTAAACACTTGGCAATCTCTTATCTTATTGGAAAAGCAGACACTACAATCCTCAACATCTTATTTCAAAGCCACAGCGTTTGTATACACTCAGGAGTCATTTATAAATGATATCCTCTTTAGATTTATAATTAATACAACAGAAATCTGTTCCAGCCTCAACCAGCACGAAACGACAGGAGTGAACTAACCTGGTTTTCTATAGAGGTAAACAAGTCTGATATTTGTTGCTGGCCTGGTTCTGGGAGTTGAAGTGTTTTGCAGATCATCTGGAGATCTTGCAGAGGCGAGGTCGGTTTCCCAGCCTCCTTGTCAAAGCTGGAGTTGCTGGCCACAATCTGTGCGGCCTGAAGTTCAGACACCAGAAACACTGCAAACATAAACACAATGAATGAGTTCCACAATCTTCATCAGACTCTTGAGTGCACTTTGGTGAGACGGTTTGCATTTACATATTTAACCTCACCACACCATAACTGTAGTATAACTGTTAGGATATAATACAACGCAATCAAAATGTAGTATAACATATATATAATGTATACTATTTACAATGCGGTTGTAACATAACTATAAATCAAATACAATACAATTTATAATATATATTAAGTGTTTATATGGTATTGCATGTAGTATACACTTTTTAATGTACATAACTGTAATATAACGGTACACAACTATAACTGTAATATAAAATAATACAATATGTAATTCATAAGTGTATAGTGTTGCATATAGTATACTATACAATGTATAATAAAGTAACTGGATAATAACTAACTAATATAAAATAACATCTAATACACACAAAGTGTGTATATATAACAGTGCATGTAATATATACTGTATATAGTTATATCAGCATTACATGTATTGTATACGTACTGAATATATATAGTCATATAGTAATGTTGTAATACATCTCACACAATAACTGCACAATTCGAGCCACTCTATACACCGTTCTGCACTATATACACATTCTATTCATTAAATGTTGTATTTTGTTATTTATCTTTACACATGTGGAGGAGTTGTACTGCGGTAATGAAGTCACATGAACCACAAAACTTACAAATGATTTTCAGATGGTCCTTTTTGTTCTTCAGTTTTCCATCCATCAACCCTGAAACAAGTCCATCATATGGACAAGCCAGCTCTTGGAGCAGCTCACCAAAGTGACGCATCCTTGTCTCTGCATCCTCTGTCAAAACATTAACATCAGATCACAGGCAGGACATTACAGCATCATTTCAGTAGTTTATACTGTGGAACCGCTTTACGAATGTATGTTATAAAATTAATGTGCGAGTTGGTAAATGGGAGGAGCTGGACATTTATTAGTACGGTATGGAAAAACTGAACTTTGAAGGCTTATTCTGCTAAAGGGCTGAAGTGGCCAAACCACCAACCTGTCTGGAATATAATTACAAATATAATTAAGGTTAGAATGTAATAGAATACAAGTGCAGATACTTCATTTCTGAATTGTGCCTATATATTCGCTGTAATCCGTTTACATTAGGTTTTGAAGAGACAGTATTCAAAATAGCTATACAAAATAAAACTTTTGACTAAAATTGTGAATATGAGCTTCGAATAAGTACAGTGAATATGAATCTTTATTATGAATTTGAATTGCAAATATGAACCTCAAATAAGAATTGTAAATATTATAACACTACTTGGACAAAAGTATTGGGATACACCTCTTAATAACTAGGCTCAGTGAAGGACAATCATAATGCTTTAGCAGACCAAGATATTTTGGACAACGCCATGCTTCCAACTTTGTGGACCCGGTTTCGAAGAACCTTTTCTATTCCAGCATGACTGTGTCCCTGTCCACAAAACGAGCTCCATAAAGACATTGCTGGATGAATTCGGTGTGGAAGAACTTGACTGACAGAGCCCTGACCAGCATCAGTGCCTGACCTCATAAATTCTCTACAGAATGGACATGCACAGATTCCCACACCCTCCCAAAGCCTTCCAAGAAGATTGGAAGCTGTTATGGCTGCAAAAGGGGACCAACTCCATATTAAACTCTTTGGGTTTTAATGCAATACCCTTAAAATCCTTGTAAGTGGAACAGACTTGCGTCCCAATACTTTTGTCCACGTAGTGTAGATAGAGAGGGTCTGAAAGTGTGCTGTATAGGAGTAGAAGCTGAGATTGAAGAGCAGGTGAATGGTTGGTGTTGTAAAAGGTCTAAGTAAACTGACCTGTTGTGGTGTTAAATTTATTTTCTACATCAGAGAACTGCTTCAGTTTAGCTTCCAGCCACACACAGAGTTCCACATACTCCTCTGAGGTGAAACCTTCTTCACACGCAGCCAGGAGGGCCTTCTCCTCCTCCAGGGCTCCACTGTACCTGCAAAATATGAATAAAAACACATATAAATAAATAAGCACAGAAAATAAAGAAATAGACCCAGAAATAAAGAAATAAATACAGAAATGAAGAAATAGACCCAAAAACAAAGAAATCAACCTAGAACATAAAGAAATGCTCTAGGTTGAGAGCATAAAGAAATAACACCAGGAAAATAATAAACCCTGAAATAAAGAAATTTACCCAGAAAGGAAGACATAAGCCTAGAAAATAAAGAAATAAACACAGAAATAAAGAAACAAGCCCAGAGATAAAGAAATGAACACAGAAATAAAGAAAGAAACACAGAAATATAGAAAGAAACCCAGAAAGAGGGTCTTGCTAGCACTGTTAGCACTGCAGGCTAACGGGCCAGCCATTGCAGAAACACGTGAATTATGATGCTCACCCAACCTGATCCAGGCCATCGAGTATATCACTCTCCATTTTGCACAATTTAAAAAAAAAAAAAAGATCAATTCATACAGCCATGAAGCTACACGTGAAAGTCAGCTAGCGCTCAGAACGAAAATACATTCCGTGATGGTACAAAGGCTGCCTTTCTTAGTTCCAGCCTCAATTCGTTCCTAGGTCTTTGTAAGTGGAATTTAAATCAGCCTAACTTTTGACTTTTCCTAACCGAAAAAGAGCAAAATGCCACTAATAATAAATAAACGAATAAAATGTTCAGAAAATGTTCTTACTAAATGCTAAAACATTTTCATCATGTGGAATATCATTACCATGTTTAATATCATGTAATGTTTTTTGAATAGGTCCTAAATCAGTTCATTACCATCATCATTATGTTGTTGTTGTTGTTGTTGTTGTTGTTGTTGTTGTTGTTGTTGTTGTTGTTGTTGTTGTTGTTGTTGTTGTTGTTGTTCTTCTTCTTCTTCTTCTTCTTCTTCTTCTTCTTCTTCTTCTTCTTCTTCTTCTTCTTCTTCTTCTGTTGTTATTCTTATTCTGTGCTATAGTGTTCCCTTATGAAATTTAAATTTAAATTTATTTATCCTCCAGCATTTCTGTATATTGCATAGTGTATTTCACTGTTGTTACTGGATATATTTAGACTTTATATATTATATGGTCCTTGTCTGTGTGCCTGTGCAGTCGCAACATGAGCAGTTTTCTGATTTTGATTCTGAAAAATTTTGAAACAGTATTAAAAATCTGTAAAGACATTGCCTAATCCCCACCATCCTGACTTTAATGCTGGCTGTTCCAGACCACATATCATATCAAGTCCTAGTTTTTATAAAGAATTTTGTGTCTTAATCTGTCTTTGTAGAAGACAAATGGAATAATCTGGAAACCATGAATCAAGGAAGCCTTTCCTAAAACACTAACATATTATTTATTTAGTTAGCATTATATATTTCTTATTGTAAATCATAACGTTTATCTGTAGGTTAGAGAAGGTGAATTTCTTAATGATTACGCATGTTTAGGTCCCTGTAATGGCACTGAGAGTTTATCAGTCCACTATCTGGGCCTAATCACAGATCATCCTGTAGCACGGAGTAGGGCTGGGCGATTAATCGAAAAGTAATTGAAATTGACATTCAGAACCTATAATCGATCAAATTTTTCCAGGCCGATTATTTCGATTACTTTCCCTTTAAAAATATAGATAGTAGATAGTGTGTGTTTCCTTCAATTATTTTAAAATCAAGTAATGCACCCTTCATTCAAGAATCTCTCTCTGTAATATGTGAGCATATTTACTGTACAAAACTTGTCAGTGAACTATGAGGGCAAAAAAATAAATAAAATAATCATTCCTTAATCGCAATCAAGTTAAAATGTTCAATTAATCGAGATTTTGATTTTAGGCCAAATCGGCCAGCCCTAGCACGGAGCGAGTAGCACTTCAGTCTAGTTTAACAGTTAATTGGAGAAGGTAAACAACACATTGTTTTATGATCATTTTAATGAATAATTTTGGCCTAAAACACATTTTAATTCCTTAATGGAGCAGAAGTACAAGTAGTATTTGTACTGTAGACCACCATTATGAAGAAACCGAAATCTTTCCTTCAAACCGCCATCGGACTCGACAGCTCCTCACTCTGTGACACATCCATACAAGGTTTAAACAACTGTCATTGTGTGTATGTGCTATTATTTTAAATTTTTTTTGTTAAAATATGATTTCTATTATTTTTGCTACGATGTGCAACTGTCTGCCATGTGCAATATTGTGCAATGTTCTAATTGGGTGTACAACATCCTCAATATGTGCAAAATCTCATGTGCAGTTGTCTTAAGATGTGCAATATCATGAGACGTTTTCTAAATGGTTGCTGAATCGCTTCATTACGTGCAATATCTTATGTGCAATAGTCTTCATGTGTAGTATCTTATGTGGGTGGTGGTGACCTAGTACTTGCCTCAGGACCAAGAGGTCATGTGTTCGAATCCACGCTGGGTTCCTGAGCAAGACCCTTAACCCCAAGCTGCTCCAGGGACACTGCCCCCTGTAGTTAGAGAATGAAAGTCGCTTTCTGCTAAATGCTGTGAAGGTAAAGATGTGCAGCGTCTTCATGTGTAATATTATTACTTATGGTAATATTGCCACTGATCTCTACTAAGTGCTATAACATTCTCCAAACTACCATCTGGGTCAGGAGATTTCACTCAACTGTGTTACTCATGCACAGTATTTATTCCAGCATTTCTGTATACAGCACAGTGTCTTTCATGTGGAGTTTTTTTCTGATTATTGATTTAGACTTTATATTTTAGACTGCTCTCGTCTGTGTGTGTGTGTGTGTGTGCAGTCAGAACCTCCAGGAGAAATACAGTTTTCTGATAATGATAATAATTTAAGCTCAATGCAAAACTTGGCCTGTTTTTATGGTAGAGGTTTCTTCTGTATAATCATGTTTAGTGTTTTACTACATACACACTGATTTTAAAAATACTACAGTAATATTGACAGATGATGAAGTCTTTAGTCATTTACACTTTATTCTACCAATTTGCAGAAAGCTTTGGACAATTAAACTGTTGAGGATGGCTTTGGTGTGAAACGCTGTCCTCGGTGATGGTGAATGGAACCAGACGTCTGAGGAGTTCTAAGCCTCTTCAGCGCCCCCTCAGTTATCCCATAAAACTGCTGCACAATACAGCATCTGTTTATCCTTATCCCTGCATTTTTGGGATCACAGAGGGCTGAATTATGCAGTTGAGCCTCTAACCAGTCGCAGTATTTCTGACATGGTGACTAATCACAGCTCCAGGTGAGTTACTGAAAGTTTTTGTCTGAATTGAGGTCTTCATGTAATCCAACAATTATTCACCAAGGTCTTCCTAAAGGGCACATATTGTACTGTTTCCCACAGGTTTCTGAACCACATTTATAATCCATTCCTATATGAGTGATCGTGTGGAGAAAAGTGATGATATGGGCCCTTTGATATCAGTCTAATCACAATATTTTGTCCATATCGTGCAGCCCTACATAAAAATATGAAAACACTGTGTGATGTCCGAGGTCTTGCTTATAGCATCTTTGAGAATGTTTTAGTCCAAAACATACTTTTTAAAAAATCCTTTCATTGGTGGCCTTGTGGTTAGGGAGCTCATCCTGAGCTCAGAAAGTTGTGGGTTTGAATCCCTGGACTGCTAATTACTTTGGTAGAGAATAGCATGTTTTGTGAAGCACAATAGCACCCAAAGAAAACCCAATTATTTCAGATTCATCATTATTTTACCACCATTTTACAAATACATATAATGTAGGTACTATATTAGTATTACTATATTCGTGAGGATGTTACATGCACTTGTGAAAAACTGCATTTTAACCCAACTTTAACCTCAGTAATTGTTTTTAGTTTTTTCTAAGAAAGATACATTACCTTATAAGCGTCCCCACTTTTTTTTTGTCTTCATATGATTAGGACATTCGGTCCTCACAGAGAAATAAATACACACCCAACTAGACACACACATACACAGTCTACATTAAAACTCACCTTTTATTATGGTAATGTTATTTTATATGTCAAATTACAAGTGTATGATGTAACAAAAACAGTTACAAACATTTGTATGCATATTTACATTATATATTTATGAAACGTAACAAGCTACATCTGTATAAAGAATACAACTATGACATGAGTTACTGAACTATAAATATTACATCATATACTTGGTATTTTCAAACCATGATACAAATACCTAGACGTGTATAAACCGATACAACCATAGCAAGAGCTGTTAAAGTGTTTTTTTTTTCCTTTTCTTTTTTTCCGGATGGAAATTATGATGGACGTGAGGCACTTTTTTTTCGAGGTCGTCAGTGGGTGAAGCGAAATGGCACTAAAATAAAAAAACTTAGAGATGCTGATAAAGAAACAGGCAGTGTTCATACCGGAATCATCAGGAGTACCATTTATACTGCAGTTACCAAAACACAAATGTCGTCACAACTTAGAACTAATCACGCGACTCTTACGTCATCAAGCGCTATGAAAAAGAAAAACGAAACCAAAACCAAAACAAAGCCGAACAAAAAAAAGCCTAGCTACATTAATCAGTGCACCAAAGCATTGGAGAATCCCAAAGAAACCACTGAACTGCTGTGAAAGCCTTTTGTTTGTTTGTTTGTTTGTTTACATCAAATGGAAATGACTCGTTTACATACGCATTTTTCTAAAAACTAAACAGTAAAGTATGTTCGTCTTTTTATGCATTCCAGAGTTATGCACAAAGTTATGTCCAAAACGTACAATAAAAAAAACCAAAAAAAAACACACTAGCAGCAAAGTGGTTAAAAACTGAAAACAGGTAAATGCTAAGTTAATGGCGGGGTGGAAAATAAAGGATGCAGGGAAAGGAAAAAGCAGACATTTTGCATATTAAATACAGCACTGTACGTGTGGTTCGCCCTGTGCTGCTCAATGCAGAATTCAACTGGATTTGACAGAATTCGTCGAAAAGAAGCGCATGAGTGGAGCCTATTCTCAGCCAGCAAGTTTTAATAAGGTTTTCAGCAAACCTTGGTTCAGCTTGCGATACGAAATGCAATCCAAAGACGAAATGGGAAAGATGGGATAAAGGACTGGACAAACAGTAAAAAAAAAATGTGTTATTACAAAAAATAACAAAAAAAAAAAATAACAGTTAAAAGAAAACCGATCCACATCACACATCTAAGAACTCTAATGTTTTTAACAGTCATCCATAGATGAATTTTATTCCTCTCAACGCAAAAATTAGTGATTGTTTCTAGCAGCTTCATATGACAAAACTTGTATTTTTTTTGTTTCGTTTTCCGAAGTGGACCGCCACTACTGTACCGCGTTAGCTTCTCTATCCGTTGTTTATTTTTCTTTTTTTTTTTTTTTTTTTTTTTTTTGCAATACAAAACTAGAGAGATTCTCTATTAAAAGCTCAACCGTTTTATTTTTTCGTCGCGTATACTCCCTCTACTTTCAATGTGAAATAATACTAAAAAGGTGACCTATGTACATAATGCTGTCACGACTCGAGCTATAGTATAATAATATACTGACAGCGGTGATAAATACAACTCTCTTATTTAAAAAAAAAAATTAACGGGATTATTATTATCGTCGCTTAAATATAGTGTTAAGTATTTACATGGGGTTTCGGAGTTTGGTGCCGTCTCCACTACGTTAAAGTGTCACGTTACTGACTTGTGTGAGGAGGTCGAAGTGTTTCGCACGGAAATAGTTGCATAGAAAGTAAAGTGTGTGGATGGAAAGAGCATAGATCTGTCCGGGATTACTTATACTGGCCTCTAACTGCACTGGAGGGGTGTCATCCCTGCGAACAGGAATGAAAGCTTTAACTGGGTCATACTGATGGACAGTGTTTGAGTTAACCGGAATGGACCCAGGGTTTCATTGAATTTCTGTCCATTTAGGACAACAAAGCTTTGGGAAAGGCCAAATAAGAGCAACGTGTTTTTTTTTGCACCTTATAATGAACTGCAGTCGGATTTTGCAGGTCAGTGGCAGCTGTTTGTCCATTATCATACACAAACTGTCCAAATACAAATAAAAAATACAAATAAAAACAGACTACATACAGCATGGAACACACCAGGAACTGTGGAGATGGAGCTGCAACCAAAGCTTGGGACGTAGTGCTTCTACGAGGGGCGTTTTCATCCGAATACGAGTCCAAATGCAGGTTTCTCCTACTCAGAGAGTAATAAGTGCAGTGTTTGATCGTGAAAACAGGACGTACTTTCGATCACGGGTCAGATAAGGCCTAAACGTACCATGTCAATTAAAGAAAAATCAAAATTAAAACAAAAAACTTGCTGGTTGAGCACAATTTCAGGTTGAAAATGACGAAAAAAAAAGCTGAAAAGAACCCGGGATGAAACTGAAAGGAATGAGGGAACGATCCTGTGGTCTGCCGATCACAGACGGACGTCATTTTTGTTTGTTTTTGTTGGTTTTTTTTTTAAAACATTAGCACAGTCCATAACAAAGGCTATGTGTCACGCTACCATTTCAAAAAAGAAATGACGTTACTGTCTTTATCAAAACAACAAAAAGGAAAGCAGGAAAAAAACCCAAATTGCTTACACACCCATCACGGAAAACAAAACTCCAAAGATTTCATCCAAGTCTCTTTTGTTTTTCTTTCTCTCTCATTTTTTTTGTTAAATGTATATCATTAGAATTTATGAGGGTTACCTTTCATGGGAGAAAAAAAAAACAAAAAACAAAACAAACCAAAAATAAACATCTAGTGCATTTTTTGGGGAGTCTAATAATAATAATTACACGGTCAGCAAAAACAGGAAAGAAAGAAAAGGCCACTTTTACCCTACTGCAAATTCACAAAAAAACCCAACAAAACAAAAAAAAAAGCAAGAAAATATCCCTTTTAGCATTAGCCATACAGCAGATCCTCTGTATGCACGACTGTTTTGATCTCTGTACAAAAAAAAACAAACAAAAAAATGACAATATTCCTTCACGAAGGTTACACGCGTTATCTGTAATGAAAGTCTGACATAGTGACTTTCTATGCGGTTGTTTTGTTTTTCTTCTCGTTATTTATTTACTTATTTATTTCCGTTTTTGCATGTTTTGTGAGTGTTTAGTGATCTCTCCGAGTTCTTTTTGTAAACGCCTTTCCTCACATTATGAGCTCCGTCACGCAGCTCCAGGAGAGCCCGAGAAGACCTTGAAAGGTGGAGGCTTCCGCTGCTCTCGGCCAAATCAAGTCTCCAAAGCCTCCAGCGGCGTGGTGGGAGAACACCTCACCCGTCGGAAGGTGAATGAAAAAAACGATGCCGGCGGTTTTCCACGTTGGCCGTGTGGTGCTGGGTTTTCGGCGTGGGGGGCCTCATCCGGCAGCCTTGTGCTTCCCCCCGCAGCAGTGGCAGGCCTCTCCACAGTGGTGGCAGGCCCGCAGGGGAGGGTAGCAACACATGCAGGGGGCGATGAGAGACAAGCCCAGCAGGGCCAGCCAGCGCAGGCAGAACTGCTCCTCGCTGGTGTCGCACGAGCACGGGTCCGAGAAATCGCCCTCAGAGTCGGACATGCAGTGGTACAGCATGCTCTCGGCACACAGCATGCAGCTGACCTTGTAAATGCACTGCTTTATGGGGTCCGGCGCGTCCTGGCACTGTCCCCGCCAGTTGTCCTCGTGGTTGAACATCTCGCGACAGTAGATGCAGCGCGAGCGCTCGCCGTCCTCCCTGCGCCGGCGGGACTTCTTGGACTTGAGGAGAGGCGAGGGCTGCTGGGTTTTAATGGAGTCCTTGCCGCTCGGGTGACTTTCTGGACCCTCCGGGAACAAGTACTCGCTCTTCTTGTTGTCCAGTTTGGAGAAGGTGCTAGAGAAGTCCCCGTCGTCCCGCTCCGTGTCCTGCTTCCACATGACGGGGTGCCGGTAGTCCTCATAGCCCCGAATCAGAACGTCCTTTCGGGGGTTGATACGGACCACCTCCTCGTCATCCATGTGGAAGCTCACGTGGCGCGTGGTACTGAAAGAGACCTGCAATAAAAATATATATAAACAAACAACCAACAAACAAACAAACAAACAACCCCATCAGACATGCATTTAAAGAAACGGCCTCATTAATGCGAAACTCAATGCACTTCTTTATGTATTTTTACTTTTATTTCT
>JBBPCW010000001.1:23097983-23111961 GCA_037974425.1 Phenacogrammus interruptus
TATACACACACACACACACACACACACATATATATATATATATATTTATACACACATATGTATATTTCATGGTCATCTGGGTTAATTTGTCATAAAATGTGATCTTTATATTAGTCAATACCCTTGACTTGAAGATTATGTTCCTACACTGGACTACTACAAATTAAGTTCTTGAGATGAAACCATTTTCTGCTGGGTCGTTCATGCTTAACCATCTCAAGACTGAGCCAGTTTGTGGCATTTTGTTTGGTCAGTATGAAGAATCCATAATATCTCTAACACAATGGTAGAAAGTGGGGATTTGAACCCACAACCATGAGGTCACTGGGTTCACAGACAAGTGTTTTACCCACTAGCCCAGCATTTCTCAAGCTTTTGTCCTGGGGCCCACTCAATTTCAAGCAGAATGGGCAGGTTTTTTTGCCTGTAGCTCATCGTGTACGTCAGCATCGTTAGATGGTCGTTTCCCAAAGAAGGAATCTTTGTGGACTGAGGAGTGACTGGTACATTTTGAAACTATGTTCATGTTCATGTGTTATTTAGCATTAAAACTCTTCTACTGAAGCAACTCACTTAAGATGAACATCTAAAGATGGGCCATCATGCTCATCACACCTCATAGGTCAAAATACATTCATTTTAAAGCCTGTATTCATAGTCCCAGTGTCAAAACCCACATAAGCAAGTGCATTTGAGTTTACTCTGGATGACAAAAAGGCTTTGGCTGCCACTTTAACATCAAAAAGTGGTGTTCAACTGACCTGGGGGGGCAGGTAGCGGCGGTTGGGGCTGGGGAAGTCATCGAAGGGCTGCGCACGAACATAACAGCTACGGAAAGGCTCGGTGGACACCACTCCGCCGCCATGGGGGGAGAAGGGCTCTCTCATGGGCGTGCAGATGGAGGGGAAGTCCTGGTTAACCTGGAAAAGAACATAAATAAATAAATAAATACAGCCCCTGAGGTTTAGACCACACACAGAGGACACACTACAAACCACTATTTACATCACTAGTTACTAGTAATTCACTTTATGGGAAGTTACTTACACTATATGGACGTATTGGGACACTATGATTATATATATATCAGGTCCATAAAGACATGGTTCCATGTGGAAGAACATGACTGGCCTTCAGAGTCCTGACCTCAATCCCATCCAGCACCTTTGGGATGAACTGGAACGGAGATTGTGATCCAGACCTTCTTGTCCAACATCAGTGTCTGACCTAATAAATGCTTTACAGAATGAATGAACCCAAATTCTCATAGAAACTACAAAATCTTTTGGAAAGTCTTCCAAGAAGAGTGGAAGCTTTTATAGCTGCAAAGGTTGACCGACTCCATATTAAGGTCTAAGGGTTTGAATGCCCATAAAGGACTAAAGTGCCTGTTGGTGTAACACTCAGGTGTCCCAATACTTTTGACCAGATAGTGTATGTCTAGTACATATGCCCTATATATGTGTATATAGCATAGCATATTTCACACAGTGTATTTTCTGTCATGTTTTTATTGGATTTATTTAGATTTTGTATTGTATTTTATATTGTTCTTGTTTATATTCTTCTTGTCTCTGTGCAGTTATAACATAAGCAATTTCCTCCAGGATCAATACGGTTTTCTGATTCTATTTTTATGAGGAACATGTTTGAGTCATCAGTCAGATAAAACCGTTTCTAAAGCTTTAACAAACCCTCTCTCTGCTCCCACCAGGTGGCGGCCTACACCCGGCAAAAGCAGTAACGTGGGAATGACTCAAACATCTTCGATGGAGAGCCGAGTTCCTGTCCTTGCATGCGTTCTCAGACACATTTTTCCAGTTGCCAATTCTACAAACATGGTCTTATCAAACATAGGCACCACACATGTGCCCAATAAAGGAATGCGGAGCTCTATGGCAGCAGCCACTGCTACTACTTCCTCAGAACAGGTTCAAAATAATGATTTATTCCTCAAAAGTAGGTTTGAACTACAAACTACCTGAAACAAGTAGACACATTTACAGTGTTACACTGAATAGGACTTATGCTACACTGCCTAACCTCACATTTGACCAGAAATGAGATGCAATAAGGCGACGCAGAGGGCAGCGGGGAGGCAGGGAGGGAGGGAACCGGAGGCCACGAGTTTGGGCAGCAGAGCTCTGCAGTTAGGCCTGACCGCCTCCACCGCAACACACAGAAGAAGGTAGTTTCCAAAAGACACAAGGAAGTGGGGGGGAAACAAGACACATCACAAGGCCCGAAAATTGATATCTAAATTACAGCATGCACATACAACCCTGCGGTCACATGAGCCTGTCGCTCTCAGGGAAAACTGTATGCAGCTCTCTCTCTCTCTTAAACCTCCCTTCTCTGTTCTCTCTCTCTCACACACACACACACACGCCCACCCACACCACCCACGTCCAGGTTTTTCTCCTCTCTGCATGTGGAGGAGGCTGCTGGCACTGGTTAGTCAGTGCCGTGTGTAAAGTAGCCCACGCCAGTGTTTTAACGCACAGCGGAAATCTGGTTTGCTCCCAGCTGCTGCTACAGTAATTACTGTCCTGTGGTTGCTAAGAGATGCTTCCTTTGACTTTTTTTTTTCTTCTCTCCCTCCCTCTCCCTCTCTTTTTCTTCTTTTTTCACTGTCTTTTTTTTCTCTTGACGCACAAGCACATGCTCTCTCTCTCACACACACACACACACACACACACACACATACACTCATACACAGACATACACACATGCAGACAGTATGAGGGAAGGCAAAAGAAAGACAGAGAGGAGAAGAAAAAGAAAAGAAAAGGAAAAAAAAAGGTACATGCATGTGCACATATGTGTGCGAGCGAGCGAGGAGAGAAAGCCAATGAGTCTGCTGGGGGAATGTCATAAACCAGCTCCAGCTGGAGAAACGCAGTCCAGAACTTAAAAAGCCAGATGACAGCTGTGTGTGTGTGTGTGTGTGTGTGTGTGTGTGTGTGGTGGGAGGAAAGGAGGAGAGTCAGGCAGTTGAAATGGGAACCAGACATGGAGCTCCTTTTAAAGGTCTCGGTGCGGAGCGGCCCGAGCCCCAGCGTATGCAGGGGCAAATCTGGTTGTGATCTGCCCACAGAGGTCTGCGGGAGATAAGCACTAAGGGCTGGCAGAACACCAGCAGGAGGAAAGCTCTCTCCCTCTCTCTTTCTGTCTTTCTCTCTCTCTCTGGCTTCAAAACCTCTCAGGCAAACACAGCCCCCAGCTCTGCAGGCCTGCACTTTCAAAAGGCCTCCCTATTCACAGCGTGGCGTGTGTGCACAGGTCCGCTTATCAAACACCAACTCGCACGTAACACCTGGGTCCCGCTTTTAAAGGGCCCATATCCTGCATTTTTTTACAGTTTCAATTTTCTCTGCACCGCACTGCCTCTCTCAGAGCCGCCGGTGAACAGAGTTGAGACTAAACCTGGTGAAATGGTGTTTATCCACTACGCTGTCCAACCAACTGCCCTTCTGTATCGGATCTCCAAAACTGCACTGTCCTCCACTGCTTTTGTTTAAATAGCCACACGTTTTTTTTAATCTCCGTTTATTAATGTCCTTTGTATTCTTTTATTTATTTTGCTTTTTTATGTTTAATAATTATATTACTGTAAATGACCTTTGTGTCCGATGATGAGCTATTAAAATCAACTCGACTCTTTATCCTTGCAGTTTCTGTAACTGTGCCTTTAAGACTCCATTATGCAAATAAGCTCCATTATGATGGGCTGTCTTGTTCAATGAGCAACCCCAGGCTGACAACGCTCCATAACTTCAGCATGAATAGGAGGGCGCAGTAGGTGGATACATGCTAATAAGAAGGTTTTTGTGACCTCACAGAAAGAACTGAATCAAAATGGGCTGAAGCTTGGTTTCCATATACGTTTTGAAATGTACAAGATCTATTTTGAAAATGCGAGGTACATTTAAAAAGCCAGTCTTAGCAGGCAGTTTCATTTCAGAATCAAACTGACTGAAAAAAGAAAGCTATCCTAAAAAGCAAGAAGCTTTCTCTTTTTTCCCCCCTGAGTTGACTGCCTTCCCCACAAGATGATTTTCCTGTACACAACTTCTTCGCTGAGGGGAGGGAGGGGAGACTGCAAACAAATTCTTGGCTCCAGCTAAGATGGCTGCAATCACACCAGGAAAGCATATTCGACTCCCAGCAGCCAAATCTTCAGGCATTTCCATCTATTCAAAACAAGGGAGCAATTCATCTTATCTGTGCTCTCTTTATTCCAAAAGAGCATACCGAGTTTTGCAATTATTTCTCCTTAAACAGCACCCGCGTAGTCCACACTCGCCCTGGGAACGTCTGAGCCGAACCGAGGGATCGTGTTTCTCAGTTTGCGGCCAAAAAGTTGTGAGGCATTAAAGTATATATGGACAAATAAAGCCTGGTTTGAAAAGACCGACCCCTCTCAGGGACACCACAGGGCCTTCAGCCAGAAAGCCACCTGCTGTAGTCGCGCTCGATCTCGGCAGGCTGGTGGCGCTGGTGAGCCTGCAAGTACTTGTGAGGGTTTCTGTGCGTTTGGGAGGCAGCGAGCGCGGCGTTCTGCGGTGGAGAGAGTGACTAAGTGTTGTGCCGTGTCCTGGGTCTATAACCCCAGCGCTCTGCTGGTGAATCACCATGGCTACGGCCTCAGTGGCTCGCTGCATCCCTCCTCTTCTCTCCTGCCGCCTAGCAACAGCAGCACCATTGGTCCTGATGTATCACCGATCCCAGGTAATCTCCACAGGACTCGCAGGTTCGCAGCCCTTTCCTCTACCAGTGGAACCAAACTGCGGGGCAGGCCTGGACCAGGGGCTCAAAAAATGCATCCCAGCATTTTTAGACTACTTACAACACATGAACCACTACAACAGATATTTAGAAAAAATTCTCAAGCCAGTAGCTGATTGCAGTATTGCCCAATGCGGTAAAGAGCCGCCGGTTTTAACCTGTGCATTAAGTATATATACATACATATATACATATTACTGTATATAACAATATTACTTATATTATTTAATTATTTATTTTCATTAGACCTAGATTTAAATATGCCTTCTTTTTTTTTACACAAAGTGCATCTGCCGGTTTTCTTCAAACATTATCTCACTGTACATGTATACTGACAATAAAGACATCTAATATAAGATATATATATTTATACACACACTACAGAGAAACCAGTCTTTTCTGCAACTGTGTTTATCATTTTGCATCATTTACTTTATATAGTTACTGATCACATCCTTCATATATATTAATCTACAGATGCCTTAATATATTTAAGCTGAATATATTCATTATTCAAAACAGTTACAAACACAGTTACAAAACACACACACAAAACCTATGGCACATATAAAGAAACAAATGTGGTTTCATGTCTGAATCCCATATATCCCATATAGGGTGGGGCATCTTTTAAATTTGGTTAGTTCTGATTCTTAAAAAAGAAAAAGGAAAAATCGTCTTCATTCTGAACACTCACAATATCCAAGCAGCAAAATGCTGGTGCATGACGTATTCACTTAAATCAGGCCGACAGACACGCGTGTCTTTGTAGATCTGTAGGGTTTAGCAACAGATAAGCAAAATCTAAATAAACAAACAAATAAATAAATAGGGAATCCGGTGTTTTCTTATCTGTTCTAATTTGGAACCTTCTTTAGGTTCCCATACACTCATGCAGGACACTGTTTGGTAAATATTACAGTCATTCACATTGTCAGTAGCAACTGTAAAGCCAGGGATCTGGTTTATGGTCAGTACACACCACACACTTTTGACTGACAGTAACACAGTGTAGACTAAATGAGAAGTATAACAGATACAGAACGCAATTCAGACAGCCAATCAGCAGTCTAGATTCTGCAGCACACAATTTTTGCCGGCTTAAGGATGCCTAGACCCAGGTTTCTCAACCACTGATGGGCCACAAAGGTTTTTGATCGGGCCACGAATGTAAAATCGTCATTGGTCAGCAATTGGCTATTTAACCCATTTAATCCCAATGGCAACAATTGTTGCCGTTTTTTTAAATTTCACATTGGAAGCTCTAAAAGTATTGTTTTGGCTTTGGGCAGCTAATGCAAGTTAAAAAATTTAAAAAGAGGTTGTCTCCCCTAAATTGCATCAATGTCATATGACTTGTGTGAATGGAGACATGACCATACCCCTTTACATCCAGCCTGCACCTCTGGAAAGAGATGTCTGTCTCAAATTTGTACAAGAGGAAGTTCGTAAAATACCTTAATTAACAGATATTTTGAACACATGTTTTCTAAAGCATGCATCTTTTCACCAATTGTTTTCAACAATTGTTGCCGCTAGTATAACACATAGTCATAGTGATAGTTATACTAGCTGTCAAAGGTTTTGGCTGTTTATCTTATTTATCTTTTTTTTTCAAACACAACTTAAAACTATCAGAGGTCCTGCGCTGTGTGAGTGGTCGCAGAGGGTCTAGGGGTTCCCTACACATTCCCTACACATGTACCACATAGATTTTCATGAAGAAACGGTTAAACTGAGGTATATTTGTTATACTTTCTGTGTATTTTTGGTTGAATTCTATGACCATTGTTAATAAGCACCACAACTGGTAACGGTAATAAGGGGTGCGTGATCAGAAGCGGACACTTTTCCCCCCAAAACACACAATAGGCCAATACTGGATGGTCTGTGTTGTAAATTAATGACGTAAATAATGTGAGGCTTGTAAGAGACGCACGCTGAGTTGCAGTTGAGTGCTGTGGATTTGCCTGTACCAAAATGTGCATGACTCACTGTGTTAAAACAGCCAGTCTCTTTTGATGGAGTGGTTGATTTGATTCATGTTATTTAAAATCAGATTTTTCATTTGTGAGTTTAAAATGGCAGTTTGGCACAAAAAAGAGCAAATAATATTATTTAAGTTGCAACTCGGGCTAAAAAAAGCTCCCAACTTTGCTTTGGTCCTGAAGCCCTATTGTTCTGCTCTTACAGACGCGGTTCAGTCCAGGATAGGTTGGAATCAGTGTTGGTGTGTTCAGGTAAAAGAAGTAAAGAAAAAGAAAGAAACACAACGAAAAAAAGCAAGAAAGAAAGGAAGAATAGATAGATCGACAGGGTGCGGACCCTAAAGAAGTGCCCGGCTTCCTCCCAAACCACATATGGAGCCACATTCCATCCAGTCCATAAGGAAAAAGCATTTGAGGCAGCAGATCAGTTCTGTCCTCAGGGAGCCGTTTCATCACCACACATTTGTGAAAGTGAGTCAGATCTCTGTTGACTGCTACATGCTTCTGCCATACCAGGTGCCCGCTTTCATTTCACACGACATTTGCTAACGGAGGATGCCGAGTTCTTTGATTTGTTCAGACGCCGACCACTCAGAGCCGAGTGCCAAGTGACTAAGGGGCGTTAGGCAACAGTTTATATGACCACATTTCAGGCTCCTGCTCAGTCCTGCTGAAGCCTGGACACTCTGATCCTTCAGCATCAAGCCTGTGTTCAACTCACCTGCAACCCATCTTCTGGAGTGTCTGAGTCACTGTACACCGGACAGCCTGCGAGGAAAAGAGGAGAAGAGAGAAAAAGAGGGTGAATAAACGGGCATTCGGTTTCAGGACACTGTGCATCCCATCTTCTTAAAAAAGTTCTCTGAAGGACATTGTGTGTCGGTTATGAGTGAGATGTACAGTTCTAAACTATCCATTAGCCACTGAGGTCTAAAATTACAGCCTGTGTGTCATGAAAACATTAAACAGGCGGAACAGAGTTATGATCAGTAATCAGGGCGAGAGAGGATGAACAGGGGCACATGGTTCAGAGAAAAAGAGAGAGACTTACAGGACTACTGAGTTAGAAGTATAAAGTTATGGGGTTACGGCGAGAGACATGGAGAAAGATGCAGAGAGAGAGAGAGAGACAGAGATGATACAGAGACGGAGAGAGAGAGAGAGGGAGGTAAAAAGAGAAAGAGAGAGAGAGAGGTAGAGAGAGAGATAGAGACAGACAGGTAGAGAGAGAGAGAGAGAGAGAGAGAGATACTGGACGGGAACAGCGTCTCCTCTCCTACAGCACGACTCTGCCAGTGCCAGGCCACGGTGCTGGATGAGCCATGTGCCTGGTTGCCATGGCAACAGAGCCCTGCATAGCTGACACTGCGGTCCGAGCAGCGGAGCGATGCAACAGGAATACAGAGGAACCTGCGCGAGGCATTACACAACACGGCCGTGCCTGAAATACACAAGAGCAGCCCACCCCATCTGCTGAGTCTGCTCCGTCTCAGACCCTCTAGAACATTCCACCCAAACCCAACACCAGTGCTAAGACCCGGCGCGTGAGGAGCCGGAGCACTGATCACTAGCGGACTGCTTCTCCCTGGTCTAAGGTGGCATTTACATTACGCTTCCTACTTCAGAGACCATCTGTTGAAGCGTCTCCAAGTTCACGCGTTCAGAGTTAACGTGTTTTCAGAGGAAACTTCTGACCTTCAACTGCCTCACGGGTCACTGGGCGAAAGTCACAAAATAAACGGCATTAGTTTCTCTTTAATAAGCTTTTTTAATTACCAATGCAAAAAACAGACGCCCATTTTAATCCCATTTCACCCATTTATATTAGCACTGACACCCGATTTCGATTCTTCATTCCTAGAACAGGCTTAACATTTGTTGTGAAATGTCAAGCAATATAATAATCTTCGAACTTCTCCATCTTTTCAATCATTTCATGTAGCTTGGATGCGGACAAGTCAAGTGACAACATGCACTACAGTTCAAACGATCTGACTTACAGCACCAGGCAACAAAAATGAGTTTCATCCCATTCTGTAGTGTTTCTTCTAGAATCTCTGCGCTGATTTCGGTGCTAACATTTATTTTCATGTAGCTTCAAGGGTTTAGTTAGAAACGTCGTTTTTAGAAAAAAACTAAACTTTGCGACTAATGGTCTTCTGTTCTACTTATAACTTCTGCATATTAATGTTGTTTGCTTGTTGTACATGTAGATAACAGGGTTGCCGACTCTCACGTATTGAGTGTGAGACTCACGCACCAGTGATATTATAGTAGAATTACAGCAACCGTATAATGAAAAGTATACATAAAATGTATTGTATCTCTAGAACCATAGAAGGAAGGAAAAAACTGATGGGATTTTCTGAATCAGTGCGCAAAACTTAAGAAACATTAAAAAGTGCAATGAAACATTTGATATCCAGTGTAGTTGTTCGGCAAAGTTCAAGAATGATTTGCCTGAAGCTCAGAAAAACCCATCAGCACTGACCCTCTTTAAATTTCAATTCTTCATCCCGAGAAGGGGTTTATGCAAGCGATAAAATGTTGAGTAATATAATAAGCTCTGTTTAGATCTTCATCTTCTCAACAAGCTTGGCTGTGTCATGTGACACAATACACAACAATTTGAACGATTCGAACAGTCTGAAAGGTCTGACTGATGGTTGCCCGGCGAATTTTGAGCATTATTTAAATGCCACTCTGAAATTTTTGACTTTTTCCCCACTCTTTTCTCTCCACACATCCTCAGCACATCACCGTCTTATGTGTAGATCAACAGAAGATGTAAAGTCACTATAATTTTTTTTTTATTCATTGATTTATCTGCATGCACTGATTTGTTCTTCATCTCCAGAATGGGCTTAATATTTACTTATTAAGTCCAAGTTTGCTTTTCATCCATCCCTGCATTTCTTAGAGTCCCAGGAGCACAGGCAGCACAAAAAAACAAAAGACACAACATAAGACACGAGGACAAAACGTAAAACACAGTATCAGGGCTGCAAATATTTAGGAGGACAAGCTGGAGATATATTTTTAGGTAGAAAGGAAGCAGCAAAAAAACATCCAGTAATGATATAATCTCCTTCTACGTCTCTTCAGCAGTGTCGTGTAGTCTGACCGTGGACGAGTAATGTGGTAAACGGTGCCGCAATCCAAACATCCGGCTGACTGTGGCATTATTTGAATTCTCAACCACTCTTTTCCTCATCCTCAGCACATGACTGCCATCTGTGTCAATCAACAGAAGGCGAAAGGTCACGCCGCTACGCTGTAATGTACATGCGGTGGAAGTCTGCCAAAGACGGGACGGGACGGGGACGAGGCCCCCCATTCATCAGTTTGGGTTCATTCAGATCCGCTGAGGCCCACAGGTCTGAAATGCTGCGAGGACAAAAAGGCCATGAGTTGTCCAGCACAGTAGGGTTTGCAGGACACTCTCTCAAGCTCTAATAGCGGCTTCATTCATGTTCTTCTGTGCTGCAGAGGCTCTATTCATCACTCAAATGACCACTCTTTCCGTCTTCACCCATAATCCTTTCCCCACAGTCACCCAGACTTCAACCGCCACGCAACTGATTTCAGAATAACTACTTTAAAGAGATTCATCATCCCACCATTCCCATCATTCCCACACTGAACACAGACCTTGATTCTATTTGTAATATTGTTTATTTGGAATATACTGTTTTGTTTCTGTATGTTTTCATTACTTCAGTTTTGTCTCTTCAAATTTCTCTTTAATTGAATTTAAAATATTTGAACTTTCATGAGCTCATTTCACTATGCTTTATAGCTATTTATGTGACGAAGGGATGAAGGAGGCACTGTTCCACAGGACTACAGGAACTGTATCTAAACTGTACTGTGCTGGTACTGAAGTGGTATCGGGTTCTAAACTGTACTGTGCTGGTAGTGATGTTGTATCAGGTACTAAACTGTACTGTGATGGTACTGAAGTTGTATAGGGTTCTGGTGTTCCAGTGTATCTCAGTCCAGTGACAGAGTTTCTGACTCAACTCTCTCCACAGTTTATGGCCAGTCGTCCCAAAACCGCGCCCATGGATTTGAACCAGCGAAGAGTTTTTCTGTCAGAACAGCTTTTGTTATTGTGGTCTTTTATTATTTCTCTTGTTTGAGTGTTTAATGTTTTCTCTGCGTTCTTTATCCGTGTGATGAGAACTGAACCCAGAGAACTTGTTAGTGTTGCCCTGGATCTCCTTCACGTTTCTCACAGAGTTAAAGATAAATTTGTTAGAGTTGAAGAAACTCCCACTGAAATTTATCTTCAGCCCAGACAGAGAGTCGAGCTTGTAATTCATTCACATCCCATTTGTTAGTTTGTGAAGACAGTAAAAAACAAACAAACAAACAACATTGTATGACCAATCAAAAGCAGTCAGCTCAGTTGGGAGCAGAAATGGGGACTTGAGTCTGAGACTTGGACTCGAGTCGCACTTAAGTTGCACAAACAGAGACTTGTGACTTGACTTTAGACTTCCTTCATCGACTCGAGACTTGACTCAGCCTCGGTGGTGTGCCCCATCCGAGGTGAACGGTTTTCAGCTAATAAAGGTTTTTGAGGGGTCGTTGGAAAGGGGTCACTGAGCCCCATCTAACTGTGGAGTTTCACATTTAGAGATATATTTTTCATATTTACACATTTAGAATTAAGATCATTTAAGGCAAATCCTCCATGTTGGTGAGGGCATATCACAGCACGCAGCCCCACCCCTTGCTAAGCAACAGCCAATTGTAATTGCTGGGTGTGGCCAATTAGCATATCTTCTAAACATTTAGAGCTCAACATTTACAGCTCAAACATCCCACATTTAGAGTCGCCGTTTGTAAACATTGCCACTCAAAAACTTGAGACTTGGCTTGGACTCGGTAAAAATGACATGAACATCTCTGGCCCGGAGCAGCTTTGGCCCTGCCGCTGAGCAGCCTGGGTTTGGCTTGCTGTATTTGTAATGAAAAAACATTTGTTTGCAGTACGGCAGTGGAAAAGCCCCCCAATAGAACTTTTTACTGTTTCACCTCAGAACAAACCAGCTTCATTGTGCCAACTTTATATTTACTTGAATGTAAACCAGGGTCAAAAACCACTAGAGAGAAGCTACAATTTACTGGCATGAGCCCCAGTGCAGGACCCTGGAGTCACAGGGAGGGTTTATGTGTGAACAAAAGTCATTTCTATCTTTCTGCTAGCAAAGTGAACATTAGAATAAATGCAAACAAACAAGAAAGCAGTAAAGAGTATTGAGATTTGTTCTGTTTGAGCTGGTGAGGAGAAAACAGGTTCGGTTCCAGGTTCCTCCTCGGTTCCTCCAGTCATTGTTTAGATGGTGAAACTCCATCAGCAGCTCCTGATTTAATTTAATTTAATGAAGGACTGATCGAGTCGAACCAGATTTCTGATGAAACTACAGTAATACTTGACTTCCACAAGGAACACACTGAAATGCTGAACATAACTATTTACTCTATAATGTTATTTGTATTTATTTTAGCTTAATTTAGTACATATAATTATATTAAATGTGAAAAATCCCATTGCTGATTTGACACTTTATAACTCACACTTTTGCACAGGGCTGTACATTATAGCTGCCAAAGTGAAGCTTTAGTTTTTACCGTTGTCGAATTTAGTTTAGTTTTATGAGTGAAAACATTACGAGAGAATGTATCATTCATGTGCAAAAGTTTTCAATCCTCCTGAGAGAAAGAGGAGGTGGGAGCATGCTGTTATAGATGATTCAGGAATACAGGACCTGTTGCCTATTCATGCAATGATATCACCTTCTGTTTACCAGGATTTTCACCGCATGTATGAACGTGTGCATCCCGGTAAAATCACCACTGAAATGAAAACTGTGAAAGGGATATGCTTTGGTGAACGTTAATGTATCAAGATCTTAATGAGGGTCATTTCAGTTCGTTCATTTGTCCTGAAATGTTCACACAGTTTGGGTTTCTTGAAATAAAAACTAAATAAAAAATGGACTGTGAGCTTTTCACCACATGTGTTTTTGTTAAGAGAAGGACCAACCTTGCTTAATGTCCTCCAGGGCCCGTCGTATCCCCCGGTCAAAGGCCCTGGCATCGGCCGGACTCTGGAAAGTCAGTCCAAACTTCTTGTTATCAATCCTCCAGTGGTGGAAGATTGGGGTGACCTTGTTGTAGACCAGGTCCCGCTTTATGTTACACTCCAGCACAACCTGATTGGAAGGAAGAGATCTCACTTACACAGAGTAATACAACAGGTCACCAATGCATCAGGAAGCACGTATGAAGATATAAATCATGAGACTGTCTGAGTTCATTATTGTAATCTAATAGGAAATCCACATTTTCTCCAATCACACAGCTGGTGTCCGCCGAGCCAAAAGGCAGAGCGCATGCAGTCACGGCGAAGTGAGAGCCAGTGGCTCAAAAGAGTTAATAATAAGGGCCTTTGAATGAGCTCCAGGCCTTCCTCTGAGCAGATTAAATGAAATGAGAGACGCCTATTAGTCTCCTGGGTTTGAGAGAGAGACACAGAGAGAGAGAGAGAGAGAGAGAGAGAGAGAGAGAGGGAGAGAAAGAGAGAGAATATGAATAAACAGGAAAAGAGAGACGGAAAAAATCTAATGCTTATGTTTCAACAGATCCATAAGAAAGTCTATACAAAGTAAATTAAAAGTAAAGACAAAAAAACAAGCACAAAAACACATGTAGGTTTTGCACCACGGTTAAACTTCTCAACACCGCACTAAACACAATTATTAACAGTTAATCAGGCTTGTCTTTATAACGAGAATACAAGTCTACGGACTCGTTAAACTTTTGGTGCTGGACTGTAGCAAACTCACTGCTAACAAGTCTGCGCTCTTCCAAAACCCAGCCGAGAATTCCTTCAGTCCTCTTATATATCACAGGGAAACACCAATATGACCTACCATGATATCATCTACATGCTTCGTGATCTACGATACTGTGCAAAAGTTTTGAGTCACCTCTCATTTCTTCACATTTTGCTTTCTAACATCCAGGCTTTTTTGTATTGCAATGTAGTTATATGGAACAGTTCTCCAGGCTTCCTGAAGGACTTTCAGAGCCTCTCATTTCTAGTCCAGTCCTTGAACCTGACCAGTTTCAGAGGGATGTTTCTGTTGGTTAAGACACACAGTGACCTACGTATGAATCATTCAAGCAGA
>JBBPCW010000001.1:23142832-23157104 GCA_037974425.1 Phenacogrammus interruptus
GACACACAGACACACAGACACACACACACACACACACACACACACACACACACACACACACACACACACACACACACTGACCAGACCCTAGCACTCTTGCCTGATAACGCATGCCAACCACAAAAGTAATTTTTAATCTATATTACTGAATGAACTACTCCCTCAGATTACTGGGCAGATTTTTCTTCTTTTTGTAACAGTGGAAAATCACAGAGTGAAAGAAAATCACTGGTGCAAAACAAATCAGTCAAAGAGAAAATATCAATAATGACATTAATATGATCTTCATTTGCAAGAATTTTGATGTTTAATGCAAAACAAGTTCATATTTCTCTGATAAAGAATAAAATAGCACTGATGTTTCTTGTATGTATATCTCAATACATCACATATGTATAAATGTAACACACATATAAAATAATTAGATGATACATCATATGTAAAGTATATATTATATATTATATATATAAACACATACACACATATACATAGATATGTATATATTTTTATGTATATGTATATTTTATATATTCATTTATATTTTACATATATATATTAAATATTGTATGATGTGTATAAGTACATATATTTTTTCTTTTGACAGGGTTTGTTAAAGTGTGTAATGCATCTGGCAGTAACTTGGTAAAAAGCAGGTGTTGATTTTAGTGTAGCTTTACAGGTATGACGAACGGACGTAGAGTACTTCAGCACTGATTATGTCACTCTGGATAAGAGCTTCTGCTAAATGCCGTAAACATAAACGTAAATATATTGTGTACAATATATAATGTGTTTACATCTATATTTTTTCTGAATCTCCTTATTTATAAATATCCTCATTTTATCTATATTTAAAGCTGTTTGGTTAATTAACGAAAGTCTAATTCATCATATAAATATAATTTCAAAGTAACATTTTCCTTTCAGCTAATTTGCCCTTCTGAGAAATTCGGATTTGTAATTGTTTCTGCTACTTTATGTGGCCTACTGTGAACAATAATTTACAAAAAAACGAAAGCAAATCCTCAAATTTTCTTACAAAATATTATAAAAAGTCACAAACATTCCTTGATGAAAAAACACACCATTGGAAGGAAAAGCATGTGTTTTGCCGTATAAGCCTGTTTATTTGAAAAGCATGTCTTTTTCCCTTATTACTTGTATTATCCTGAATCCTGCAGTTCCTGAAGGAGCCACTGGATGGCACTGTCTGGCTGCTCTTCTCCTCCATGCTCGGCCATCTAATTAGAGCCTTGTTCAGGGCTCCCTCCAACACCATCCTATAAATGTCAACACCAATACAGCAGGGGACAGTCGGCCTGTATGTAACAAACACAGACGCCATGAAAGTCCACTCCGCGTGTCAAATCAATCACACACCAGACTTCGCTGAGTTTCACACCTTGGAATTATGTCCACTCCTCTGCAGCACAACAACAACAACAACAACAATAACAACAACAACAACAACAATAACACAAATGCTTTGGACTAACACTCTTATAGTAAGTTTATAGATTTATTCAAGAACTCTACTGCATACATTGTGTCTAATATGGTGGGATGGCCATTAAAAAGCAAGTCCTCCATTTCTAGACGTGGCATTAGCATTTCTCTTCTCCTTGCTGTCCTATCTTTCGTAGGCTTTCTTCCCTTTCCTATTCTTTCTTCCTCCCCCCATTATCAAGGGCCCCGCGCCGGAGCCGGAGCTGGAGCCCGAGTCGGAGCCTGAGCCCTTTTCCATTCCTGTCCAATCGGCCTGCTGGAGCAGGTGGATGAGAGATAACTTGCGCCACGCTTTGTTTTCACCCTGACACTGTCATTAATCATTCCTGAAGCTGCACTTCAACTTATAATAATAAGGACTGGCTGCTGTGTGGGGGCTGCCGCCCAATTGCCTTTCTTCGCGTGGCTGCCAAATTGGAGGTGAACGGCCATAGCCAGACACTGCTCCCACGTCCCCAGACTGTCTCATCATTTAGGTATTTATCCATCTCAGCCTTGTCCTCCGTGCTCGCCCCGCTCTCCCCGGCTCTCCCAGGAGGCCGCAGATTGTGCGGGAGGGGGAGGATCAGATTTGTTGCTCGGGCTTTTTGGCTTTGATTGTGTGCCTATAAGTTTGGGATTAGAGGCAAATTTCCCACAGGGCAGTGCAGGATTTGCTGGCGTTTAACTGTTTAACCTGGCTTACTCTTGTGTGTCGGGTTGGAGGGTTGGGGGGGGGGCAAGAAGAGGCTGGTCAACGGGCCCTCGGAGACCCGGCCAGGCTAAGTCAGAGCAGGCCCGGCGTCGATAAGAGCCCACCGCCCGAGCCATCATTCGCACCTCACACTCTTCGCTGTGTGTGTTTAGAGTTTGTGTGTATCTACAAACATGGCCTCTCCCTCGGGACCCCGCATGATGAAGTCACAGCTCTGGAAGCAGTGCTCTGTTATTGTATTCTGTTTTATTGTTTTATTCTATTCCTGTAAAGCACATCAAGTTACATTTGTGTGTAAAGGGTTTCGAAATTATTTATAATCAGGCAGTTTAGAAATCATTAATAAGCAGCTATAAACAGGTATTACTCATGTATAAACAGGTATTAACTATTACTTACATTCAGAGTATGGTAAGGCACTGTTGTATGTCGCTGGATAAGAGAGTCCGCTAAATGCTGTAAATGTAAATGTTTTAGCATAACAACAAGTACAAGTTACAGTAGGATGACCCTTATTAGGGGTTTATAAATCATTTAAAATCAGATTGTTAATGAGATTGTAGACAGTTTATAAATCATTAATAGGCAGTTATAAACAAGTTATAGCAGTTGTGGTACATTAATGCAGACTCACTATTTGCAAAGTTCTGGCAGCATGTTAACAAAGACCTGATGAAGTTTAACATCTTCAAAAACCTTGTGAAGACTCCTCTGTTCAGAGAACATCTCATCTCCTGATCTATCGTTTTGCACTGCTCCCTCAATAAAGATTTTAGCACTCTCCTCTGGTTCTTACACTGTCCTGAAAGTGTTTCCTCAGATTCTAGGTCACTTTGGATAAACTGAATGTAATGTAATGTAATGCAATGTATTGTCTCTGAGAAAGAGACTAGAGAAGCTCACCAACCTGCAATAACTGAGCTCTTGCCAAACAGTGAGCCTACATCAGTGTATGACAACTGTTATAACTTGTTATTAAGGATTCATAAAAAGTTTAACAATCTTATTATAAATTCACCATTTACCTTTATAAGGATAGTACTATAGCAAAGTTTTTTTTTATACTAGAACACTTCATACTCTGAATGTCAGTAATAGCTATTAATAACTGTTTATATATGTAATACCTGTTTATAGCTGCTTATTAATGATTTATAAATGCTCTATGACCTAATCAACAATGTGATTGCAAATAATTTATAAACTCTTTATATGGGTCGTCTTATTGTAAATTGTTACTTTTTCATATAGTAAAACCCCAACATGTATAAACAGCAATACCTGTTTATACATAAGTAATATAAATAATTTATAAACCTTTAAGAAGGGTCGCCTTATTGTAAATTGTTACTAAAATGACAACACTTCCTACTCACTGTCAGCAATACCATTTTTTTTTTGTTACTGAGGTGATTCTTAACCACATGACATGGGAGTTTCACAACAGCAGACTGGGTGGTGGGACTTCAGCAGAGACAATTAACAGACTTCATTAGCCAGGCTAAGGGGTGATGAACCAAACGAGACGTTCGTGTCGGAAAGCTGCTTAGCGCCGAGGAGGCGGGATAGGCACCCTTTGTTAGCCGCGCTCCGGAATGAGTGGGGCTTCAGAAACAGCAGGAGGATCCCTGTCCTGTCAAACACAATCTGAGCGGATTAGGGAGATCTGAGGGGAATTTAGCAGCCTGGAGTCTGAAGGTGTGTTTTGAGCCCCGCTATCTCCTGCACTACAAACAAGGGCCCAAGGTGTGCGCTTCTGGAGAGTGGCCGCGCCTTTGATCAAGCCCTGCTGCTCCACCCGGCACTCCCTGGATGCTGCACAGGTGCCCCCCGGTACTGGCTGTGCAGGAAGTCTGGAGATGCCAGGAGGCAAGGGGGCTTCAGAGCAGCTGACATCAGCAACTGCCCAAAAGATTGCGCTCACCCAGATGTTGCTGTTCTGGAAAAATAACGCCAGGCCAAGCAACTGAAGTCACACTTTTCTGCATGCAGTACAGCATCTTTGCAGAAACCTTGTTCAGCTTCTTTCTTCCAGCTTTCACTACTGGCCGCATCAAGGAACTGTTGAAGAGTCTTCAAACAGACCCTTTCTAGCCAGGAAGAGATCAAAAAAGATAACCCTCTATTATCTTAATTATTTTTTTTTGTTATTTAATTTACATACTAAATCACTTGAGTCCTCTGCATTTAACCCAAATCGCAGCAGTGGGCTGCCAACAATGCCACCAGGGAGGAGTGTGTGGGTACCTTGCTCAAGGGTACCTCAGTGGGGCCAGGGATTCAAACCCACAACCTTCCAATTGAAGGGGCTACTTCCTAAACACCAGGCCACCAGCTGGCCATATGGCGGATTTTGTAGTCACACACATCTTATGTAGCACATGACATGACTGTGGATATATAAGGTATTTTTTTAAATAGTCCTGGAAGACAATGTGTACTGAAGTCATTGGTTGCCTAAAAAGACCTTTACCCTATGACACTATGACCATGACATACACAGGATGGACAGTACAAAAAAGACAGTAGAAACAGCATAAACAATTGAATAAACAATAGAAAATATTGCAGTACAAAATAAAAAAACTGTACACTATATAGTAGTGGGCAGTCCTGCCTCTGTGCCTGTGGAGACGAGCACCTCAGTCTCCTTCAGCACTTGTGAAATATATGGCAAAACAGTATTGATCTTTAATTAAAGAAGCTCTTAACCTCAGCTGAGAGGGAGACCCCCCAGGCTAGAGAGTTAATTCATGTACTAGAAGTCATAATATTTGTGCTCTGCATGAGGAGGTACATAAAAAGTTATCTATTGTCTTGGCAGTTTATCAGCACAACGATGTCTCCACGTTCTTCGCCATGCATGGGCCTCGCGCTCGCTCATAATTCAATGTTATGGGTCAATTTGCAACTGGGGCAGCCATGTCGGTTTTCAGACATTCTCAGGCCAGTGGAGTGTTTTGCACATCCTGGCCAGGCTCCCTTATCGTCTGCTCTTTCATTTTCTCGCTTGCGTTTGATGAGCTGAGCATCTTGAGCAAAAGGCTTGAGTTTTGATTGCTTGTTCTATAGAATCAGAGGCCACAGCAGGCGCTGCTATCAAACAGAGCCTCTGAACAACATAAGCTCCCTTAGTAACAAAATACAGAGACTATCTTTTATGGAATACCTTCCTCCAGGGAGAGAGGGGGAGAGGGGGGGAGGGGTGGAGGGCTTCTAGAGACTGTGATATCACCTTTTATAGGTTTATTGATTTCTTCTCAGGATGCAACTATTAACATTGAGCCGTGTTCCAGAGGAGCTCGCGGCAGGTAGCCAGGCTCACACCCCGTCTCCTCTCGAGGGGCGCTGGGGTTCGCGGGCGGCATGCTTTTATAATTAAGGTCAGCTGGGATGCATTAAAGCATTTGGAGGTGTTAAAATCTGCCCTCCTCAGAGAGCAAGTTGGCATCACCCGCACTCGTAAATTAGCCATGCACTCCCACTGCTTGGAATGGGGTGGGATTGAGAGAGGAGGTGGGGGTAAAAGGGGGGCTGTGGGGTGGACACGAAGCATGGGCGGACCCTCTGATGTCTTTTTTTAAAAAAATAATTTCCCACAAAATCATGCGCCGAACAGCCTGGCAAGCACACAGAAGCCATAGCCTGATGTGTGAGAACCTCGCAGGCAGCTGCTTTTAGTTCATGCTTCAGGTCATTAGTGTGTTTTTGGACCTAATGAGTGATTAGTACTGTCAGTCTAAGCTCCTGCAGAGACCAGATTAAGCACAGACCATGATCTCTTTTTTTGCCACTTCTACCAATAATATTAACTTAATAATAATATCATAATAATGTGAACATTATGGTTAATAATCGTTACAGTTATTATAAGAATAGCTGTAATTAATAGTACAAAAATTGCAATGAAGTACGGACGCTGATACAGCTTTGGGCAAAAGTCAGTACACACAAACATTTTCTTGCAATCTAAATGCACAATTTGAAAAACACATTTAAAAAATCAATTTAAATATAAAATCTGTCTTAATGTAAAATGTGTCACATTTTGTGTTTTATATTTCCCCACCATATCAAATTCAGCAAATAAACAGTCAAATGTGCAAAAGTGTGTTGATATGTATTTATTTTCTGTTAAAAACAACCAAACTAACATGTCCTTGGACCCGGAATGTTCAAACTTTCACACCTGCTGTATATTCAGGATATATTTTGCTGATCTGTTATGAAGGGTGCAGAAATGGCTTTTTACATCATAAGTGTCATTTGAACAAAAACCCAGGGCTGTCCCTGACCCTAGCGTGAGCTCTGAGTGAGGAGTGGAGGAAGTGAGAATAAGAGCGCAGGAATAATGGATAGGTAAGCCTGCAAATCCACACACACACAGTGCAAAGGTGAGAGCACACTTTAGCCTGACAATGTCCCCAGTGAAGCATGCAAAGCAAAGCCCTGCTGGCAGCCCGCGACGGAGCCGGGGAGGAAGCAGCAGACAGGCATCGAGAGACGAACAAACATGGCAGCGGGGTTCACAAACAACCACCTGTCAAAAGGCATTCAGTGGACAGGCCAGCGTAGGTCACCTCAATCCAAGCAAGACAAAGAGAGAGAGAGAGAGAGAGAGAGAGAGAGAGAGAGAGAGAGAGAGAGGACAGCAAGAGAGACAGCGAGAGAGAGAGAGAAAACGAGGGCGAGAAACAGAAAGAGGGAGAAAAGAGAGAGAAAAAAACAAAAGCGAGAGAGAGGGAGGGAGAGAGCAAAAGAGGGAGAGAAAGAGAAAGAGGGAGAAAAGAGGGGGAGAACGAGAAAGAGAGAGACAGAGAGGGAGGGAGATAGCTAATCTTATTGTTTTAATTATATACGTGTCATTTTAAAGGGCTCATGTCTTGGAAAACACAAATAAAAGAGTGACAGATATAAACAGTGTCAAAGTTTCCAACACTACCATTCACTCCTGATACCATTCATACATGCGAATTAAGCTGCTAAAACAAGTCTTTTTGGATACACTGTTTATACGAAGTTTACATTTATCCCTCTATTCAGTCTACTGCAGTTAAACTCTGTCCACTCACAATGAAGCTTTATGAAGAGTTTCAGCTCTGCCTGCCTGGACAGCCAATCAGAACAGAGCCTAATTATATCTATCAGTCTGAAAGAAAGGCTGGAAAGTGGTCAGTGGGTTTTTTCTGATGTATCAGCTGACACAAGTGTCATAAGTGGAAAATATTAAATTACCAGATGACTAATATGGTATCTTTAGTGCCAAAAACACACCCATAGCACCACAGTGCCATGCAAATGATCATGGGCAAGGCTCCTTTGAATAGAGGCAAGCTAACCTTTGGCTGACCTTACACTCCTGCAGAAAGGCCTGAACAATAGCTGACTGAACTGATGTAATTAGGAACTTTAAATAGGATGTACTCGGTGCAGCGCGGTGTCCTGCATGAATAAGTAATCGTATGGATTTGTGCTTCTGAGATTGCAGAAACTAGTTGAGACCTAAGACGCCTGGGATGATTCGTAGCCATGGTTAAGTCTATCCTAAAGAGTATGACTAACCCTTAGAGTGTATCAGTAAACTCTAATTTCAGTAAATATAACCGGTGTAGAACAGTCTAGAACCAGTCTTTGTTCTCCGTTTGCTGCTCTTTCTCTCGGCGCGCTGCCGCTCAGCCACTCTCCGGAGCCCCTCCCTCTGCAGGGTTTCCCCACCCACTTGTGGGCGGAGACTATCCAGAAAGTTCTCCCAGGTTCAAAGTTCTTGAGTTTTTTCTGTTTGTTTTAGGCCATTTTTGCTCATTTACACGTGACACCATTTAAATCCCAGTAGTGGTTACTATTATTATTATTATTATTATTATTATTATTATTATGTGTTTTTAAATGATGACACCTTATGCATCAACACAAACAGGGGCAACTTCCACCTAAGGTTGTTTTGGCCGTATTGATTAACCATTCGTTGCACTTCCAGCATGGATCCACGATGCTCGTGTTCTAAGGGTTAAAGCAACATTTCCATCCGAATAAAGTATGCGATGGGACTGCTGATTCAATGGCACCTGTTTTAAAGTGGAGGCGCAGGAGTCTGACAGCCTGCTAACAGTGAGGCAGCTTTATGACCCTGAGGACAAACCCCTGACAGAATGCCCAAGGGCCAAACAAAAGCAAGCAAGCTCTTCCTTCAGCAAACACCTTCCCGCTCTTGACCTGAATGAGGCCTGTGTTGCGAGTGGAAAACAAAGTTTGGTATGCGGTTACCTGAAACAGTTTTGTTTACCCACATCTTCGCAGGGCTAAGGGGGGCCTTTCTTTCTAAAGTCTTCTTTTGAAGTGCTCAAGGAGTCACCTTTCTCTCAGGAGGTGACTCAGTGAGGGGAAAAAAGAAGTCATTTTATGTACACAAGGCAGAGCAACGTCCTTATGTACATTTCTTTTACTTGCAAAGTATCACAGACAGTAAGGAGAGGAAAATGAGTAATGAGAATGGGCAGGCGTTGCTTCCATTATTTCAGGCATGGATACAAAAGGGCTTCTCTGAGAGGGAAGGGCTGTGGTCAAGAATACCCAACTGCGCGTCACCTTCTAAATTTATTAACCATTAGGAGATGTTTATCAGTTCCTCAAAATGAAGTGTTGCATTGCAGTGGTGTTTAAAATATTTCCGCTGGGGCCCATTCTGTACACGCGGTTTGAATACAGTAGGCATCGATTGTGCCAGACGAAACAACTTGTGCAAGCATTTAAGAGAAACGCGCCGAAATCTCTAAAACGTAGCAAAAGTGTCAGTCAAAAAAAATGGTAATGGTCTTGGTGTTGCGGCCGCTGCGCACAGGTGTTTTTTAACACCAGTATTTATTTGACCATTATGTTAAATTGTCCCCATAAAGCTACGCTTGGCAGCTCCATCTCTCCTTCCTCTCTCTGTGAAGCATTTAAGTGGACCAGAGGGGGCTCGTGTGCTCAACAGCCCCAATATGCCTGCTTTACTTTACAAATAATCCTCATCCAAGCCTCAGCCAGCCCGTCTAGTGGGGCGGTGATAAAGTTTTCACTGTTGCACACGATGTCTTTGCGGCTAGAAGAGGTAATCCAGCAGTGAGGGGTAGCAGAGCTGCTGGTGCCTTCTCAGGGCGCTTTATAACGTGATGATTTCCACAGCTTTCCTGGCACTTTGCATTCTCACCTGCACGCACACCATGGGTGGGTGAAAACACAAAGCAAATTGTGTCAGCCTGTCTGTAACACACTCGTGGTGCAAACATCACACATCTAGAAAACCTGATCTGGTGCTCATGAGTTTTAATTAAATTGAAATTGACCAGTGATGTGTGTTTATTCATAATGAAAGAGCAAGAATATGTAAAGGATGCACATGTTATTTGATAATACATGGTATAATAACTAAACACAGGCTCCCAATGCAAGTTAGCATACTGTCACTGGGAACCTCATCTCACTCAAAAAGAAACTTTATATTGGGAGCAATAATGAATGGAGGTTAATGGAACAGAGTAACTCTGGACAATTTTATTGGCCCATTCATCAAGAAACTGTAACACAATGTAAAAGGCAACTTGCATTTTTAACTTTTTTTCCAATGAGGACATGTTGGGTGTCTCTTCTTTTGGGACCTTGTCCTAATTGGACAAAAACTGTTTATTTAAAAAAAAAAAATTATGATGTTAAAATTTCATGATGAATGGGTCAATAGATATAATCTTGTTCTATTTACTTCCCAGTATGGCCATTTTTGTAGTTTCATATTTACTGGTATAATCTGAAAGTAGTCACCATACTATGATAAAATTGTCACCACATTATGTTAACATTTTGTGATGAAGTTAGCAATAGAAATGCTCAAAAAAGACTAAATGAAGAAATAAATGCTGAATTAACTTCCATTAAAAGTTAAGAATGTCTTTCCTTCTCCTGTTAAGTTACAGTTTTGGAGGTTCCTTGCTGACAGTGTCCATATGTTGAAATGCCAAGGGATGGGATGTGGATGTAGTTTGGATCTGCGGGACCCTCGGTAATCCAATAAAGCCGGAGGAGCCGGTTCTGTTCAGAAAACCTCTATTCAGTGGTCCATAGCCTGCGCCGCTAAATGGCAGCTGGAAAATCACGGCAGCGGGATCAAGCATGGTGCATTAGCTGCTCTGCTCCGGCTCATCCTACAGTAAAGGCCTGGCCTTCAGCTCAAAAGTGCAACACAAAGGCCAGTTCCTCTCAGTGCTATTCTCTCTCTCTCTCTCTCGGTTCCTGGAGCTGCAGTCCACTGGCCAAAGAGCCTACAGCCATCTGAGCCTCCACACAATGCACAAGAATTTACTTCTAATTCTGCAGTTAGGATTATTACAGAAAGATGTTGAAGGTTTTGGTAACAAGTCTTAAGGTGTTCAAACTTTTGCACATGACTGTATGTGCGCTAGGAGAAATAGTGAATATTGGGAACATTCCAAACTTAAACACTGAAAAACATTTGGGGTCTTTTTTATACTGATGCTAATGTGATGTGTTGATGGTATTGCTTCATCGTTCGTCTTTTTTGGTATAAACCTTAAACGAGACTTTACTTTGTTCCTTCTCTTCCTTGATTCACTGAGCGTTACCTTTTTCTTCGGAAACGGCAGACCGAAGACTTGCTGAAGACTTGACGACAGGCCATTTTTGCCGCAATTTACACCCACGCAATTACAGAGCTGCAGCGAAGATATAGTGTCAGCCCTTCCTATTTAACACCGCTCCCCTTTGCCCTTCGAGACACAGGCAAAAAAAAGTGTATTCCCTGATTAACGGTGAGGAGAACCACAGCTTCAACCCTGCCAGGGAGAACTTACACTCTCCACAGCCTTTTTATGGAAATTAACTGCAAAACACAGCCAATTAGAAGTGTGTTATTTAGAACGACTTCCCCTCTTTTCCTCCATCTGAATAATAAAATGGCCTGATACCCGGTGCCTCGATGGCAAATTAATATGATGGGTCTTTGCCAACGCTAAGAGCCCTCTTAACTGATAGGGGAAAGTTATACACATTCATCACTCTGTGACAGTCTGGCACCGGAGCACCGGCCCAAGTACAATCGAGAGGAAAAAGACAGGACTAATGCAGTGACTTTCTCAAAAAAGAGCTTCTGCCTCGGAAAGACGGTGTAAACAACACCTGCTTTTGCCAGTTAATAACAAAATGGTTTACTGAGTGTTGTTTCAGGTATGGTTTGTGAAGATGCAGTGAAATAATGATAGAACTAACAGCTTTAAGAGGATAAAAATACAGGAAAATGCCCTAATATACACCACGAGACTGATTAACACAAGGAAATTTTAGGCCCCACTTAGTCCAATGACGTTTTAAGGCACTATAACTGTTTGAAGAATGAGGAATTAAACATTAAATGTGACCTCTCTAAAGATTTAATGTTTTTTCCCAACGTGTTCAATCAGAATCAGAAAACTTTAATGGGAGGAAATTGCTTAGTAAATAAACAGAAAGCCTTCTTTAAAATAAGCAGAAAAATGCCACAGTTGAGCTAAAATAAATAGCTAGGTAAATAAACTGAAACCTTGATCAAAAATAAGAAAAAATAAGTACCATACTTGGCTTATCCACTCCAGAGAATGTATTAAACTGGGTCCATTTAGAAACTGAAAAAAACAGTAATTTGGTTGTTCAGACTTTTGCATACAACTGTATGCAGGAGGGAAGAAATTAGGCCCCTTATTTTCTTAGAAATAGCGAACGTTGGGAACATTCCAGCACTGAAAACACTCCGGGCTGAAAAACAGTTGGGAATTAGGCATCTGTAAGAGGGGTCTTTTTTAAATTGGTCTTAGCATGATACGCTGTCTTAATTTCCCTTTCTGGGGTCAGTGGTGGAGGGGAGGCGGGGTGCCGCTGTATTGCGGTGAAGGAGGGCCCTGGTTCTATAGGCTAGAATACACTGTGGAAGTTGCAAAGGGCAGAGTCTCTAGGAAATCTACTCTTTCTTTGAAAAAATGTCACAGGAGAGATAGGAGATTGGCACCACAAAGGACCTAAAATAGCACAGGCTGCTACGCATTGTCAAATGAGATTTGGACTTAGACGCTGACTTTTGTTCTGCAAAGTGTCGGGCTCTGAAAAGGAGATGGGAGGTGGACGAATAGTGATTTTTTTCACCCCTCTTACCTCGTACGCACGGCCCAGTAACGCACTGACAGTAACGTCATGGCCGTTCACCGCCTGCTGATGAAATTGCTCCACATTTGACAAGAACAATATATAAATTTTGAGGCCTTGATGATGTGCGGGAGATCCTTAAAGGCAGTTTAAAGGTGTACGGTCCGGTCAAGAGATTAAAGCCCTTCTGCCGGGAGCGTCTCTCTCCATTCCCATAGTGCCAAATGGACCCACATTCAAGCACTAACCCCTCCCCTACATAACAAAAGCCTCATATATTTGATACAGTTTTTTTTTCTTTCTTTCTTTCTTCCTCTAGGCCACATAATAGGATTAGGAATAATTTCTACAAATTTACAAAAACAAATCACATGGCAAGGCTTAGAAATTGCTAATAATTTCTCCATAGCTGATAGATCAAAGGCGAGCTTGGAGCGCAGAGCCGGGCGGTAGTGTGACCCCGGTCAAGCATTTTTAATGAAAGGGTTAATCTTCTCAAAGGTGACTATTCAGGAGCAGGCGGTGTGACCAAATGAAGAATTCTGGTTCTGGGATAAGTAGAGGGAAAAAAAAAAAAAAGAAATCGTCCGAGGGCGCTTGGGTGACAGTGTTTGGAAGAGCTCTGGGAGAAAGTTCAATGCTGCATCTCTCCTGTTCAGAGCAGAGCAGGCCCCTCTTCTGTCCCAGAGGTGGAAACACAAAGGAGGAGAGCTAAAAAGAAAAGTACTGGAAGGACTTTGACATTGGCTCCTGGCCACATGTGAAAAGGTACACACCTGTATCACCGTCCCGCATTTAGAAATGAATAACCAGCTCCTCTATTATAGATGGCTAAGAAAGAGACGCATACAAATTTCCCAAACACAGCCTGGAGGTAATAAATGTTGTTCTTTTTCTTCCCCCCAAAAGTATTTCAGTGTTGCAGGTGAAACTTTGTTGGTGAGCTTTAGTTGTGCTGGTGTAAGCACACATGCCTGTGCGGGACTAATGGGAATTGAACACCTTCCAAAAGTGGAAGAAGAAGGGGGTGGGTGGGGAAGGGGGTGGTAGGTTGGGGTGGGTTAAGATGGCTTCATACAGTAAATGCATTAGCCCTGACTGGATAAGAAGGTTTGGAAGTCTAATCATGACTGGGAGAAAATGGGCCTTTCAGTAATTAAGAATAAATGAAATTGCTTATCAATTAGTAAGTTACTGCGTACACCATTTGGCTTGTTCTCAGGGATTAATCAGGGAACTATTGACATTACATTGTTCCATAATAATCATTCATACGCCTTATGGTAATTGGCGAATTTTTCACAGAGGAATTACAGTGTCTTGGAAATACCGAGCAGTATCAACGCTCTCAAATATAAACATTAATTAATTTCAAGAGAAAAGGGGAGGGAGACGGATCAGCGGTGTGTCGCCAGAAAGGCGCAGACTCAAACAATGGCGGTAAACAACATTAATGTTTTTCTTCTCTTAATGAACTGAAGCAGTAATGAGACAATATCCATCACATTCATAACAAGACTCAGAAAATCCCTCAACCAAGAGGTAAAAAAGACAGAAAATCACCAACACTGACGACATATGATAGAACGAGGCTCTGTATACCAAAAACAACAGAATTAAAAAACGGTATTCATCAGTACAAAGTTGACCTGTATTAACCTGTATGGCTGCCACAGGCTTTTTAAATGTAATCATAAATATATATAACAAAGCAATTGGTTAAAGAACCAAGGAAACAAAAAGAATTTCAGTATATATATATATATATATTAGGGCTGTAAAGCGATTAATTAAAATTAACTAGTTAATCGCAAATCTGGGAAAAATTTAATCAACCCAATATATAATATATAATGAACACACCAAGTCATCAATTTTACATAGAAGGCTTTGTTTATTTTTTCCCAA
>JBBPCW010000001.1:23218251-23229243 GCA_037974425.1 Phenacogrammus interruptus
ATGTATTCATATTTTAGAACATCAGTCTTAGGTGTTTGTCTTAAGCTTTAGTGTCCATGTAAATGGGCAATATATTGATATATACTACAATATATTGATAAGGCCAACTCTGAAGCTACACTACAAGACACACGTTTCCATGCCTGACATCCTATTTACTGGTTGTGTGGTGAAAGGTCTAATTCTACACCATCCTTTAACTTTATACACTAGTTCACAGTCACTTAATAACTCGTTAAAGATCTAACAGGTGTGATCCATATCAGTAGTTATGAATAGAAATGACATTTTCAGGCTAAAAAAAGGAACTCAAATGGTAAAAACATACTGTAGATTTATATAAAAAAATTACTGACTGTATATTTTGTAAATATTAAGTGAGTAACATGCAAATGCATAGAAAATCACAGTGTGTGCTTAAACCTTTGACTGGTAGTGTGTGTGATAGATAAGATCTTGACCCTGTGACTGCTGAGCACTGACTGTCAGGTCCTGTCTCCATTTCATTCACTTACTCTGCGCTCATTCCATCAATAAGATCAAAACCTCTGAAATAACAATAGAAAACTCAGAAAGAAAGTGACTGTTGTAGGGACTGAACAGATTTCATCAATATGGCAAGCGTTCTGGGCACTTTGAGAGCCCAGGAACACATTGGTGCCACAACCATGAGTCTCCATTATGGTCAGACAAAAGACTTAACTCAATTTTAGCAAAATGTGAAAGAGGGGGATTTCAAACGTCATTCAGGCCTTGACAATCGTACTGGATTTAATTAACCTAAATCATCTCATTGTAGCTGATGACAAAGAGGTGTGAGGGTGAATCATTGATGGGTCATTGTTCTGTGAGCCCATTCTGTACAGCTCAGTCAATGTCTGAGCAGAACTGTCAATGAGGGATAGACGGTTGAATGTCTGATTTGCAATAATGGCACTTTAAAAGCACCTGAAATGGTGTTCCAGCCTGTCAGTGCACAGAGCAGAACGTACGGCTTCAGATGATGCGGAAAAAAAGACTTGATTAATTCTTCCAACTCCAATGGGCGATATGCAGGCCCACATATTATTGTAGTAGTATTATTCATACTAATTGCAGAGTCATGCATAGTAGTTACTGAATAATATGCTTATTCCATTCATATCCAGCTACTACATTCAGTATGATAAAGTATGATATATGAAGCATAAAAATTCATATTTACACAATTTTAGTACTCTTTTCTTGGTACTACTTAATGAAAAATGTTATCCTAGTTTTTGTACTAGCTTGTCCAGCACATCACACAGATGCTCAAACAGATTGAGATTTGGGGAATTTGGAGGCACAGCAGTTCAACACCTTGAATGCTTTGTCATGTTCCTCAAATCATTCCTGAAAAAGTGTTTGTAGTGTGGGGGCATCACCTAATTCTTGCCGTAGTAGCTCTTTTCTAGGACCCCTGTCTGTGCCTACAGAGGGACGTCTTGGTTGACTACCTTAATCTCATCATTCATGATTACATTCAAGGAACATCGTCTAGCTCTACCATTCGTACACACAAAGTAAACCCAGTCCAGTCTGGTCTCATTTCTGGTTCACTGCTGGTGGAATGAGCTACCTAAGGGGTCGTTCACATATCGCGTCTTTTGCGCGCGCAATTCTGTTATTTCAAATGTAGATGCGCGGCAGCCGCGCTCATAATGGAAGCGACGTGGTTGCGCCGCGCACGCGGGTGCGACGCACCTGTTTTTTCAGGCGTGTTCGCGTCGCGTCGAGTTGAAAACATCTCAACTTTTCAGAATGCTACAAGCGCACCATGGGTCATGTGACAAGATTCAACCAATTAGCTTCCTCGCCTTTTCCGTAACACTGACACCTCAGCAGAAACATGGAGGAGCAGCTCATCATTGTGCTCCAGGGATTTCCTGAACTTTATGATTTGTCAAGCCCCCAAACTTTTCCTAAAATATAACCCAGCTGGTCCTTGTCGAGTCTGAAACAGGCTTTGAGCCTCCCGTTGTCCAGGCAGAGCTCCTGGATCAGCTGGTGAAATTCCCCGTGTTGTTTACGTTTTTGAAGAATGGGGTGCACTCAAACACTACGGCGTTTTTTTCTTTTTTGCTTAAATAAATCATGTAGCAGAGTTACAGCAAGGGTTTTTTGGTGGTGGAAATGGAGAGTGCGGGTGATGGTTGCTTAGCAACACAGACACTTCCGGAGCGAAAGCGACGCGCCTAGCGTTTTCCACGCGGTTTTAGGCGCGATATGTGAACGGACACTAAGGCAACCATACCAACTAAATACTCAAAGACCTTATTCACTTTACCAGTTCATGGTTTTAATGTTGTGACTGGTGTGTGTAGCGCTTGCAGACTATGCATACAAAGTTTGTGGATACTTATGTTACAAATACCTTATCAAAATCCTGTCAATCACCTACACTTCCATAGCACTCTGGAAAATGCCTATCAATCACCACAGACAGTATATAACAAACATAAAACACCCTAGCAATTCCAGGACTATAGTATTACATAGCAACCACAGGAACAACCTAACAACCTTCTTCCTTCTTTGGCAACACCAGAGATACCGCAGCATTCAGAGTCTGTTGCAACTGCCATGGACAACATAGCTACCTCCAGAAAGAGCGTCGCAACTAAACACCCTAACAACCATCCAAGACATTGTAACAACCACCTACAATGTCAACCAAAAAAATAACACCATAGTAACCACACTGGATACAACAGCAAACATTTGATAACCTAAGAATGCTCTAGCAACAACTGACCAGCCACCACACAACCTAGTGCTCTAGCAACCACCTGAAACACCATTACGAGCTGAAGTTTTAGTCACAGATTCTGACACTTAACTAACATCCAATTCTCTAAGGTCTTACTTTACAGCAGGCTCCTCGTGGGACCTTGCTTTATCTAAGACAACAAGATCTCATTCGGTGGCACACATTGTAATTGACAAAGCCTGGGTGCACTTGAGCAAAGCATATGGAGCTGCTGTCGTGGCAAAGAATACAAATTCATTGCGTATCTGAACCCCTCCAACAAAACTTTCTAGCCAATTATTTGGCTCCTTGTAAATGATAACTCTGCAGTCACTCAAGCATAAAACAAGAAGATGAAGATGAGTCTTATTCTCACATCATTTCATTCCATTTAATTGACAAGCTCTCAGTCCGCTGTTAAATTTAGATTACAAATACGAGCTGAATCTCGAGCACCCAATCCACCAGCCATAATGACATGCAGCGCTGGTCACAAATTAATCTACATATTTTAATAAGCCGGGTGTTACAGGGAAGGTGTGCGCCGACATTTAATGGATTATCATTTGCCGTCCCCCGTGTTCAGAAATTGAATAAATATCTGTAAAATAAATGCATGGGAATGTACGGTGATAGCGCAGAGCTTTGCTCCGTCCTTTTGTTAACACCCTCTCGCTCCCCCCCTAGATATCTCTTTCTCTCTCATTCGCTCCATCGCTCCCTCTTCCCAACAATCAGCTGGGTTTCAAGTAGGTTTGAGCCGAGTCCGCCGCCGGTCTCATCTGTTCCTGGGCCGATTAACGGCCCATGCACTTATCAGAGCAAAAGCTCTCATTCCTGCAGATTCCAAAGCTCACGGTTGCTCACGTCCTTTCTTGCATGTAATCTTAGCCATAACTTACTCAGCTGAATGGGCGCAGAACTGGGAACGGCATGGCTTTATAAAGAATTAAACTTGTTTCTATAAGAAGAACATCCGTGTGAGCAGTGAGGTGCAGCACTTCTGTGTCTTAGGAAAGTTGGAGAGTTTTATGTGGAGCTTAAATTTCCTGGGTTGTTCTGTAATAGCTAATTCATCTAAGTCTCCAAAGACTCTTACACACTTTTTTTGGACCGTAAAAGAACAAGTTTTACTTTCTAGAACATTTTGCAAGGAAATCTGTGCAAAGTGAAGTTTCCCTGAAAGCAAGTGGAGATGACTTGAGTTGGTTCAGGCCTAATAAAAAACTTTAATTCAATGTCTCTCTAGCAAACTTAACCCTTTTCTTTACCTTTTAAAAACATTTAAAGTCAGTGCTACCTCTACCACCACTGATTTTGACTATGCCAAACCCTGATATTGAGAACAAGAGCCCATAACAAGAATATTAAAGTCAATGAATAAGCATTTATAACACAAATAAAAAAGCTCTTATAGAGAACAGAGAACGTTGTAACAGTATTGGCAAGCACACCACTGTTGCACTTCGTAGTACTTTGTAATGTGTTGTAGCTGCTTATTTATTATTTTTAATCTGTAACAACCCAATTAGCTATCATTGTTAGACTGGTTTTAAACAATTCAAAATCTCTCTCAGAGTTACTACACTGTTTTCCAGGTCTTATATAGTCTTATAATAAAATGACTCACAAATACAGCGTGTTTTGTCTCAAAAATATACACATTTACATATAGACATGCTTATTCAACCTGAGGCAGTTTAGCCCTACCCATTCATACAGCAGTTTTAAGGAATGTTGTGCTAATGAGACACTTACAGAAATAGCCGTTAGTAGTATTAGGGGACAAAATGCATGTAATTATCATGTAAGAAGTATATGACTACTGTAGGCTACACATAGGCCTCAAAAGTGGGTCTCAGAGAGGGGTCTTTAAAACAGTATCTACTTATTTCGGAACAGTTATATATGAAATGTATGAATTGTACTATTTTTCGCACATGAAACCCATAAATACTCCCATCAGAAAACAGAATGTGAGGAAAGCCATTTGTGAAGTGATCTGTCAGTGCGCTATATTGCCACTCTCCCTTCCCCTACACTGATAGTGCAGATAGGATGGCAGCGAGACCTCATTGGTGGTGGCAGTGCTGATGGACAGACTGCAGGCGGGCTGAGGGTGTCTGGGGCTCTTGGTGGAGCTGTAGGGGGAGATAAGGGCAGCTGGTTGTGTAAGCTGGGATCTAAATGGAGGGAAAGGTCAGCATAGGTCCTCGTCCTCACTGATGCTATCAATGGCCATCGCTGGGTTCTGCGCATCCTTAACACCAGGCCTAAGGTCACCTCCTGACCTAGGGATGAACCCTAGACTGTTTTAGTAAGGAAAGCATTCACACACATACACTCATCTTCATTTCAAGGTGTGAGACCCAGATTCTACATGAAACCAAGATCATCTCAGTTCTTGCAGTGTGACACCCTGGTAGTAACACATCAAAACATCTTACCGATATCTCAAAGCAAACCCTATCATCCATTAAAGCACAACGTTATCAGCAATCTGCTAGCCATCCTGCTTCTTAAGTGCATCTCTCTAGAAGTGGACTCACACAGAGAAGAAGAAATTCCTTAATCTGGTCCACTTTGGCCAAGCAACCAGACTGCATGTGTGTGGCTAGGGTTTAAATTCTCTTTACCTTTATCTCCTGCAATCTCCTTATTTGATTTAATACAAAAGCAAGTGGCGATAAGTAGTGGGTTGGTGGGAGGGGCATTATTGGCACCCCGCACCTAAAGAACCTCTCATTTAAACCCACAAACATATGTGGTCTGGTCCTGCACTCTGTTCGCAGCATTGTTGCAAATATGGTGGCATTAATAACAGCAAGAGCTGTTCGGTAATGTCATTATCCCAGCATTACTGGGTCCGGTCTTATAGTAAAGTCATTTGGCTCTCTTGATAGAGTGCGCTTTCCAGACACAGTCATTTGGAGTTAAATTACATTACCAAAACTGCTAATGATGAACGAGATGGCGGAGGTAGAAAAGAGGAGGAATAGATTACTTTTTAATTGAAAAGACTTTAAACAACGTTACAAATCTTTAGGGATTGCTCACTATGCAAGCTAAAGAGGTTTCAGTTTTAAGGTTAAACAAGTTTTAAGTAAACGAGATGGGTTAGTAACCCAATAATCAATTCTTCCACCATTTTTACTCATCCTCTTCTCCAGTACTCAACACACTAACACCAACCCATTCAGCCCGGAGTGGAGAAAGAAGCTGTGGATATTATTTGTGTCTGCATTGATGTTATGAGCTAAAATACTCTCATAATAATGATTTCTAAATGATTATTGGCTTGGATGGACAATTCTAAAAAAAATAATAAATGAGGAATTAACAAAATGTAAAAAAAAAAAATTCTCAAATTTTCAAATATTTTGAATAATCAAACTGTGAAAGTCTAAGTCTTTTGATGTGAAAGGCTCCATTCCAGAGAAACCTTAGGATCATTTAAGGTAAAAGAACCAGACGTCAGAAGAGGTTAATTCCTCTAAAAGCTTCCTCACTGAGAATTATTCACTGAAATTGTTTTTGATATATGGGGAATGATGCATGAAACATTGTTTTATGACAGTTTTAAGACAAGATTTTTGCAGCACATTTTTACCACCATCATCAAACACCCAGAAGGCATGTATAGATTTACTAGTGAGTTTTGATTGTGAATTAAATGGTTACTTCTGATCACCAAAAATGGCCAGAAATGTTCAGAAGTGTCAGATTCTCTACAATTAACCATTTCACATCAAACCCACTCTGAATGTTTTTGTTTAACAATCTCAAATTGAATTATACCAATTTTTAAAAACTGGTAGAATATCCCATCAATTGGTATAAATGGTTTACTTATTTTAGGTTCTTTAAACTTTAAAAAGGTTCTTCACACTTGTTTTATTTATTGGAATTAAATGACCATTCACTGAGCGGTCCTTTATGGCCTCAAAAGTGGTCATCACTTCAAGGAACCTTTCTTGGGACCTTTATTTTTGTGTAGATGTCCTTTGTTGGCCTGTGTGTGTGTGTGTGTGTGTGTGTGTGTGTGTGTGTGTGTGAGGGGAGGTCAGGCCGGTGTAGTTGTCAGCTGCAGCGCAGTGGGGAGCTGATAGGATTTACTCTGCGCCCCGTGCGATTGTCCCCACACCCTCAGAGGCCATTAGAGGCAGCAGTAAAGTCCTGCTACCATGACATGCCCATATTACATCAAAACCGTGTCACAGCACATCCAAACCTTTCTATAAGTACAGGCCAGCGGAGGTCACCGCGTGAATAGAGGATGTGTGGACAGTGCAGGAACTCATGACTTCTGCATTATAGCAAGTGAAACCCTGAAATAATGCTTTAAATTCTCTTGATTTAAACACATGCATCTGTTCTACTTGAATCAAATGCAGCACATATTTCCAAAAGTCCGTAAAATACATTGTGTCCATGCAACACATGATTACTAATGGAAATTATGAACCAAGCAGATTCAGAGCAATCCTTTTCTCTTTTTTTTTGCTGTGCCTCCTGCAGCGGCAATCTAGCAGAACATAATGCTCCTTAATAGTGTAAAATAAACGGGTTTTGGACCAGCTTTCAATATTAAATGTCACAGTGTTTCACAAAAAAATATGCTTTTCTTCAAAAGAAGCCTAAAAGAGAATGCTAAGAGCACCTCACAGTAAAGTTGGTAAAAACAGCAGTCAGAAGCGAAGAGTTACAACAGAAAACAAATATAAAACCGTACGCCTTCGCTCACGAAGCGAGGCCAACTGTTAATGGCAAGCCGACCCTGGCAGAGGACTTTTAAAGGAGAAAAAAAAAGAAAGAAGAAAGCTACAGCTATTATCACAATCACTGAGTGGAATAATGGGACAACAAAAAGCAGGGTGGGTGGGTTCGAGACACAGTGACAGAGAGGGCTGCCTAATCGACTAAGCCTGTCCAATCTCCGTCAGTGACCCAGAAGTACCATCTCCCCCCCCCCAAACCAATGAGCAAACCTTCAAAGCATTAAACACTCCAACATGTCGCTAAATGCATGCACCTTTTCTTTTCTCTGCACACAAAGAATCCATGACAAAGAAAATTAGCCTCGTTGCTCCGAACAAGGTTAAGAAACTGCCCTCTGACATCACGTTAGGTTTTGTTTGGCACGCTTCCGATTTGGGCGATATCTTAAATGCTTTGCCTTTGTTTAGAGGCCAGGATCACATCACTGCTGTATCATAACCATGTGGTAACATTATAGGTGAAAATATTACTTTATTGTGCATTTATATTCATTTAAAGTAATATTGAGTCTCGTATACAACACATATACGTATATGTGTGTGTGTGTGTGTGTGTGTTTATATGTGTGTGTATGTACCTGTATGTGTACACACTGGAGTGCCTAGTAGCATATATAAATATATATGTATATATATATATATATATATATATATGTAAATGAAGGTGTTTATGGTGTTTATGACTATGGCAAGTCGAGTTATTTCTTGATTTTGAGTTTAGTTACAAGAGGGATGTTATTGTGATTAGCCCAAATGATGTAAAAGTTGTAATAAATTGTAATAAATTAAATGTTGAATTAGGATTAGTGCCAGGATCAGGAGTAAGATGAGGCTTTGGGTCAAGATTAAGATCAGGATTGAGTCCAGGTTCAGAGTTATAGGAAATAAAGATTATTTAGCTGAATACGAGTCCACTGAAAGAGAAGCGTACACACATTTTTTTTTTGTTTTACTAAAACATATTCCATTATTTGTATGTATGACTCTATGCAAAAGCTTAAGCACCCCATTACAATTGACATTTTTGTAAAATAAAGGTTAAGCCTTTTCTAGAAAACACACTTCTGCACATTTCACAATTAATGTTTATTGCTGCACAGTTCATGCTTATTTTCTGAATGCAATATACTGGTGAAAAAGTAAAGCATATAATGTGGCCCCTGCAAAACTATGGAACATATTATGTTTTATTTGATTCTAGTATATCAAAATTAACAAATTATTAGAAACTGAACAATAAATGCATAAGACATTTGCCATATTCATGTTTGTTCCTGTACTTTTCATTAAGAAAATCAACTCAGTTAACTGGGGATGTTAGAAGCTCCAGGCTTCTCTTTATTTTAAGACTTTTTTCCTTTGCTCTTTTCCAGTAAATATAAATAGAGCTGGAGCACCTGTGGTGACCCATTTCTGCTTAGTGACTCCCTCAGGAGAGACTGGAGCCTTAAGCCCCACAGAAGCAGTCTAAATTTATTAGCTGAATTGTCTCCACACAATTAACATGATCACATCATTTTAGTCGCAGTCGTCTGAATCACACTATCAACAGCAAGGGTGAAATGATCTGTCATGTTAATGTGAGTTGTAGTAATAACACCAATAGGTGAAAACTGTAATTGTAAACTCTTGATGCTTCTTGTTCCTTAAAATGAGAGCGAAAAAGGCGAGTGATGAATATACCCACAGTGCAAATGAAATATGGGGGCAATAATAGCTTTATTCAAGCAGAGAAGTTCAAATATATCATGCCTGGGAGGTAATTCCCTTATTGTCTTTTCCAGAATCTTCCGGACGAAATGCGTTTATATATTATATACATACACACACACACACACACACACACACACACACACACACACACACACACATATATATACATGTATATATATACATATACATATATCATGTGTCTATATATCATATGTATATAGATGGTGCTGTATAGCCCAGGGACATGTTGCTGATTTATGTGCACCCTTACTCCGACTGTGCTTTTTAATTACAGTGTAAGAACATGAAGGTTAGTGCTGGTGGAGGCCCATGTGGGTGGCTGGGCCACGCTGAAGCAGTGTTATCATATAAATACCCCTGCACTTTTGACTCCAGGAAGCTGCTTCCTGAGGAGCAAGCCAGACTCATCCAGAGGCCTAATTTACAATAATGGGGATGGGTGGACATGCCTCACACACACACACACACACACACACACACACACACACACACATACATACTCCACCCCCCCACACTTTCCTCACCTCCATCCCCGCTATGCATACACCCGGGTTCCTTCTCTAATTTTAGGTCAGATATCTCACTTCTTGACATGTTCCGAGGCTGATTTACACCTCGGCCGCAGGCACAGCTGTCCTCTCCATCGCAAGATGTTCCCTTTCCACTGGAAAAAAAAAAGGATTCCCACTCAGTCAGAAAAAAAGTAATCCAAAAAAAAAAGAAAAGAAAAAAAGTTAGAGTGTAAATCCGGCCACACTCGCACATGACAGGATGCAACACTAAACTGGCCCGTTCTTTACGCACGTGTCAGTGGTTTAAAGTGTAGAAGTGTAGAGAACATCCAGGCAGCTGCAGATAAAAGGGTGCGAGGCTTAACTAGTCCGTGCTTACATATGTAGCTTTAAATTATTCCTCCTCACACCAAGCGAATTCACAAAGGACATCCGGCGCGCCGCAATTCATCTGACAACCATCCTAAACAATTAGAGTTAAAAGACAATAACAACATTTTCCATGCAAGAGAAAAGAAGGAGACCAGAGAAAGACAAAACCCGTGCTGTCAATCAGAGGGCCTGCATCGCTGAAGAGGGGAGTTTGGAATCAAAAGATTAAAACAAAGGCTTCCTCGTCCGCAGCTTTCTGCCTACATCTTCTTCACGCACGCTGCAATTACACTGCTCTCCTGTGAGAAGATGCACCAAAATAAGACCCCGAAGAGATTTTTCGGTGCACAAAAGATATGCAGAACGCACCAAAGCTGAAAAAAGGGCCTTGAACGTGCTCGAGAAACAGGAGGAAAAAATTTCTTAAGAGCAAATATCTTCAGTGTTCAGACTTCCCATGGTGGCCTCCCAGCACTGCCGTTCAAATGCAGTGCTGCTCTTCCTCTGGAAGTGGATAATCCTGTGTTTTTCCCCTGGTGGGTTCCGCAGGCCGCCTTCGCTAATTTATTTCAAGAGTCCGTGTGATTAGAAAAAAGCCCCCCAAATTACTGTATCATGCAAATGCTATAATTAAATTAATATTGGATGTCGTAATTGCTCTGTGGATTCAAATTTTTCATACGTGCATTCGCTTTGTTTCTTAAACCATCAACATTTGCCTGATTACTTTAATGAGATTCCTGCCTGTGTGTGTGTGTGTGTGTGTGTGTGTGTGTGTGTGTGTGTGTGTGCGTGTGTGTGTGTATGTGTGTGTGCGGTCAGCACA
>JBBPCW010000001.1:23234160-23247423 GCA_037974425.1 Phenacogrammus interruptus
AGTAAGACAACATGCATAAAGAGGATGATGTGGACAAAATACTCATTTGCCTAATAATTCTGCACTCCCTGTATTTACAGGCCGGAGGAAGGTGAAGCTGGGAGAGAGGGCGAGATAGGGCGAGAGAGGTGGAGACGAAGCTGGAGAGAGGGAGGGAGGGAGGGGTTGGGAGGAGAAGAGATGGATAGAGAGAAAGGGAAAAGGACGGGAAGAGAGATAGACAGCTAGATGGAAGAGACTGTTGACAGAATGAGCTAGAGTCTGACAGAATGCCGAGCACTGAGAGGGACATCAACCTTGTTAAACAAATTCATGCATACCTAAGCTGCACATCAAAAACGGCACTGTCAGGAGAAGGGAGGTTCAATGCAAACAAGGAATAAAGCCTTAAATTAACTTAGTTGACATTTCAGACTCCCTCATTAAAAAAATATACTATTCCTAAACAAATAAACAAATAAAACACAGGGCACATATTTTATGCTGCAACAATCGAACGGTTATGTTATTTCGGGGACAAGTAAGCAGAATTGTGTTCTGATTCACGAGGGCCTCTCCTCAAACACAGTGACTTGCCGGAGTGTGGATAATAACTGTGTGTGCCTCCTATTAGCTGGGGAGAAGCAAAAAGTATCCAGTCACATTTGACAGATGCAAATAAAACACACAAAATAGAACTAACTGATATTCAAATCCTGCGTGCACCAGTTGAGACTGTCTGCTACTATCTGTGTGTGTGTGTGTGTGTGTGTCTGTGTGTATGAGCAAGTGGAAGCCTTCATAAATGAAATCAAGGTTTTTATAGTGTCACTATTGTTCATTTTCCCGGGGTAATATTCGGAGGGAAATTCGCCCATCTGGAAGAGTAAGCAGCGCTCCCCCGTGTGCCTCTCTAAATCTATTCCTCACAGTTGCACTGTAGTGGTCAAACAAATTCAATTACTGCAGCAGTATGTAAGTAATTTTATGTAAATTATAGTGTTAATGTTCTGCGTCGTCCTGCTGCCGGCGATGGACTGCTTTTCTTTTTCTTTTTTCCTTCTGCTGGTTCCTCCTCTACTCCCCAACAGTCACCATCTGTAATGAACATGTACGTTTTAGAGGACTAGACTGAAATCTATTCTGCCTTTCTCTCCTTTCTCCTCCTCTGAAGATGCTAATAAGCATTCACCCAATCAGACTGTTTGGCTTGGGGCTAGCAGTTGTGGGGGACTACAATAGCAGGAAGGTATTTAAGATGCACGCGCTCAGTAATGTCAGCCTTTGCCGTGCTGGGCTGAAGGGTATAGCTGTGGTTTGTGGCATGCTAACAGCCCTGTTAGTCCAACACTGACTTGGATGGGCTTTGAGCAACTAGCAATAATGATACAGTAGCAGTAGTTTCTGGATACGCATTAACTTTCATTATGTAGCCGTTTGAGGTGTGACTCTCGTCGTTCCGCAGCTGTGGAAAATGAGACAGCAGTTTCTGAATGCACTGCACATTGCATTAAAAGGGAATTTCACCAGTTGTTCAATAATTTTGCATAGTTGCATTCTTGAAAGCATCATTCAGTTATATTATTGTAGAAAAGTACCTCAGTGGTGGTAATAGGAACCAGAAATCACAATATGCACATTTTTTTAGTATCCAAAACCACCACTGAACCTACACATCTCCCGAGCTTTTATTTGTAATGCTAATTATGGTAAAATACTGATAAATTGAAAATATATATATAAATGATGGAGAGGTTTTTGCCTTGTATGTACCCCAATTCAATGAATAGTTGTAAAAAAAAAAGTTAACCATCCCATGTTTCTGAAAACTATGGTAAACAACGCTGAATGGCTTCATTTTCATCTTCACAATTTAATAATGTCTGAATTTTGGAAAAATGAGTAGAATTCCCATTTAATCTTGTTCACAAGCGTTTAGACAACAAGATTCTAAAAGTACAGCATTTTCTACATTTTTTGCATGGTTCAACTGTTGAGAGGTAAACAAAGTAATTCAGGGTGTTTTTAAATGAAATGGCTTGCCGTGGAGAAAGCTGACCTTTAAATTATGTAGAAGTTTTGGATGGAAGCCTTTAACTTTCATTGCACGCACTGGAGCCGTCTGAGGTAAGAGTATATGCTTCTGGTTGTTTTGCAGCGACTTACAGCATAAACCTCAGGTGAAGTGCACAGATCTCTACATAAGGGTCTGGTTCTGAAGCATTCGCATTCAATGCAAACGGAGCACAGATGAATAACGCATGAGCTGGGCCGTGTCGGCGTTACGGTTGTGCGCCGAGCTGCTGCTCTCTCGCTGCTGTCGTTCAGCGTCCTTCCTGAAATTTACACTTGCCTTTTCTTTTCCTGTAATCTCTAAAACGGAGCAGCGTAGCCTTGCATTTCATTAACTCCGGGCTAACGACGTTACTGACTCGCCCTAAAGAGGTCGATGATGGAACGGCCCTGGTCATGGCGCGGAAATTAATTCTGTAGGGTTAAACTCTGGAACTAACTCATGTTTCAACAAAGGCCCCTACCCAGCAGTTACATTAAGTGGCATAAATACTATCAGATCTATCTTGATTTTACGGCCCTCGAACCCAGCGAATCCTCCTTTTGTGTGCCACCTTCCTGCCTTTCCTGTCACTTTGCTTTATTTGCTTTTTGGCGCGGGCCCGGCTCGACTCATCCACTGCGCATGCCAGAGCAAAACGAATTAATATTTGTTTTAAATAATGTACTAAACACGTATCTAGGAGCACCGCACTGATGCCGAAGTCATAAAAAAGCACATTTGTAGCTATACGTTTAGAGAGAACACAGGACCAGAAGGAGCAGCGATAAAGAGGTGCCACGTGTGAGGAGGAGAAGGCTGATGAAGAGCGGTACTTCATTATAAAAGTAGAGCAAATAGTGAAGGTTATTTTTTTACTCCTCTGCTCCATCTGATCAGACACTTTTTATATTCTTGTTCCGTGGTGAGAGGATCGAGAATAGAATAGCCACAGCGATAATAGGTTTGATACATATTCTGCCAAAAAATGATATCACGTTAATGAGGTGGCTTAGAGGGTTCATGCATTTTGTAAGAGGCATTTCCAATGTATTAGTATAATTACCAGTGATGAGAAAACTAACTGAATTTTCTCTCATGAGTTCATTTGAGCTCAGTAAAATTACACCACACACGAGACAGAAAAAGAGAGAGAGAGAACGAGAGAGAGAGAGAGAAAGAGAGAGAGAGAGAGACAGAGAGGGAGAGAAGGAGGAAATTACCCAGCCTTCCAGAGAGGGCTCATGCCTGATTTGATCATAGCTGCTAATTGGATGATCATTTTCATAAAGCCTTTCAAATGGCTGACAGTATCTGTCCTTCACTTCTTCCTTTCTCTCTCGCTCTCTTTTTCGCTGGGAATAAATGGACTCCACGGACGGAAGACGAGGCGAGGCGGTGGAGGGAGCTTTGAGGGGAAAAAAAATATTCTGGGGTATTTTAAGCCAAAAGTCCACAGGTGTAATCGACTCGTTTTCAAGCAGTGCTTGTCCCCCTAATTAGCTGTTCCCCCTCAAGCCGTAACAAGGACTCTAACGACAGTGGCTTTTCCCCAATAATAATCGCCATGGATACCTGCAGGGTGAGATCTCTCTACTGTTCCTCATCCTGTCAGCCAAACTGTGGAGCACTGTGGCTTAATGAACCTGAAAACAAGACTGAGGGTGAGCACACCAGCCAGCCCTTGTGTGTGCTCAGAGTGTGAGGGCTGTCTGTGTGTATGCACACGTGTGTGTGTGTGTGTATAACTGATAGTAACAGAAGATGAAAAATTCTGCACTAAAAGCAAATAAGGCTAATAAAAGTACAGAGTATAATTACACTGATTTAAGAAGCATCCAAATGAAGTGATGTGACTAGTTTAATATTTTTATTCAGATTTACAGAATATTTTTATTCTGTTTTACAGATTTTTTTTACAGTGGCGGTGAATGGAGTCTTGTCCACAATATAGACATTTTATTTACCCTACAAACAGTGTCTTCTGAGCTTTTCTATGTAATTATGGCAAAATAAGTTTTGAATCTGGCACAAAAAAGGGGTACATTTGCTCTAGAGTCTATTTTGCCTCATAACCCTGCAGGAACTTCACCATACATCCTAAAATAGTGTCATCAGAGAGGCATCAGGCAGTGCATTCATAAATTAATCCATCCATCAACACTGTGAACAGTTTTGTGAGTTTGCCTAAAATTGGGCGTTTCACATCAGATCCACTCGGAACGACTTTGTGACTTGGAATACGACTTGTTTACATCCTAAACCATGTAATTATGCAGAAAGTTATAAAAATCTGTGGAGCTCCCCTTTAAGGCGGAGCCCTATATTGCCATTACTCAGACCAGCTCTGGCAGCAAGACATGTGGCAGCGATGTGTTTTGCGTGAGCGACAGGGGCCGACGAGCGTGACGCCCATCCTGGAATAGGGAACAGAGACGGGCTGGAGTGATACAGAGACAGGAGGGGAGGAGAGAGGCACAGATGTGGTGGAGCCCCAGGCGAAAAGAGTCATTACTGGGCAAACTGCTTCAGTGGATGTGCAGGGAAAGGGTCCTGATGCTTGGGTGTCACTGATACCCTGAAAAAGTGGGGAGAACATCTGGATACGTGCCACTCTCTCCTGCAACCACCCGCCCAGCTACCCCACACTAACTAGCTACCACGCACTCCATTCCGCCCTGTTGAGGATAAGGAGGGATAAGGCATGCTCACCAAATTATGCTGTCTGTAGGATTAAGTGCTTAAGTAAACAGTGGATATGCAGAGTTAAAACAGAGGCTCCTAAATGCACATAGCTAGTCTTCGCTCTATCCTATCATGGCTCCACAGTTGCTGGTTTTACCTAGCACTGAACAAAGTGGAGGATTTAATGCAACTTAGCGGTTGACAATTAAAAGCGTATGGAAACACTGGCATCCCTTTCTATGTCAGAGGTTACTTAAGAAATCATTTCTGGGCTTCCGTTTAAAGCCTCTGCAGAAAAGATAGCAGCATAACACACACTCAGCTAATCCAAAGAGGGTTTCTTTTGAGGTCCTGAGGATTTCCCAAACACTGTTGCTTGCTCGACATTGAAAAAAAATAAAAAAATAACAGCAACAAATCAATGCAGAGCGATTTTTTAAATGCAAATGTCTAAACTGTAATGTGCTTTTTTTGCAAAGGCAAAACCAAGCCCTCCAAAAAAATGGTCTCCATCATACATTAATGGTTATTATCCCTTATGAGGAGGAAAAAAAAATTTGTGGGTGCTAAGCATCGACCATCTGGCACCAACCCAAGCTAGCGTGCCACAGAACAATTGCATTCATTAGGTTAATTTATCATGGTGGTAAGCTCAATTTACTTTTGCCTCTGTGAGACGAACTCATTAAAATTCTGCACGGCATTTCCTCAGGCCTACTTGTGATCATTCACACTGGGCTGGCGCATAAGGATCCATAGATAGCAGGCAGTCTGTGGGTTATCTGCAGGCCTAAACTCTCTAAATAGAGAAGGGAGGGGAAAAAAGAGGAAGGATTACAGCAGTAAATGAGTGAGAACCAGAGATTTTAAAATGCCGTTGGAGGAGACAGGGAGAGAGAGGGAGGGAGAGAAAGAGAAAGAGAGAGAGAAACAGGCTCCCAGCTGACATAATGGAAGAGCAGGGGCCGAGCCGGGGGCACGTGACTGAATGTATTCTGATAACAGAGCAGCAGATGTCTTGCACGTAGGCCCTTTGTTGCCTGAGCAGCAGGAACCTGCACTTCTGTGGGTTCACTTCACACTGAATTCATTTGCCTGCCAGCTGCCAATTTAGGCAGAGAGCACTGCGACTTACCAGCCGCTCCGTCGGCATGTCCCAGAGAAAAACCCAGTGAACGCCGCAGCTAATCTCACTTATAAATACAAGTGGGGCCAGGAGTTCATCAGCCTCTGCTTAGCCTTCATAGTCAAATTGAAAGAAACTACACTGGTGGGATCGTAGACTTAAAATTAGAGTTACAATTTTTGCGAGTGTCCAGAGGTTCTGCTTCTGCATACACCTCCTAAGCCTCATTAGATGTCTTGTATGTCAGCTGGCCTACCCCTGCTCTGCCCACAAGGCTGTTCATTTGAACAACTGTTGTGAGGCTGGACAAGCTTAAGAGAATGCTGGCAAAAATCCCATTCAACCCAATGAATGGAAAACTCAGTTTTTTCCAATTTAGAGAGTTATTTATTTCAAGTGATATTCACTCTGCATGCAAGGGAATGGTCATGCCGTTAGGAAAAACTGGGTATATCTGTGTTTTTGTTTTTAATTAGCCATTGTTAGCATGGTGGCAAATTCATAGTTTGTTCCAACCTGACTTGTTTCAGTTAGTTATGTTTTCTTGCTTGGTACCATAATAGTTTATCTTTAGAAAATATGTAGAGAAATTAAACCCCAGTGAAATTTATTAGGTTGAATTGGATTTTTGTCAGCAATCTGCACAGTTGGCCCAACTTTACAGCAGTACACACATAAATCAGTATTATAATTTCATGATGTAAATTTGAAAAGATTTTCAAACGGCCAATTTCCATTTGCAGTCCCTGGGCAGGCTGATGTTTATGTTAAAACAAGGCTTGCAGCAAAATGTAACTGAACCAGCTAACTTTAAATGCCCAGCCTGACAGAGAGAAACCCCCAAAGCCTTCTTGGTATTCAGAGAAGGCCTAATTATTTCTGTGAACTAAAAAAGTGCATATCTTCAATTTTTAGTAATTTTATTAAATAGATTCATGTCTGCATTTAAGCAAATACTGCAGTACTACTATTAAGTTTTGACTTGAAAATAATCAGTAGCATTAGATGATAGCATTACATTCTATAATTTACAAAAAATGATCACATTTTTTACCTCAGTATTATTTAGGCAGACATAACTGAGCTCTGCCATTGATTAAGCCATCAGGAGCTGGAACAATGTCTCAGATAAACATAATTAGGAACTGAGAGTGGTCACCCAATCAGGGGGCAAATATCTCTCAAGGCCTTGTGGAAGTCCCAGATACATCATTGCCTTTGAAAATGAGCATAACCCTAAAGTAAAATAAATGTGTGATACTTCAAATAAAATGTCCATGATTGATCCAGAAAACTCAAAATGTGGTTAATATACTGTTCAGTGTCAAAGTCAAGTCAAAGTAAACTTTGTCACCTCAACTATTCTCCTCAAAGGAGAATAAAAAGAGATATAATAAGACAGTATAGGTATGAATTCAAAAAGTACACACATGCACTTTAGTATTTTCCACATCCAAAATTGAGCAAATACTGCATCAGCTGCCAAGTGAGGAAAAAACAATACTGGAATGCAATTTATATTTGCAAATGCTCAGCAGCAGTTCAATGTCAATTTAGGGATATACTGTACTTCTGACAGTATCCAAGTGTAAATGTAGCTTGTGTTTTTATGCATGTAGATGCATGTGCATTATATTTAAAAAAATATGTTTAAAATGAAAAGAAGGAAAGGTGAGGTTATCGTAGAGGTCTTTCTTTGGCCATATTTGGATATTTATGGCCTAGCAGTAGCCAAGGCTCGCCACTGCCATTCAAACATCATTCAAATCCACTGTTACATCATTTCAAAACATCTCAGCTGCTGAAATATGAAAAATCAACCTTCAAATTCGGATTTGTGAACCCTCACGTCAACATGTCACTGGTACTCATGAGATCATATCTCAGTATCTTTGCAGCGTATCTATGGTCCTCCAAGCGGAGTCCAAATACACAGGATTCGAATGCAACAACAGCAGTAATTACAAGCCAAGGTCCTTGACATTGAATGACAGGATCACTGTGAATTATTTCATGTTCCATAGAGCAAACTGACAGTGTGACGCACACTGTCACACATACTGTACTAACACAATGCAGCCCCTGGATCTGCATCCACTCTCTGTTGACTGGCGCATTCAGCGCCATCAATTCATTAACACCTTGGTGGGAACAAATTCACACCCAGGTGCTAAGAGTGTTGGTTGGAGGTCCATTTGCGTGCCTTAATGTAGCAAGGTGAATGTAAAAACAGCCTTTCTATAACTTTTAGACCAGTCTCATTCCAAGGGACCTACTGTCCTGCACCATTTCCACTATTCCCTGCCCCAACACACCTGATCCGGCTCCTCGGCTAATTATCAAACTCTTCATGAGCTGTATCAGGTGTGCTGGAGAGTAAGAATACCTGAAACTGTGCAGGGCATTGGGTCCCCAGGACTGGGATTCAGAAACACAGTTGTGGGCTAACAGCAAGTTCACTAAGTGCAACATAAAACTTCTCAAAGTTCACAACTTAAAAGGTAGACACAGGAACTCTTAAAGAAGTCAGTTAGTGCTGAGGGTAGCTTGCGTGTTGCACCAGGCTTTAAAATGAGCGGTAGAGATCCAAGCCGGAAGTGCAACCAATTGTAAATAGTTGTCATATGGCAAAACAGCTTCTCTTATGGAAGTTCACCTGGTTTGTATTGATGCTGGAGGAGTACCATAGTTACTGTAATTTTAAAAACAATAATAAAATCCACTACTGGGGTTTTCACACACAAATGGCCATAAAGAACAAAAACAAACAAATGACTTGTATTTTAGGTCTTAGACAAAACAGGATACAAGTGGGTGGGGAAAACGCGCAGAGGGGGATCTGGAGAGCGGCTGAGCTGCGGTGCGGCAAGAGAAAGAGCAGCAAACGGTGAGAATGTAGGAGAACAAACTGTTCTAGACTGTTTTACACTATTTATTATATTTGCTGAAATTTTTGCTAAGACACTCTGAGGTTTCTGAGGGTTAAAAGAACTTTATTCAGCCAATATTTTTGAACTTTTTCCATGCCCACTCATTTCCATTCCATTATTCCACTTTTTTCAAAGTGTGCAGTGGAAACTTGCCTGGAGTGTGTATGAGGGCATTTGTAGGGAATCAGGAGCCCATTACTGTGCTTGTGTAACGCATCAAGATGGAGGTTTTGTTCCATCCTGGAGAAGAAGATAATGCCTGTAATGGCAGAGATGAGCTGACTTCACTAAATTGTTCTGGCTTGTTTCAGAACAAAGGCGAGAGCATGCCCCCTCCGTGTCATCTCGGCATGCAAGCCAAACCGCAAAAATACCCTGTTTCACAAGTTGGTGAATGATAAAAAGTTTCTGATTAAGGCCGGGGATGTTCTGTTTCTCCCGGATACGGGAACAGCGAGAGGATTAATCTTAAGGCAGTCTTTTTACTGCCTCTCAGTGCTGTTGTCGTCGTGGCGAAGTGACGCCCTGTGAATAATGGTGTGTCCATCAGGCGGGATCTCGGAGCCAGATTGGGATTTTCTTGGGGGGATAATACAAGCTGGGGACAATGGATGATTCATAATGTACAGTTTTAGCCAAGCAATTTTAACCATTGTAAGGAGGAGGGTATTAGGGCGATCCCATACTGCAGCGGAGGACGTGACAGCAGCCATTGTCATTGCACGTCTCAGAGGAGAGCCATGCTCGCATTATAAAAATGTGCTTTGTGATGCCTTATGTTGGAACAGCCATGTTAAGGTTTCAGAGCAGTTTCCAGGCCGTGAAATCGAAATTCTTACATTTCTATTATATTAGCTTTGTGCCGGTTATTCCCTTAAAGATGTCCTCCTAGTGTTTTTTATTTGTATAATTTTTTTGGTGATACTGCGACTTTACAGAGGAAATCACCACTAACAGAGTTGTCTGGCTTGCAGTCATGTGAGCAGCACCTGTCTATAGTGGGGCTTGGGATTTAGAGTGGGCCGACATCCATCAGTGGTTCAATTTGATATTTAATTTAGACTTTTATGGGCCTCAGAGAGGATGGCTGATACCATTTCTCAGTCTCACATCAGTCCATAGGGAGGAAGCATAAATTCCGTCTGGCTGTAGTGCAGGACCAAAACCAAGGCAGTGGTAGATTTACTGGGCATGCTGGACAGTGGCCTTGATAGTGCACTGACTGGGCCTTTTCTGACAGCTCTGTCTTCATTAAAATATCACTTGGAAACTGTCATGGTAAGCAAATTTCACAACTAAAAACGACTGGACATTTTTTCCTGTACCTAGCTGATGAAGCTGGCTCATGTCTCCTCATTTATATCCTCCAGAAAAACAGAAATGAATCAATTAATCAGTGAATCTGGAATGAATCACAAGACTCAGCAATATTATGCAAAATAATTTGGATTTATTTGATTTACGGTCATAGAAAGACAGGCAATATTCAGTAAGGGCAGTTTTCAAGGACCAGCACATAGCTTTATAAACTAATAATCTCCTAATAGTCCTTTTTAACGTAATTTATAGGTTCCTACATTAGCCTTTTTGTATTAGTAATTATTTCTAAAATACCAAAGCGCCATCTTTTCCTTCCTGGTCTTTCCCTGTCGCTGATTTATAGCTTTGTTCTGGCCCAGTGCTGTCTTGGCGAGGTGTGACATTTCAAAATATTTATAGCCCTGGCACATTAAAGACCTGACTCTGAAGGTGACCGGCTCTTCTTCCTCAGCTTCTTAATTAATGGAATCCGCTACTTGCTCTCCCTGCCTTATTTACCCACTCTCTACTGTTCAACTGGGGTGACGGAAGTGCCATTGGCCAAAACTCCCCACAAACACACTAATGTGCTCTACAGACAAGCTTCAGGAGCCCATTCCACACAGAAGTACCAAATCTTTAATATTTTATTGATCCGATCTAAGCCTTCTGCCCAAAGTGGCAATTAAAATTCAATTAAACTGACTGAAAGCATCATATTAAATTTCAGCTCTTTACGAGCTCCCGAAAATGCTGCAGGACAAATTTCGAAATATAATCACACCATTTTCAAATTATATCGTCCAGTTCATTCTCCATAAAAGTGACACTTTTAGGTATACTTCCAATATTTTTTACGTATAACCCTCTAATGAACAAAGTTTATAGCCTTTAAATCAATTATTATTGGGTTTTTAAAGCAAGCTGGGTGCTTTTGTTTTACACGCTACAATGTAAATTATTACAGTTTCCTTTTCCTCCAAAACTCCTCCGAAAATTAACTTTACTGGCACAGACTGCGTTGGAGTGGCAGAGAACTCTTAGCTCCAAGAGTAAACTCTGTTAATAAACTGAAGGCTGAGGCGCACACAAAGACTAGGAACCTACACATAAATGTTAGCATTAGTGTTAAAGTTTATTCACAATCTTAATATGAAAAATATACACAGTGGTTTGTGTACCTTTACAGTTGCCACAGACACAAACATGCATACACACACACACACACACACACACACACACACACACACACACACACACACACAGTCACAAATACATATATGTCCATGTGTGTGTGTAGATGTACATTAAGTTTTTAACCATTTTTAACCATCTATTACCTACATACCAAGTAAATCAATTAAACCAGTGCCCCTACCTGAGTCCAAATCTGCCCCTTTTGCCTCTTCTTTGTTTGTGTGCTCTTAAACTGCCTTCATTTCTTGTTCATATTTACAATTTGTTTAGCTTTAGGTCAGCCCTTAGCCTTAATGAAGCCACTTCCTTGCTGTAGCTTTCATGTGTCTTTGCTTTTCCTGTTTGTAGCTGTTAGCCATAGCTGCTAACCTCCTACCAGAGTACTTGTTTGTTCTTAGCTTTAGCTGTTAGCTTTTGCCATTAGCCATGAAAAGGAAGATTCTGAGACAAATGGAGATTTAGGCATGTCAAACTGAGCAAACACGAGTTTTGAACGTTGCACAGTGAAAATATTTACCCCAAAGACCCAGAATGAAAGTTTTTAATGATGTCTTTTTATGACAAATATTTGTAGATATTAGTATTCAGACAGTACACATAGTTCCTGTATTTGTCTTGAATAGATGTACAAACAGTCTCCCCAAAAGTGTAAAACATCTCCCAAAAAATGTATATATGACTATGGACTACGTTTTTAATAACTAGTCAACTAGTAAAATTGATTTTCAAGGCTTCAGTACTTTACATTTTTCCTTATTTTGTAGGGTACTTGTGGTCATGTGTGACTTTGAGTTAGCGTGAATCATGATTGCGGTGATCTGTACTCACGTTTGTCTTTAGTCACCTGAGAAAATAATAATTATAAAGCTGCTTAACTGAGCAGTAAGTGCTTATTCAAGTGTTTTAATGCATGTCGTTGTGTTTTTTAGCCATTTCCAATCATGGCTACTATAACATCAAGGAGATGTTGTGTTTCCCACCAAAACCAATTTGTGCTTTTACTGTAATGTGACATAGTTACGTATTTTTTTAACATGATTTAGACACAGTAGTCGCCCTTTACTCTGTATGAAACTTTTAACATAAATGTTCAAAAAGCCTAAAATGCTTTTACATTAACTTACAGAATAGTTATGACTTCTTCTGTAAAGTTACCATTTTCAAGATACTTGTTTTTTTGGACAGTAACAATATATATATTTCATCATATACTGTACATACAGGAGAGGTTCTCACGCTCAGAAAAGACTGAGCTGATTTACATAGAAATATTACATGGACCTGTTTGCCCTGCTGTTGCTTCACATGTCGCGCTGATATGAATTACACGGTTTAGCACTGTGTGTGGGGAAGTGAGAGGTCATTATTAGGAAACTTCCCTCTGGGTGTTCCATATTTGGTTGCCCTGCCTGATCATTTCCTCAGCAGCCTAACCCGCCACCTGCCACAAACATGCCCACTTGCTCCATAGGAGAACATGACAGTCTTGCTCAACCTGGTCTCTAATGATGTCATAGGGAGAGGGGGTGCAGCACAAGTGAGAAACTGAGAGTTAAGTTTAGATCCAGGGTAAGGGTTAGGGTTGAAATTAAGGTTAGAGACAGAGAGAGCGTTATGATCAATTTAATACAAATTTAGTTAAAGAGCATGCACAAAGAATAAATGTATGAATATAAATGTATATGTATAAATGTATATGTATATATGTGTATGTATATATATATATATATATATGTATGTATATATGTATGTATATATATATATATATTAGGGCTGGGAAGTTAACGCGTTAATTAGATTAATTAATCACAGGAAAAAATAACGCGTTAATATTTTTAACGCACTTAACGCGTATAGACATGTGACGTTACACTTTGTAGAACTGCAGCCAGATACTCTTGGGTAGAGCTGGGATACTCGGCTCCCTCTGAGTCACTCAGTAAAGTGATCTGGATCTGCGAGTCACTATACGCCGGTAGATTCACTCATTAGCC
>JBBPCW010000001.1:23262187-23273283 GCA_037974425.1 Phenacogrammus interruptus
CCCCCCCCCCCCCCCCCCCCCCCCCCCCCCCCCCCCCCCCCCCCCCCCCCCCCCCACAACACTTAGACAAGAGGGAAAAAACAGAAACATGGAAAACAAAACAAGAACAAACATGGCAACAGCATTTGTTTAAATGCATTTCAAACAAGCGCATGGGATTCGAGCCGTTAATTTGGCCACCTATGAAATAAGGACTTTGTTTACTTGCAATGAAGGCTTTTTTTTTTTTTTATAAAAGGAGAGGGTGAGGTCAGGTGATATCGCACGTAACTGCAGTCAAGCCTTTAAAAAAGAGTGGACATTCTGTCTTTTATTGAAGAATGTTGCATATCATCACATTACATATCGTACTGCGGATTATTTTCAGATTTTGTAAATAATAGGCGTTGGGTTCCAGTAGCATTAGAGGCTGCCGTGGTATAGCCTAAAGCCAATTAGCACCTTTTCTACAAAGTAATGAATGGGCGTCGTGCTTTAGTGAGGTGTGTTGGTGCAGTTTGGACACTTAACCAGAGCGGTCCTGTGTGTGCTGAAATGAATCGTTTAATTAAAAACGTAAACGCCAAATTCTTTCATTTTATTTGTTTCTCGCTTTGTTTTTTTCTGTCTATCATTTATACCTTTCTTTCATTTCTTTGTTTGCGTTTATCGTTCTTTCTTTATTTGTATTGCATTCTCCTGCCGTCATTTCGATTTCTTTCGTTCTTTCTTTCTTTCTTTCTTTCTTTCTTTCTTTCTTTCTTTCTCTTTTTTCCATCCTTTCTTCATTCTTCTTTCCTTCTTTCATAATTCTGTGTACTTTCACTTTCCTTCCTTCCCTTCTTCCCTTTTTCCTTCCTTGTTACTGGTTATCGGTGGCTAGTCGAATAATTAGTTGTTAATTGTTAATTTAATCTATACACGTGATCTCTTTTTATTTTATTTTGGGAAAACTCGACATAAATTTTAAAAAGAATTTCAAACACAAATGTCCAAATGTTTTTCAGTGAGAAATACTAGAATGCCATAAATACAGAGACAGGGAGCAGTGTGGGCAAATGCAGTTTGGGCTCGAGTCTCATCACAACGTTTTAGAGTGGAAATGATGGGCCCAGGGCCTCAATACGGCATACTGTCCTTAGCATTAAAAACACACAATTATACACTTCGTTTTAGGGGTGCATGTTTGTCTAAAATAAAAAGGAATCAAACAACAAATAATGAAAATAGATGCGCAATTGTGACATCAATTGTGACGTTAAACTAAAGTGTCCGGAGGTGAAATTCATACTTTAGTCACGCGCTTTATAACACGGCTCACTCGTGCAGGGTGGATTTAGGAAGTGGTAGAAAATTATCAGCCCACTGTGGAAATTAGTGGTGCACTAATGTGGGACACACGTGCCACTGAAATGGTCAACAATTACTTTTTTGGGGGGGTGGGGGGGTGGCTTTAATCAACCTCCAATGTTTCGTTCTGATCGAGTCTTCCAGTATAAGCAGCAGCATCTCGCGCTGGAATAATAAAGAGCCCCCCGTTACCTGATGGTTCATCATAGCTGAATCCCCTCGACGTTAGAGGTGATTAGAGTTAACGGAGATTACTGAAGCCGTGTTATAATGGCTCAGAGACCGCGGGACAGTGCGCCTGGGCCACTTTAGTGCTGCACCCACCCTCCCAAACACACTCCCCACCACACACACCCTCCCCAGAATGATTATCTGCTTGGCTCCAAAGGAGAATCTGGTATGAGTGGAATTAAAACAGACTAATGTGGCTGAGGTGAGGAGAACCCAGTTGACCTGTTCGTGGATGCAGCCGGTCACAAACAGCCCTGATCGCGCTTAACCGCACTTTTCTGCGCTTTTATTTATTAAACATGTCATTATTATTTGACCGTCCGCTATTTGAACGTTAAAGAACCGATTATTGCTGAGAAAAACAGATCAAAGATTCACCTACACTACAGAGTCATCAGTATAAACCCCGAGTCTCAGAAGCTTTATTAGGGGTAGGGGGGGGTGACAAACAAACAAGAAATACCAAACAGAAACTCTACATTTAACACATTTATATTTTTGCCATTAAACGATTAAAATTGTAAACTCGTGTAATTATTATTTTTATATTTTTTCTAGTAACAAGAATTAGATTGGTTTAAAAAATGCCTAAATTAAAGGATACACAAATCAGGTTTTGAACAACAATTATTTGAACATTATGATAATTACTATACTTTAAACTATACAACAACAACAACAACAACAACAACAACAACAACAACAATAATAATAATAATAATAATAATAGTTGTTCCTAAAACAAAACAGCTTAAAATAATAGTGAGCGTACTGCATTAACTGTTAAATGTTTCTGTGTAATTCTGAGTTTTTTTAAATAATATATTTTCATCGCGTTTTATAATTGTTGAAAGGACTGTTTGTGATTATAACAGTAAAATCAGTGAAATTCTTTTACTGTTGCCGAAACCCGCAGAAAAGGGTGTCAGGGTACCGGCGGTAATTCTAGCGATTTTCTTGAAAAGCGCAAAATTACGCTTTGTAATGCGCACGCTTTATTTCCCCCTCCTAACAAAATGAACAAATTACAACTTGCCTGTTTGTTTTATTAAAACTGGAGCATCCAGCGGTGCATAACGCAATTTTAAAGCGTTTTTTATATTTGAGAGTTTTTAGAATTATTATTTTAACTTTTTGCCCGAATGCATTATTTTTATTTGCCGCGGGATTAAATCTGTAATCCGAAACTGCTGTCAGTCAAACTGGAGGCCGTTTACCGCCAGATGGCGCTAAAGCGCTGCATATTTTACCCAACAGACCCACAAAAAGACTCAAAAAGATCTTCAACATTTTCCTGGGAACGGAGAGTATATATGCTGTACCCCCAAACCACCCCTCAAACACACATGCACTTACTTTACTAGTCCATGCTGTTCAGCAACGGGAGTACCAAACGCCATGCACACTGTAGAATTTACAGTTAGCCGCGAAACTTTTCGTAGTGTTTGAGTAGCAGGGACCCAGCGTCATCTCACTTTAGGTCACACAGAGTTCAGCCTAACGAGATCATTTAGAGCATTGCCTGATACAAGAATAAAAAAATAAAAGAGCGTTCTGAAAAAGCTGATACAAATAGCAAAAAATACGTTTTTGCTACAAAAACTTAAGACAACTCTTTACGTTTTTTTGTTACTCGTTTGGTTGGTTTTCTTTAATTATGTGTCCTAACTGAACAGATTCCCCCAAAACAACCTTAGTTTATCTCTTACAGCACGTTGAGGAAAAAAACAAGACAGGAGTTGCCCCACTATAGGCCTTCAGAAATCAGCAATTTTAGTATCTAAAATCTATTTGCAGTAAAAAGGTCCCCTGTAAATTTGGTAGACTTATTCTACACTTAGGAGCGATTTTAAATTTGAAGTGTATCAGGCTCCCCGGCCATTTTTGGAGGCAATGTTTCTAAGCGGCTGTAGGTCTAATATGAGAGTCTCCGTAGGCTTGAGATTGTCTCCCTATTTTACTTGAAATGGATCCTCTACCCCCCCTAATGAATCCAAACGCAGCTGGGCATGTCCCACACCGACACCGAGAGCTTTAACCCTAAACTGACCTCAATCTGACACCACCAGATGAAATTTTACCGCACGTTAATGTCATCTTGGGCTTCACTGGATGACTTCCCTTCATACAGTGCATGCTTATTTTACTCTTCACTGTAAACCAGTCTCCAAAAAACAACTCCAATAAGATAACACCATTCTCAAGAAAAGTTAGCCCTAATTCCAAACTTAAAAAAGACAATTGCACCAAAACGCCTATTAACATCCTCCCTGGTCATTTTGGTGTCTAATGTCTATGTTTGTTTTTGCAGAATTTTTGTATAATCTAATTTGCACATTGACATGCGCACGAGCCAATCTAAATTACATATTACTTACTTTTATTATTATTTTGAAGCTCAGCCGCTGAATTCAGTACTAATATTAATTTTAATTTTAATTTTAACTATTTTTTAACCCGGTTTGTTCAGAGACCTACTGCATGTGTGTTCCTCAATTAAAAGACTTTGAAATAGCCCCGAAATAAATTAGAATCATTAAAATTATGAAGCCAGTCCAAATGGGTGCTTGCGTGTCTGCTCGAGCTCACCTGCCTCTAACGCACCTTCATCTCCCTGCTTTTACTGCAGCATTTCTTAATACAGAGCATATTCATGCACTTACCATAGTCCTCCTGGAAACGTCATGGGCTTATCTCTGTGTGTATTTGTGTGTGTGTATGTGTGTGTGCGCGCGCGCTTGCATTTAGTTCATAAGGAGAAATTTGGAGTCGCCAATTTTTTAAAGCGCAAAGTTGCCCCGTCACCAGAAAGGAAGTGAGAAATATGGAATGAAAAAAGAAAAAGAAAGAGAGGCGGACTCTCTTGCTGCCCGATGTGATGTCCGCAACGACGACCCTCACTTTCTGCTCTTCTCCTCGCGCTGCCCTCCCCCTTTTATGCCAGGAATCGCTGAGAAATCCGCATCTCCGCTGCAAAACGCGCAAGAACTTTAGCGCGGACAATTAGGCCGGTGTTTTTACTGACCGTGCGATTCCACTCCTGTGCGAGAGAGTAAAACAGACCCCTGCTGCAAATTCATTAAAAAGGAACAAAATAAATAAAATAATTAATAATAAGATTATGGAGCTTCAGACCCAGCCCGAGTGATGTGATCGGCTATCGATAAAGACGATGATGTCACGAGCGCGGTGGTGTGTGTGTGAGTGTGTGTAAGTGTATGTGAGTGTGTGTGTGTGTGTGTGTGTGTGTGTGTGTGTTGGCACTGATGGTGGCTAAATATTAAAAGGGGATGGGTGACCTCTTTGGATTTTGAGCTCAAAAGGGAGCCTGGTATGAAGGGGGGAGAAAAGGGCCAGCAGCGTTGGAATCGATGGCCCGGGCATCGCTCCTCCTCTAAACTTCAAGCCCCCCCCCCCACCATGATTGATGATCGCGAGCCGCTTTGATAATTGACTACTCCCGATGCGAGGCGCCGATTTCCAGCCTGAGATGCGATTGGACGAAAGGACACGTTTAAACACTTTCTCTCGCTGTGTTTAAAAAAATAAAAAGAAAGAAACAAAGACTGTTTTTTCTTGTGTGGGAAAGTTCATTCTACTCCAGAAAGGGGTGTTCAAAAGGCCTTAATAGTCAAACTGATTCAGACTTCTCAGGAAGGGATTGAAATGATCAGTATGGTGACAACAAAAAACAGAATAACGGAGACCGGTATTTTGCACACTGGCTGCTTAAAGAAGGTTAAGACTGGCGGAAAAAGTATATTTATATAGTAAACAAAAAAACGTAATTAATTGAAGTATTGTCACCAAAATAGGACGCGTTAACTTTACAAACATGTTGTTATATAAGTCCCATTAAACGCAAATTGTTTGAGTTTTTTTTTCTTTTCTTCTTCATTTCTCCTCTGTAAGAGAAGCTCTCCCCTGTATAGTTGAAGCTGTCCTCTCTCACTCGCTCTCTTCTTTTTTCCTACCCGTTTTCGGGTGAACCACACCCCCTGCTTTCCGATTGGCTAGTAGCTTAGCCAGATTACCTACAAGGATCTGCTATTAGCCAATTAAGAGCCAAGAGGGCGGCCTGTGGGCAACCAATCACAGCATGAGAGGGCTGTGGCTTTGCGAAGTGGCCACGCCCTCGATGTCAGAGGAGCGCTTGGGACGCCTATACTCAATGCCACCACGGTGTGGGCGGGTTTTGTCGGAATACAGGTGTGACGAACAAACCCCGCCCCTCCTCCAGAACATAGTGGTGGGCGGGGTCGAGGCCAGCGCCACTTCCGGGTTCCGTCATTCCATTCTCCCGCCGATCAGCTCGGCGAAGTGACTCCGTACTATAAGCAAAGCTAGCAGCCAACCTGCCAACACTCGCTGACACTCACTCATCTCAGACCGAGATAGACGAAATATACCGCGGGGGGGGGCGGGTGAAAAAAAACCCCGAAGAGATCCAAATCGCCACTCTTCTTTTTTAATTTCTTCTTTTCTTTTTTTCTTTTTTCGGCTCTTCTTTCTTTTTTGTGTTCTTTTCTTTCTCTACCTTACCAGTGATCATAAACCAAGACAAGAAAGCGGACCGCAGGCGTTAAAGAAGACGCGGAGTTTTTGGGGGTTGTTGATTTTGTTTTTGTTTTATTGGGATGAAAACGGACTAAAAAAAGATTCATCGTCTCTTGAACATCATCAGGCACCATCATTCATTCATTACCTTGACAACCTCTGGCTTTGATTGACAGCCGGAGTGGCAAAAAGCCATGAGACACGACAGTTTAGTTACATGCACGTTGTTGATGGCTCGATTGTAACCTTCAGTTTTTTTGGTGGGGGGGGACTTCACGTTTTTTTTCTTTTTTGGGGGGGGGACGACAACGAGGAGGACATTTTTTTTGCAAAAAAAGTCTTCCCGATGCCTGTGCTCGGCGTGAACTGTACTGGAGAATAGGAGAATTCACGAAAGGGGGAATCTTACCACTAAATCACTTTCTTACCGGACTGGGATATTAAATATACGACACGTCCAGGAGTTTATTGGAGCGCAGCCTGATGGCGCAGAGGGTAGGTCTGCAATCTCCAACACTCACCTATACAACATACAGCACTATAGGAGGGCCTCGGCGCTGGCGGCTTCTTCCCAATCTGCTGCTGCTGCTGTCTAACGCCGTTTATTTCACTTTTGATTTTTTGTTTTTGTTGTTTTTTGGTTTTTGTTTTTTTGCCTCGCCGCATCTCTCCTTCTGAAGCGGTGTGACAGTCCGTGCCGGGCTCAGCAGCAGCGAGGCTTTACTGACATAGCAACAAAAAGTGGGGAAAAAGAGAAAACCCAGGGCTTTGCAATGTTTTTGGTAATTACAAATAATTTACACTAAACTTTACGCTCGAGCACACCGGGACGGTTCTTCTTCTACTTCTTTTTCTTCTTATTCTTCTGCTACTTCTTTTACTTCTTCTACTTCTTCTCCTTCTACCTCCCAGTGCCGCGCCGAGAATGGGATTGCTTCTGACCTTACAACCATTCTCATTTTAAACAAAAAAGCATATTTCAATTTGGTTTTGGATTTTCTACAGAATAGTCGGTTTCCGTCATTCACTCTCAATCTGACTTTCATGTGTTTTTATTTCAGTACGATGAACTGGCCCATTACGGCGGGATGGACGGGGTGGGAGTTCCAGCGTCCATGTACGGGGACCCCCATGCCCCACGGCCGCTGCCCCAAGTGCACCATCTAAACCACGGGCCGCCGCTGCACGCGAGCCAGCACTACGGCGCCCACGCGCCCCATCCCAACGTAATGCCCACAAGCATGGGCTCAGCGGTCAACGACGTTTTAAAGAGGGATAAAGATCAAATTTACGGGTGAGTGGCATTATTATTATTATTATTATTATTCTCTTCCTCACGCCCACGCTCTTCTTTCCTTTTCTCCCCCGCCGCTACCTTATTTCACTTCACCTGAGTCCTGCTCGGAACATTTTGAAACATTATGCATTGAATTTTTTTATTCAAAGCCAACTATTAGCAATGAAACTACAACGTTGGCCTGACGCTTGTTTTTTTTATTTACTGGAGAGAGAGGTGTCTTGAGTCAAGAGCAAATTACACTGTTTTTGGCTAGTGATTGGAAAACTTTTTCTTGTTAAAACTTCAAAAATGAAGATTGAAGACGACAAAATTTGAGCTATAAGCGCAGTCAATATAATTGCGGTAAACACATTCGAGGCTGTCACTGCTGTAATCTGGCATTCTGTCTTTAACACCACGAGGCTTTTTTGTATTTATGTGGTTAGAAAGAAAACAGTACTAAAAGAGAAGTTGTAAAGCTCGCGGCGCGGAGTGTTAAACACTAATCTGAAACGCAAATGACTGCGTCTGCTAAGAAGTGCTGAACTACGGCGGATAAGTATCTGTTTTCCTCTATTTTTGTGATTCACCCTCCAATCTACACGTTATCTCTCAGTGTGCGTTAAGTAGCAGTGGTTGCTCGGAAAGGCCAAACTAGAGTTACACTCTAGCTCCAATGTAAACAAGCAGCTATCGCGTGCCCTCCTGTTTAAAAAGGCACAAACACTTCTCTTTAGGCCAAAACCACAGCTAGGACTGAAGCTTTTCCCCTCTTCTTGCAGTCACCCTCTGTTCCCTCTGCTTGCTCTGGTCTTTGAGAAGTGCGAGCTGGCCACGTGCACTCCCCGCGAGCCCGGGGTGGCGGGCGGCGACGTCTGCTCCTCCGACTCCTTCAACGAGGACATCGCAGTGTTTGCCAAACAGGTCACTACACACTACTCCCGTGTATTTCTTTCCTTACACAGGCCACTTCCATTCAACCCCATACCACACTAAAAAGTAAAGAAGCCTAAAGATAGGAAAATATAAATGTAATATAATGTATAATGTGTAAATACCACTAAAATATTTTTTTGCACAAAAGTTTAATTTTAGTCTCCAGATAAAAGTGCATGCAAATGTTAATTTATTGCACGTGCATATTACAGTGTACACTGATGTTATTTTAGTAATATAACAACAGCAATAACAACAGCAACAACAACAATAATAATAATAATAATAATAATAATAATAATAATAATAATAATAATAATAATAATAATAATATCAGTAACAACAACACCAACAATAATCATAATTATTGTATAGCGCTATAGTTTTTGTGAATAATATAAATAGCATAAATGTTTTTTTTTTTTTAAATAACTATTTTGTTTGGTGGGCTCTTTCAGGTTCGCGCAGAAAAACCTTTATTTTCTTCAAATCCAGAGCTGGACAATCTGGTAAGCCTCGACCTCGTGGACACTTGTTGTTTTCTAGCATAGTGTGGCGTGCTGTGTCACTCATATTTTGTGACCCCTATTATGTGCAGGTTATCGGGGGTAGTAGGTCCTATATGGGGAGGGGGAGGTGATGGTGGTTGTGGTACAACAACCACAGCCCAGATGTTGGGCAGGTCTCTAAAGCCGCGGAGGGGTGTCTGATTGAAGCACGGGGAATCTACCAAAAGCCCCATCTCGATTATCTGAAGTGGACTGTGATTCACTGTTGAGGCGATTTGCTAGAGTGTTGCCCCCTGCAATCAAGCATGTGTCCGCTTAACAGTGCACAAAGGCGTGAATTTTATTAATTTCCCATTCATTGATTTTTATTATTGCCTTCTGCTATTTAGTAATATTGTAACAAATGTAATTAAAATATATTTAAAATGGCATTTATTGCTAATTTGACGCGTTATTTATAATTAAAGAAAATATAGCTTTTGTTCTACTAATGTGCACTAATATTTATCAATAAAAAATGTGTTTTGCTCTTTGCAGATGATACAGGCGATACAAGTATTACGGTTTCACCTTTTGGAATTAGAGAAGGTAATTTCTCCTTTTCTTATATTTGGGTAGTGTGGTGAAAAAAAAGCATGCAAAGAAAGTGGATCTGATACAATAAAATTTTTTTTTTTTAATGTATTTGTTTATATATATATGTGTGTGTGTGTATATATATGTATATATATATTTATTTATATGTGTGTGTGGTGTGTATTTATACATTTTAAAATAAAAATGTGTGTTTAATTTATTGGATCTACTTATCAACTTTTTACAATAGGCGCGGCAATTGTATCATTTTTGTCAGCCGTACTTTTTATTACTTTTAGAATAGTTTTAAGTGCAATGAGTGACAGGACTTGTGCGATGTTTGTTCTTTTTTCTGTCCAACTTGTTGCTCTGGTCTCCTGAGGATAATAAGCACTGCAACAATTTCACTATTGTTTCCCTTCGCCTTGGCCGATCGTGGCCCTTCAGTCTGGACGGACCACGCTGACTTTCCCTCCTGTCCCCTCTCCGCCCTTAGGTGCACGAGCTCTGTGACAATTTCTGCCATCGGTACATCAGCTGTTTGAAAGGGAAAATGCCTATAGATTTAGTTATAGATGAACGGGACGGCAGCTCGAAATCGGACCACGAGGAACTCTCGGGATCTTCCACCAACTTAGCCGATCATGTAAGTAACACGGCCTTAATTCCTCTTTATTTTGACACGCCGCTGTGCCAGGATGGTGGGTCCGGGACGTGGGCCGTGTATGCGCGTGGCTTCACTGGCCTAGAGGAAAAAGCTGTGTTGTCTGAGACCTACTTGAAGTTGCCTTGAACTCGCTGTTATTGTCTACATGGAGGTTGAACTTTGCTTCACCTTTTGCTGTGAACTGCGCCCTGAACTTCATTTGGGAATTGAAGTTTGGATTAAAAACAAATAATGATGTATGTTGGTGCAGGAATTTGCGGTTGTAATTTTGGAACGAGTTTTCCATGGCCTACTTGTAGTTGCATTTGGAAAAATTGCCTGAAATCAAGAATTGTGACCGAAACAGTGAAAAACAAGCAGAGTCGGGGATGCAGTGGAGAAACGGGCTGTGTGTCGCTGTCTTAATTGTGGTGTGTGTTGAATTGCAGTAATTGTGCATTAAGAAATGTACCCTGCGTTGGTGCAAAAAGTAAAAAAAAAATTCCATACGGACTAAACGTGCCCTGTTAACGGTCACGGCTCGTGTTCCCGGTAGTTCGGTGGCCGAGTTAATGTGTTTAATTGTTGCTTATTGATTGCCTCGCTGTTCCCTCCGCAGTGGCCCGTTTTACGGCCTTTGGGCTCCGCCACTTTTTACACGCACCTTGAAGTGCGAGGGTCTTTGCATTTGAAAATCGATAGTCGTGGTTTGAACGGGTTTATTTCTCCGCAGTAAACGCGGCTCTGAAATAAAAAAAACGGCCCCACGCGTTGTGCATATTTTGGTTCTATAATATTAGCTTATAATTAACCAAACCGCACCGAAACACTGCTGGACTGCTCGACATGCTTAACGCGTATCAGCAGCACGAACCTCAAGCCTATTAGGAATGAAAGCAGATTGGAGTTGCTGGGTAAAGTCACTCCGCTGCATCTGCTGGGTCTCTGGCTGGGTTTCGGAGAGTCCCGCTGCTTTGCCGTGACTATTGGAGAGCCACACACACACACACACACACACACACACACACACACA
>JBBPCW010000001.1:23273672-23292670 GCA_037974425.1 Phenacogrammus interruptus
ACACACACACACACACACACACACACACACACACACACACACACACACACACACACACACACACACACACAAGAGATAAGAAAAGACAGAATGAAGGTAGATGTGTGGATGTTCGCTGGATAATATTCCGCTTGGAGAATATGTGCAGAAAACCGAGGCGTGCTGCTGTTTACGCAGGCCAGATTAGATAAACTAGCCTGTTTAGGTCCGTGGCAGATGGTGGACGATCAAGCCAATTTCAGGCGCTGTCTCTCGCTCCGTCCAGCCATGGGCTTCTTTCTACATTAGAAATCCACTTCTGATCCTTTAGGAACCCACATTTGCAAGACAGGTCAACGCTCTACATACTGACCACCTCATTAGGACTTTTATTTTATTGCTTTCTTGCTGCAGAAGTTGAGGTTTTTAATAATTGAGCATCACTTTCAAAAGACAGTGCAAAAACTAACTTCGGCTCAGTATTAGTTGCCTATAGCTGCTATATGGAGTACTGCTCTATGTTTTATATGGTATTTGTATTCATTTGGATACTGAGCCCACATTTGAAGAACAGTTATTTTTGTTAGTATTTTTAGTGCTGTTGGGGAGAAAAAAAACAGTTTGGCCTTCAGGTGTAATTATACAGCTTGTTTTAAAGGCTCTCTGATCTAATGGGGAGACTGTTGTTATGGCCCCATGTCAAAAGCCCAGGCCCTTTCCCCTTCATTCCCCAGGCTCTGGCTGAGCAGGCAGTGGGGAAATGTTTGGGCTGCAAGTGAACACTCAAGAAGTGCAGCTCACTTAAGCAAACACATCAGACCCTTTTTTGAAGCGGATAGCCAGATGCTTTGTTTTAATAATTTCTGTTTTTTTATTCGGCTGTGTTTTATTATTCATTTCTAGCACATTTTTTGAGTTGGAGAGGGGCAGGCAATTTGATAGTTAGATATGGTAATTTATTTAGTTAGAATCTCTCACGTCCATTTTTCTTTGCTTTGCTATGCATTTTTAATATATAGCCCAGGGCTACATCTCATTTGGTGAAAGTTGGTTTGCTGGGGATGATGAGGCTCTTCGCCATAAAGGAGACAGGCTGTGGTACCAGTGCTCATCCTTTCACCCTCATCTACTTGATGCAGGGCCTAATAACCACACATACATTTATTTATACTGCATAGTCTTTGAGAATTGTCACGCTGTTGATTACGGACATTTGTTTACTGTTCCCCTCAATGTGTATATAATCTGAACCAGACAGTTCTATTCGTACCGAACCATAGATTGTTGTGTTTTAATTAATAAAATGAAATTTCACTCTTTTGTCTGTAACATCCAGTTATTAATTATTAATCCAATTAATGCATACTAAGTATTATCTGTGCTAATGAATTTGTCTTTTGTGTCTGCTATTATAGCTGTATGGGATTTTTTTTTAAAATCAAGCCCTGAGCTGCACTTTTTCCTCCCTCCCTTCCTCCCTCCCTTTGCAGCTGAAATCATTTCTCGACTTGTGCATAGTTGGAGACTGCTATGCAAAAATATTGTGGCATGTTTGTTTTTGGCACTTTCTCCCCTAGCTGCTTGCGGCTCGTGCTCGTAGCTCCTACCGAGGTAATGCGTAGGTTATCTAAGATCTGCGTGGCCGACCTGAAAAACAACAGTATCTGGATGCCATTGCTTAACACCAGCATTTCCCACATGGGCACTGAAGTGAAATATGCTCAGAGCAATAATATTGCTGCTTGTCCCACGCGGTGAATTACAATCAATTCATAAATCAATTAAAAGTGCAGTGTCTCTCTTTTACGGAGGCTATTTACATGGTCCTTGCTCCGTGATCGACTACTTCAGGCCTCCGTGTTTGCATACATATAGCCTACAGGGCTTCTAAAGCCAGTGAACCGTGCATTTACTTAGTTCTGGGGGTCTTCTAAATTAAGCAGCACGTGCAGACGTACTCCAGTAGGATTCCCCCCTTTTCAGGCCATGCATTGCACAATAGCATTCACCACCTCTCACAATTGTTTTGTGATAGGATGATGTCTGACTCTACATATCCTATTTGATTAGTGTTAGAAAGCTCAGGCCTGCTGGCAGGCCTCCCCCATGAGCCCCGCATGCCGGGCTGCACTCACTTGTTGCTGTGTGCTCTAAGTATGCTGCAATCTCTTGCTTTTCAAAGATCTACTTGACAGTGTGGACACTATAAACAGTTTCATAATATGTAAACAACAAAGACACATTTGTAACGCATAATCAAAATCGATACTTTTTTCTGTTGATACTGTTTTAGTTGTTTTTTTGTACTTTCTTGTGGTGAGATGTTTGCATGTTTAGTTAAATTACTGCTTCAGATTGCTGTTATCTGCAGACCCTGGAATAACAGTTACCTGTGCGATACACACAACGCACCTAAGAGAACTGTCAAACGTCAGTTATTTGATACTTAATTAATACTCCTTTCCCATTCTTGGGTATAATTGACGGCCTTGTAAACACACAGAGGCCGCAAGTCGAACTGCTCAACCCGGGCCTGCGTAATTATGTGAGAAGTTCAACAAAAATGTGTGAGGAGCTTTAAGTGCGGGACGTGTTTTGAGCCGTCAGGTGGGGATTATTTATGGTGCGATATGTTTCGTGTGTGTCAGCATGCCACGATGATGTAGCTGCGAGTCCTTCCAGCTATAATGGCATGCGTCCTCTCATGGCGCGCGCTGTTCTCAGCCTGCCTTGCCCCTCACATGCATTCTTCTGTAAGTACATTGAGTTTCCTGGGAATCGGAACACAATCCAGTGACAGTGCTAAATCAATTTTATTTGAAATTTTAAGGGATATTGTGGTGGGGGCTGGAGTGGCTTGTAATTTGATGGGCAGGGCAGGTGTGTGTCAGTGAACAAGGGTGGATAGCGACAGATCAGACGTTCTCCGGTGGGCTCCTGCTCTACAGGCTCTCCCCCTCCCCATATCGTCTCATGCTTTTATATTAATTACAACTTGCATTATCAGCCGTGAGTCTGTGACCCCAGCCAATAGAAAAGGCTACCCCCAGAGACAGGTCTTGGTTGTATCTTATTTTCCATCTTCTCCTATTGTGCTGCTCCTGTGTTTGCTGGCTGCTGCTCCTCTCCTCCCGGTAACAGTGCTCTTTAACACAATTAGGGAAAAGCATGGAGTGAACCATGTTTGACTCCTAATTATCCCAGACTACAGGGAATAGTCACATGAACAGCTTATTTTATTTATTTATTTCTTTTTTGGGAAGATAGAGGGGGGGGGGGGGTGAGATTGATGAGGGCCTTTTGGGTGACGCTCTCTCTCTCTCTCTCTCACTCTCTCTCTCTCTTTTTTAACAGCTTGTTTGAACTTTAATGGACTCTGGGGAGTCCTGACAACTGTTTTGTTGTGTTGTGAGGCCTGTGTGTGACGAGCAGCCCTCTGACTGGTGCAGAGAGAGGGGGAGATAATGAGAGAGAGAGAAAGAGAGATAGAAAGAGAGAGAGAGAGAGAGAGAGAGAGAGAGAGAGAGAGAGAGAGAGAGAGATGGGGCCACTGCATTATTCATACCCGCTGTTGCTTTTGTTGGGGAGCTGAGTGAGGAAACTTCACACTGCCTGATATGATTGTAGTGATATTGGTTGTGTTGTCGAGACAGGCAAGGAGGAAATCTGTGTCGCTTGTTTGTTTGGGCTAAAGATGATAACACTGTACGTTGGAGGGCTGTTTTCTTTGGTTTTCACGTGGCCCAGTCACCGTTTAGTTCTTTCTGAGACCTAGAACAGGGCGCCTGAGGAGGTTCAGATTCTGTAGACTAATTTATCACTGATTGTGAAACTGTGGCGGATGTTGCACAATGTAAGAGTGCACTGAACTGCTTCTGTAGTTATTGGTTACTTCTGGACAGAGTTGATAAAATTGTCTTGTATTTTCCGCAACATATCACAATAACATCAGACAGAATTTACATTTACATCTTTGAGCTCCTTTACTAACATTTGTATGTGTTTTAGATTTTTCACTTTAGGCCCATTTATGACATGTTGCTTCATACATCAGTAATTCATTTATACATGACAGTTTCCAACCTTCTTATAACCTTTTGAATTAAACAGGCTGTTACTATAAAAGACATTTATAAGTAAATGTGTAAATGACCTTCCCTTTATTGTGCCTCAAGCAGCTAACCTCAGTGTAAATGTGGGAGCCTTCATTATAGACTTTGTAGATGGATATATGCAAATTAGTTCATGACACTTCCATATGTGTACTCCATGGACAGAAAGGGGAACAATACTTTTTGAAAATTTGTGTTTACTGTACTTTTGATTTTAAAAAGTGGAGAAAACCTGGTTTTGCATGATATGAGCCCTTTAATAAAGCCCATGTTTGGGAATATTGGTACTCTGTGCTAAAAAAGGAAAACAGCCATGGCTTGTTTTTAATTATATGGCTTCGTTCTATTTTTTCTCTTAAAATTGCACCAAAAGAGAACTTTACTTAGCACTTTAGAAGTTAATCAGACAGAAAGGAAACCTGATTTATTTAAGTTTTTTTCTTTCAAAACAAACAGAAACACCCACAAAAGCCATTCTTTTTACTTCATAAATGCAGTACAAGAAGGTGTTTGCTATTATATTGACAGCAAGAAATACTGAAATGTGCAATTTCACTGTGTATTACACATACACTTTTTTTTGTATGTGTAATACACTAGCTGGGCCATATATTTGAGGCCTGTCTTGCCGGCAGTGGGTGTTTCACCTTCAGGAAGTGGAACCCAGTCATTTTCTTTCCTTAAAACAACAACGGCACATTCTAAGTACATGAGTCTGGCTCAGCTGAACTATATTATACACGCTGTTTTTTTTCCTTCTTTTTGTCTTTTTCTTTTACTCTCTCCCTCCTTTCCTTCCCTGTTTTATGACATTTGCTCTGGAGACATGATGGTGCTGTTATGGCTGAAGTGAATGTCATTCCTGTCGCTGTGAAATTACTCCGAAATTACTAAAAGAGCAACTTTGGAGTCGTCGAGATCTGGAATCGGTTCCTTTTCTGCATGGCCTGGCTTGGATAAATAATTTACCGTCCAGCTATGCTGCTCCTTTTGCCCACTTTTGTCCATGTCCATGTTTTTGTCTCTTGTCTCTCTACTAAACGGTTTTTGCAAGCTTTTATCTGAAGACCATGCGGCGAACAGCTGACTCTAAGAGGTCGGATCGGACCGGGAGGCCTGTGTTGTGCAGCCCACAGCTGGGAGCAGTGCCTCGGCCTGCAGTCATGGGCGGTCCGCTAGAGCGGAGCGAGCGCACTGCGTGGGCAAGCACTGGTCAGCAAACACCTTGGCCCTTTTTTCCCCCCTCTGTGTGTCTGCTTCCCGTTTGGGCAGTCAGCTGGACACACGCTTGATTGCACTCAGATTAAGAGTTCAGCTCTGACTGTAATGAGCTTACACCAAATGGCAGCTCCTTTTTTTTTATCCTCCCGATATTTTACAGGAGTGCTTCTTCTCTGTGGGAATACATTGCATTTAAAAGGCTGCGTGTGTATGCAACAGAGCGATGTAGGGAGGAGAGAGAGAGGGAGAAAAAAGGGAGCAGAGAAGTGGGCTGAGGTTTGTGGGAAGCCTTGGTGCAGGCCCGGATTTGTTTGGCTTGGGCTCTTTTCAAGGGGGCTGTACTCTGGCCCACAGAGACAAAGCTACAAAGCTAGACTGGCTCTCTCTTTTCTCTTTTTTTTTCCTTCCATGCAGAGCAGGTGACATGTTGACTGCAACATAATGTGTGTGTTTTTGTGTGCGTGTGTGTGTGTGTGTGTGCGAGGTGATGTGGTCAGCAAGTCCCTCTCTAGCTGAGAGTGGCAAAGGAAATTCCACCTCTTGCCTGCCTTCGTTTTTGCACAGATAAAGCCTTTCCTGTACAGTACAAATCCTGTTTCCCTGTGCTGACCACTCAGCCACTGAGAATGACCAGGAAGGGTGAGGAGGAGAGGCCACTCAGAAACGACAAATTCGCCATTTTGCTCCCTCCTCAACCCCTCAGACAAGATAGCTTACACTCCTGTGACTGTGTGTGTGTGTGCATCTGTGTCCATGTGCAATGTCTTTGCCAGATCGAGGACTGTGAGCTTGGGGAGGGGGAGAGCCCCCTCATATCTTATTTTCAATTCTGACAGTGCTAATGATTAATGGCACTTGCGGTGCATGTCGACTTTTTAGCCTCATATTTCTCACTTGACGCGGAAGTCTCAATTGGTTACGGTATAAACTAACTTGACATTTTTCCGCCACATGTGTTTAGACAGTTCTTTTGAGCTCCGCTCTGAATCTGATGGCACATTAAATACGGCAGCGATGGACTCTTACGCTGTAATGAAGCTGTTAGGTTTGCAGTGTTTGGAGAGAGTGCCTGCTAGGCCGTTATGGGAGTTAAGATGGCCGGGGAGCTGTTGATTCCATGTGTGTTTGTTATGCACTCTGTGCTCAGACAGGCAGGCCAGAGATCCCCACAGCCTCACACATGTCCCTCTCACGTTTCCAGTGCGTTCATGTGGTTTTTCTCTCTGTCTCCCTCTCTCTCTCTCTCTCTCTCTCTCCCTGTCTCTGCTTCCGGTGCTCTGCTCCTGGTTTGCGGTTTGGATGGGGAACGTGGATGGATGGATCTCTTCTATGAAACGCCAGAACCCAGCTTCTTGGAGAGACCACGATGACGCCACCTCCACGCATTCAGCAGGCACACCAGGGCCTAGCAGCGGAGGACACGCCTCCCAGAGCGGCGACAACAGCAGCGAACAAGGTGAGCATGCACACAGCACACACATATCATTGCTATTAAAAAAACTTGCATCTCCACACATATCCATCCAAACGCCCCCAGAAGTTACATCACATTTGAATGCTGAGCTCTGTTATGTGATTTCCATTTGTTTTGATAAATGCACTAAAATATGAGCGCTTTCGGGTTTTAACTGACTAATTCGAAGACATGTTCATTAAAAACCTGATAAATAGTGAAATGGTACAGAATCAATATGTATTGCTGTACTGAATTTAAATAGATTGCATGAATGTTAAAGGCATACAAGATGCAAATATATATGAACTGTGTGGTAAATGCCTTCAATTTTACTTGCATATGCATTAGCTACAAAATTAAATTGCTCAGCACATACACACACCATCATAGAAGAACCATTTTAAGTACTTCTCAAAACAGTCCTCAGAGACTGACCAGATTTTTGACCCAACTTAAAGGACCATATAAGCTAATGTTACTATCAATAAATGCAGGCTAACAGTAACCAGTTAGCATGTTCTCATCAGAATAATGCTTATCGGTGACTACTGGTTGTCGTTCCTTATTATCAACATTAGTATTATTGTCTACTCCCAAAACAAGGACAGAGCAATAATATAAAAGAACCTCCTTTTAATGCAAAAGTTCTTAGAAAAACCCTGAAAAGGTAACGAACCTTTAAAGGATGTGAAGGATCCTCATACCCACTAAAGTGGTTCCTTTGTCGCATTTTTCAAAGATCCCTTTCCCTCACCTGTTTTTGCAGAATGCATGTGTATGGATTAGAGCAGATCCAATAATGGGCAAGAACTTCAAACTTGTATTTACTCAGATGTACAAATACTGTGGACAAGCCTTGATTTTAAAACAAATTAGGTCTACTAGTTCAGGAGGGAAAATTACAGCTCAGGAAGGACTGTGTTTTCATCCTGGACTTCTTTCATGCACTGAAAATGCCAGCAGTAAAAATGAAGAAATTAAACATTTAAAAATTACGGAGAAGAATCTCTCCCAGTCTTGTTCTGCTGTGGGTCTTTGCAGTGCTTTGCCAGAGAGAATGCTCGCGAGCCGACTATGAGTTCTCGGCTGGGCAGTGTCCGCGAGTGTTTGCCGTTTGCACGGAGTTTCATCAGGCAGTCTGGCAGACGGGGTCGGGCTGCTCAAGCCGGCCCAGACTGGTGTCAGGTCCCATCTCGGCTAGCATTTCGCCAATAGGCAATCAAAGCTATTGATGAAGCTCTCTGCAGCTCGGAGGCTTTAATCAAGCTGCCCTGCATGGCCTGACTGTCTAGAGAGATGGCTATTTAAAAACCCAGCCTAGACCACACTGCCACACTCACTACAGACCTTTGTGGTTCACTCTTGTCAAGAGCAGTTTCATCTCTGGTCACTGTCCTGCTGTGCAGGAAGGGCTTGGAGGTGGCAGTGCTGAGGCTTTAGGGGTTTCACATCTGCAAACGGAAGCATTTGGTGTACAGTACACACGATATGTGTCATGCTTAGAGCTGTGTAGTACCATTTGGAAAAGATAAATACTCTCAGTTTGTTGTTTTAATTGACTGGGACAATGTCTTGACTATCACAGTCTTAATCAGGCCCAAACAATGTTGATACCAGTGAAAAATATGGGAGCTACAGAAGCTATTTTGATTGTGTCACAATCATTTTTTACAATCATAGTCCTGGATTCTACATGCATTGGACATATTAAAGAAAAATTTTGGCAAAAAATCTAATTGATAGTTTTCCACGTATCTCAATTGTAGCTGATAGCTATGAGGCTGTTGTAGCTAACAATGATACAATAGTCACTCAAATAGTCACCAAATCCTCTCTTAACCTGCTCAAACCACATCTGCCATTAAGAGGGTCCAGACCTGTTGATTTGGTTTAAGAAAGTAAGGCTCCAAAAAGCGATCAGCTGTAAGCAGGACTGGTCCTGGATCACACTTGTCCCTATTTATCTTCACAACAAAATACTGATGTTTTAATGAAGACCTTGTTGTCTAAGCAACTGCCTGGTTCTACACAATGACATTTTGTTAATCAGTGATGAACAACTCACAGTTACGAGTCTGTGCCCTAAAACACACCCACAAGTCTGTGGCACCTTACGGAAGAGCTGAATGTGATTCAAGCAAGCTTGGGAATGTATGAATAAGATTTGGGCCACTACTGATTTGTTCACTATCAACAATAGTCTCATAGCTCCAGTGCTAAGCAGAGTCTGAACACCAAACATGTCTTGGCTGAGCTATATTCGGATAAATGGAAATTATGTAAACTGCACTATGTACTATATAATAAATGCTTTTACAGTTTAGATAAATACCCTTCATTCATTTAACAATCCCAGCACTAGCACTAGCGTCGGGAAACAGCGCTTGACAGCATAATTCAGTAATTGTTGCGTACAGAGCCGATAAGCTAATGCTACTGTAATAGCTACAGGAATTAAGATAGCATGGCAGTGCCATTTCACAGCAGATGGTGTGCTCCTTCTTCTCTTTTTCAGGGGTGGGTTGGGTGATAGACTGGACACAAGCGAGAAGGGAAAAACAGAACAGAGGGAGGGAGAAATGCACCACCTATTGATTATCTTACACACATAAGTACAAGTGACCTGTAATCCGCAGAGCACTTATCGACTCCTCTCTGCACCGGATCCAGTAACAGCTGATCAATAAGAGCCAAGATAGTTACTGTACAGTGTAAAGTGCTCGGGCCTGACCAGGCCTTGCCAGGCCCAAAAAGCACTAAACACTGGTCCTGCAGCAAGAAAACACACTTTATTTTCTTATGAATGAGAGAAAGAGAGAGAAAGGGAGTGAGAGAAAGAGGGAGAGAGAGAGAGAGCAGCCAATTTACTGCTCTAATGAGGCTGTCCCTGCAGCCAGTTGTTTTGTGTGAGGCTCGCTGTGACCTTTCGCTCCGCTCAGGAGCCCTGCCGCCTCATTTTTCACATTCTTGCAATTACGTTAACGCTTGAAGCGCTCGCTGATTCCCAGCTCCTGCCCGGGCCTGGCTGGACGCAGCTTCACAGCTAAACGGCTCCACACACGCAGGGAGAGGCTGCACCCTGTGCTACTCTACTATTCATCAGGGAAGAGTTTCCTCTCTCCACTCAAAACAGGCCAATTATGGATTTGCAGAGCAATAGAAAAGCAAAAGTACTGAGGAAAATACTTTTATCTGGCAGGAAAAAGTAATGTAGAAGTATAAAATTAGGTCTGGATTTTAAAAAGTCTAACTTTCCTAAGGACAAGAAAGAAAAATGGCATTCGATATTTTATTTCAAGCAATCATCAGGTCCATACCATCACTGTTACAAGACTTGTACAAGAATAGGTCAGGGACAAGTTTTGGAGGGGCTTCCGGAGTGTATTCCCTCCTGGATGAATGGATGATTCTGTTGCAGAACTGCTCTACTTTATTTGCATCAGAATTGCTTTTTAAAAGCAAAAATATGAATTTTGGCCCTCAGGGCAAATGAGCAGATCCACTGGCTCTCACACTTTGATACAATCACACTATTCAGTGTAACCACAGAAATCTACAGCCACAGTGCTAGCTTGTTTAATATGACATGAATGTTATCTCACTGCTTTGCAGGTGGATGTATTCACCATGCACAGAAGAAATTAATCTTAAGTATAACCTTATGGTCAATACTTAAAGGAGAATTTCATCTGTGGTTCTGAATTTTCTGGATAATTCATTGGTTGAGATGTAAAAGTGTTTTGTTGTGAAATGGTGAGGAGGTTTCAATACACCGCAGAGATTTCTTTACAGAAGTCACGGTGTCTACAACACAAATACAGACATTTTTACTATTTTGAACTATTTTTATATGTAATGCTGACAATGGTAGAGTAAGTTTGTTGGGGGACTATTTTTTCCTTATAACACCTTATATGTATCCCTCCAAAAACAGTGTATACATGTTTTAAGCCAAAAGCTATCATAAAACATCTCAGGCATCATAACCATTTCATGCAATCACTTTCCATGAGTTAACTTTTAGACTTCTGATTCCATTCACCACCATTGTGGATAGTTCTGATACTATACGGTTCATTTCTCTTTAATGGGAGCATTTCACACCAAACCTGCTTTGAATGACTTAGTTTACTTCTCAGTCACAGGTTTTTCCTTCACCATGAATGTCAACATGTTGCAAGTTTATCAGCCAGTAGAACAGCTTCTATTGTGCCCATTAGCTATTCCCGAAAACGAAATGGTGGTTTGGTTTCACGCTCAACAACTGAACACCCTTCATGTTTTGACCCCTAGTAAGAGTGAAGAACATGCTGCATGCATGTTCACACTGGCAGTTGAGTATATAGCAAACCCTTATATCTCCCCACCTCTCCTCGCCTTGGGCCCCTCTGAGGAAGGGTCATTGTTGTGGACCTCACCACAGGGGGTTATTTCTGACAGGAGACACAAACCCAGCAGCTCCAGGATGAACAAGGCCTGTTGATTTGGCCTGTTTCTGGACTTACAACCCCCTCCACCTCCTTCCCCTCAAAGTTTACGCAACTGAAAGTAGAAGCAAATGGAAGGGAAATAAAATGCAGAAAGGATTCTAGCTTCAGTAAACGCAAGATGGGGGCCTTGTTGCGTTTTTTGGTGTTGCCCCTGGTTCACAATGAAATCCATCAGGCTTGTGTGTATACATGTGTATGAGTGTGTGTGTGTGTGTGTGTGTGTGTGTGTGTGTGTGTGTGTGTGTGTGTGTGTGTGTGGAGGGGAGGGCCTGGGGGTTTCTTTCTGTTTCTCTGTGCCTGTTAAGAGTTTAATTAAGAGGAATAATTAAACCTGAATACTGCCCCATAAACAAAAGATAAACAATAAAGCAGCAGCGGTCCCTGCTGTTTCACAGCCATCACTCCCAGCTGTTGGAGGACTGATGATTTTTACACAGTGCCCAGACTCAACCCGGCAACAGCAGATCTGACCACATTGCCAGGCAAATACGCAAGCAGACAGCTCACGCACAAAAGGGCTTTAGAAGGAACAGGTGCTTTTTAGGAAACCTTACATATGGGGTATTTACTAACTGTAAAACCTGACCTTTTGAACTAGTGTTTTTACATCAGCGATTACACTACTGTTCTTAAGTTGTATTTTTTTTTTTACTTGTATTATTCTATATATATTTTATTATTTTATAGCTGAATTTGGCACCTGTTCACCTCCTACAGTTTTTGAAATATGGGCATGGTTCCAGCGTCAAAAGGTCTGTTAATATCCCCTGCAGTACATGTGTATGTAAGATTTGATCGGTTGATCAGGGGCCAGGTATTGATCATTTAAAAGGATATATTTTTGTGGTGGAGTTGGCTCTGTAATGTGTGACATCAGAGATATAATGGCCACAATGCGACAAAAAGCAAAGAAACAAGCGCGAAGAAACAAACAGGAAGCAAAACACACAGCAGACTCATAAACAGATACTTCAAGACACTAAAGTTCAGGTCAGTGTCACTGTTTGTTGTGGTTTAAATAAAAATAGTCAGCCAGTCAATGCAGCTACATGTTCAGCCATCCTTAAACATAAAAGGCTTGATAAGACCCAGCAAATTAACGCGACCCACAGTAAAGTGGCAGCGCTTGAATCAAACAATTGCAAGTTTGAATCCATGGTGCACCATAAAACCAAACACTGGTATTATATAACCATATAATCACACTTTTCAAAGATGCATCTATTTATTCATCTTGCTATACTTACTATTCAGTAACAGCTATAAATTGCTAATTAAGTTGCCATGAAATTAAGAAGGCCCCTGTCTATACAATAGCTAGTCCTAGTCGATTCTAAAAATTCTGGTCACTTTCTTTTACAAAATCTAACAATATACATAAGGATCTCTTGCTGCTTGGTGTTTGTGATGTGTGTCCACATAAGAAGGCAGGCATCTGCTCCTCTGAGTTAGTTTTGGAAGGAGAGAATGACTTCTGAATGCCGAGAATAGTTGTGCTGGAGGGGAAAAAACAACATAGGGGATACTCTCAGGCTCCCATTAGCATAAGAGTGAGTAAATTATTCATGGCGAATGCTTAATCTATAGGGAAAACTATAGTTAATGTAGATAGTTTTAAAGTGGATCCCTGTGCTCTGAGAGCAGATTTCTTGCTGGATTCAGCATTCGCAGGCCTTTACGGGAAAAGGCCTCGCTACTCTCTGTTCCGAAACTGTTTCAAGGGGCTGCGCTTTGAGCCTCTTCCCTTTCTGCACAAGCACTCTCTGCGTAATTCGCCTTCTCTCTGCCTCTGTCTCTCTTTCTCTCTCTCTCTAGTAGACTGTTTGGCCTTTTTCCAGAGGGCGATTAAACAGAATGATCATCTTCTCTCCCTCTCTCACTCTCTCTCTGTCTTTCCATTCATTTGTCTGATTCGCTGGATAAGGAGAAAAATACATTAAAGGGAAAGAAAGCACAAGACTATTAATGCTCTGTAAGCTAGTGAGAGTACGTCTATTAACGCCATTTTTTTCATCCCACCTCTTGCCTGGTCACGCCCTGTCTCACTCTCTCACTCTCTCTCTCTTACTCTCTCTGTCTCTTGTCCCTGTGGCTTGTGATCATGGCCAGCCTGTCCATCCGTAAAGCAGCAAGTGGGTCAGCCCGATGTGCAAACTAATGTTTGGTGAACATGGGGGGAAAAATGACTAAAATAATTTGTGCAGCAGCTAAGGGCGCAGTATGTTCCGCGCCATTAGAGGTGGCTATGGGGAACCTTTTTTTTTAAAATCAATCTGCACCTTTTCCTCATGCGCTGGATGTAATTAAAGGCGAGGAGGTTCAGGAGGGAGGGCAGGAAAGCAATCATGATACGGAGCTATATGTAGCAGAGGGGACTTTTACCGCAGAGTGGTGCAAGAAGGAAAGAGAAAGAAAACAAAGAGAAAGCAAGACAGAGAAAGAGAGAGAGAGAAAGTGAGAGAGAGACAGAAAGAGAGAGAGAGAGAGAGGGCTGCTATATGAAAGGCTTGCACAGCCCCCTCCCTGTCACCGTGGCAATGTAGAACACAGAGGCCCTGATGTAATGTGGCTAAAAGGGATTTGAGACCACGCCCCCAGGGGGCTCTGCCTGCTCCGTTAACGCTGCTGTATTTTTACAAGCATGACAATGCACTGGCCCTTTAAAGAGACACCAGTTTAGCACTGGAATTTTTTCAGGGTCTTGTTTTAGCAAGCCATGCCTGAGGGGGTCAGCTAAGAAGTCATTCTTGAGGGGTGATAATCCAATCACTCCTGTCTCCGCCAGATTTGTTTCTCTCTAAACTGCCAGTGTTTACGCCTGTGTGTTTTTGCGAAGAAGAGCAGAGAAGGCCCTGAAAAAACAGTGGCCGTGTTGGTTTTCGCCGTGTGTTTGTTGCCTCTTTTCCATCCGAGCAGGGAGAGGGGTTAGAGAGGCCAGCACGCTCAAAGACACACCTGCAGGGAGACTCCAAATCTCTGCCTAACTGCTCATCCAGGCCGTTTAAGGTGTACTTATTTGGGAATTAACCCTGACTCTTGGGCCCCCCTCCCATCGGCCCTTTTGTGTTTGTCCAATGGGCCTTGCTCCCTTTCCACTTTCTCCCTTTCTTCTGTCTCCCTCGGCTTTCTAATCCGCCCGGCCTCCACCCCCCCCACCATCCCAAGGTTCTGCTGAAGTCCGAGCCCTACCTCGTAGCCCCTTCTTCTTGGGAGAAATGAACGTTTGCTGAATCCCGTGGCTGAGTGCTGTGGCTTGTAGTTCAGGCAGTGGAAGCATGAGGAAGCTGGAGCTGAGCTAACCAGCCATACCCTACAGGTACCTCTCCAACAAACAGCTCACGTCCAAGAGAGTGGGTGGAAGAGAAGGAGAGCGCGGGCAGATTTGAGTTCGCCTCTCCCCCGCCTGCTTCCACCGGCACAGTTAACGCGTTTATGCAAATGCTTTTTGGGCATTATTGCAGATAAGCTCATTTTATAGCCTGATTTCCACTCTCCCGTGTGCTATAATGAGTCTCGGAGCGTGGGGGTGCTTGTTTGGGGGTGGGGGGGAGGATACCGGCCTCCTGCCCTGCAGTCCGTACACAGCGGAGAGCTTTTGTTTCTTCCGTCTGAGGGGAGTGGGCCGAAGGAGGTGTTGGCTTTGACAGTAGTTAGTGCCATTAGCTCTTGTTATTGGAGGCAGCAGTCTAATAATTTCTAATTACCCCAAGGAGGTATTAGGAGTGTTAGTAAGCAAGGATAATTTCTTATTTACACGCCTCAAGCAGCGAGCACTCTTAAAGAACGAAGGGTAATGTGAAACAAAACAAATCAACATGCCAAACAGGGCCGCAGCCTGGGGGGAGATAACGTTCATTATGCATTACGATAATTCATTTAGAAGGTTATCAATTTCAGAATAGAGGGGAACTGTTTTGAGGAGTGGAAAGCATAGACATTCACACATACACACACACACACACACACACACACACACACACACACACAAACGTATACTTGCACATACACACACCATTTCAAAGAAAGAGATAAAAAAAAAGAGGATGCTATTCAGAGATGGCCCGGCTGCTGTGTTTCTAAAAGGTTGTTGCAATTACACAGTTTCATGTATCCAGGCGAAAACGTGCTGCTTAAATGCATCCAGCTTTTCACTTCCCTCTCTGTCTTCTCGCTGGCATTGTTTTAGCCGCCCGACACACACAGAAGCTTGATTTCCAGTTAATGAAACCCATTTGGCGGAGGAATTCACTTTTGATGATGTTTGTTGTGATTGAGGCAACCCAGCAATGCTCTCCTTTTAATATCGACTGCTGTTAACACACTGTCCGTTCCGAACCAGGTCTCAAATGTTCCAATATGGGCCCTGTCGTCATTCCGCTGCCCCAGTTTCTTCTCCTTTTATAAAAAGTGTCTTTCCTTGACACTGTCAGGCAGGAATGACGAAAGGCTCCATTAGAACAATTGGAGGAAGCTTGAGCAGAGAAAAATTTAAGTGGCAGAAAGAAAGACGGCCACAACGCTATCTAGACATAGCCTTTCAGAGGTGAAATAAAAAGGAAAAATGAGTAGGATAGAAGGTAAAAAAGCCATAAACACACAAAAATTGCAGTAAGACTTTATTTAAAGTAGAAGGAGAAAAAAAAAACGATGAAGGAGAAAAAAAAATCCGCCAACTAAGGGCTGACCTGCATTGTTTGGGCCGAATGCTTACTCTCTGGGATGCAGTCCTCAGACAACTGCCTGTCTGCTGGAGACATCTGTGGAAGCTGACCCCCTGACCCCAAAAAGAATGCTCTGAAGGTGGGGGAATGCTGCCTTTACCCCTCACATGGCCCGGAGGACAGCCGAACAGCGCATGAGAACAAACTCTGCAACTATTAAAAAAGCTACACACAAAGACAGAGAGAGAAAGGCAGAGAGAGAGAGAAAGAAAGAGAGAGAGAGATACATAACAAGATAGAAAAAGCCAGATCAGGCCAAGGCGTAGGACTGGTCTTTCTTTCTGCCCCAAAGGCCTTGCTGCTACTTCTCTTCCCTCGGAACCCCATGAGATCGTTTTCATCCTTCATAGTAAAGAGAAGTCGGGTGGAGACGGAGAGCAGGAGAGGTTACGCAGCAGAGGAGTACTGGTGTGGAGGGGAGCGCTGGTTCTGCAACGGCTATTCACTGCACCTGCCATTGTGTGGGCGCCCATCCAGGCCCATTGTTGTGCGGAAAATGAGTCGTGCTCCCTGTGGCTCCAGAGGCATGCTGCAGCCCCCTTATTGCGCAGGTTAGGGCCACCGCTGGCAGGTTCTTCTCGCTCTCCCTGCACTCGTCTGCAAAGCCGTAGAGCAGATCGTTCAGGTTTCCTGCACCGCTCTGTTCTACTCTGCCTCATTCCTTCCTCAGCTCTCCGATTCCATACATGTTTTACGTACTGAGCTCATGAAGCCTGCCCGTTTGTCTGCCTCTTTCTTTCTGTCTGGATTAGTGAATGGTCAGAGCTATGCTTTCAGCCACACAGCTTCAGGCGGCTTCTGCTGCTGCTGAGGTCTGATGGGAAGGGAAAATTGGAAAGTCAATAATGGGGGGCCAAAAAAAAAAGCAGAAAGAGACACAAAAGAAGCAAAAACAAGGAGACGAAAGAAAAGAAAATAATGGTTTGAAGGAGAGACTGAGAGACTCTTGATGAATTGCGTCTGAAGTTTTTTTTTCTGGCCCTGCTAGGACTTTAAAGCTGCAAATTAACTCACGCTGCTCCAGGATTAAGAACGTGCCCCATTATAATGATATCTGGAGGCAGAGGAAATTACGCCAGCCACATCAAGGTGCAGTCAAAATCACCATACGTCGTCACTGAAGCCCGAAAACAGTCACGGTGTGACCATCGTCCACTTCGGCGATGCCATTTTCCAAGAGACAATTTCTTTTCCCAAGTCAGGACTTTCCCACTGCTAATGTCAGACACCTAATTAAGTAAATGTGCAAGGAAAATTCATTTGAGCAGGTCAAGGTGCTAGAGTGGCAGTAATTTGAGCCCTGGACTCCCAAACTCTTATTTTTCTCCATGGTAATAAGCTCCTCACCAACTCAGCCAATGTCTGGTGCACAATTTTTACTGCCAAGAGCTGTCAAGGCTCGAAAGTCATAGCGAGTGCCAGGAATGGGCAATAATAAAAATGACCTGCTGAACTTACCTTTAGGAGCACGGATGCTGGAGAGCTCTTCAAATGCTTGCAGACGACTCCATTAACGGAGGCAAATTGTCTTGTAAAGGCAGTAAGCAATAATTACGAGAGCTCCCTCGTCATTAATTCATTTACATCGCAATTATTGTTATGTCTCACTTTACTTTCGTGTTAACGATACAGTGGCCTTAACGCTTTTTTAATGTATGGATTTTTACATTAACTTGAGGTTCTTTAGAGACATCATTTAATTCTGTCGCTGTCCCTTTTTGACCTAAAGTGGATTTTTACGTCATCTTCAGAATCCGAAACAGAAAACGTTAGCGATCCTGGAGGAAATTGCTTCAGGTTCTTTTGAGTAAGAAGATTCTTTGTACTTTTGTGTTGTAAAAACGTAAAAAAAAAAAAAAACGCATGATGGAAGTAAACATGAAAAGATCTTTATCCAGGCAAATTTTGTCCAACAGACATACAAAAATATATTTTCATATAAAAATGAAAATATCTACCCATTTGAAGGGTTCTTTAAGAAATCAAAAGTGGTTTTGTTATGAAACTGCTCCACAAAGGCCCCCACGGCTCCTTTTATAAGGCATTACCTCAGAAGGGACGTCAGGAGAGGAGTTCCCCTTTAAGTTGGAAGAGAATGAGAAAAGCGTTGACTTTTTTTTTTTGGTTAAATGATAATTACAGTCTGGAATGTCTGTGGGAAGGACAGCAGGCCATGGTTATTGACTTGTAAAGGAGCCGGTAGGTGAGTCTTGACAAGACACGAGCAGCCCCGGCTCTTGTAAAGGAGTATCTGATTTCTCTGCTAGTTGGGTCCCAGGAGAGGCTGTTGTGCTCTCTCTGTTGATCGGGGGCTCACAGCTGTATGGAAAAAAGGGCAGATAAAAAAGAATGCAAAGTGAAGTTTTGTGAGAGAGGTGTTCTCTGCCTGCACACGGCTGATCGAGGTGGAAAAGGGGGGGCTGAGTCTGAATGAACGGCATAGGGGCGCTGTGTGTGTGTTTGTGCGTGTGATTGTGTGTGTGTGTGTGTGACAGCACAAAAGGCCAAGCGGTAGAGAGAAGCAAGTCAGCAAGCGGGGAGACAAAAGCAGCGATCAACTAACAGGGCTCCTCACAGGCCTGACTAATTTATGAAGGCAAACTGTGCCTCTGTGAGAGATAGAGAGAGAAAGAGAGAGAGAGAGAGAGAGATAGATAGAGTGGGGCAGGTGGAAGTGGAGGAAGTTTTTTCATTGACTCAGGCCCGGCCCGGCGCGGAGGGCGGGGGAACTCTTCTCAGTTTGAACTTTATCATAGGCTACGCTTAATCAATACTCTATTGGAAAAAGAATTAATTACTAAAGCAGAATAAAACAGCTGCATTTTAAACCGAGGATTCATCAATTCTGTAATCTCTGGGTTTTCAGCTCAGGTGCCAAGAGGATCATTCTGACTCCATGTAATGAGGAACTGAGGGAGTTTAGCTTTCCCCTGCACCCTTTTTCTCAAACACACACACACACACACACACACACACACACACACACACACACACACACACACACACACACACACACACA
>JBBPCW010000001.1:23299829-23318601 GCA_037974425.1 Phenacogrammus interruptus
GTGTGTGTGTGTGTGTGTGTGTGTGTGTGTGTGTGTGTGTGTGTGTGTGTGTGTGTTTGTGTCTGTGTGTGTGTGGTTGAAGTGCAGACTTCTTTAACTCTGGGCGGAGAGCAGAGAGAGAGTCGCCACTTCTCTGTTTTCCTCTTTCGTGTGCCTTTGCACTAATGATGTGGGTGAAAAAAACAGCGCTCGAAAGAGAGGGAATAAGAGAGACAGAAAGAGAGAGAGAGTGAGAGAGGGAAAGAGGATGAAAAGAGAAACTGAGAAGAGGAGGGGGGGGGTCGTCTGCTCTGTCCTTGTATTCTTCATGTATTTTGCATTTGATTACGCCACCAGTCGGATCCTTTTTCTTTCCCCCCTTTTTTTAATGTTATTAGTTCAAATATTTATGCAAGATTATGGCTTGTATAGGTGCGCGTGATTGATGTCTCCCCAAAAACAGGAAGACATGCAAGTCTGAATTTTCAGAATGTCGGGGTCCTGCGATGCCTTAGTGGAGGAGTTTTTCAGATACATAATTTAGATGCCCTCAAGGAAGGCTTTCAAGGCATTCTCGCCTGAGGGCAAGAAAAAATAACTATGACTGTTAAAAGTAAATCATTTTTGCTAATGCACAATTAATGGCGAAAGAGGAGGAGAGAGAAAGGCGAGGGCCTGGGACTGGAACTTGGGTTGAAAAGGAAGCTGGGCTGTCTTGATATGCGCATGTTTCCTGCCCAAATCACACACTGATGGACATTAATGCAGCACGAAGCCGCCGTGCCCCTGTCATGCAAATGAGCCCGGCCAGGAGGGGGGAGGGGGAGGGGCCTTGGGGAGAGAGAGAGATGGACTGCGGTCCATTATGTGCGTCCATGTGCAACAATGAAGCATCCTCCTCATTCTGCCACTACTGTACTCTAGTCCCAATGAAACCCCTCCAGTTCAGTGGGTTTGTTTGTGTCTTTATCTGTATGTATGGCCTTTATCCTCCTAAAGGGAAAAAAAACAGACAGTACATTATGTCAAGCGTGCCACTATAATTGAATTAATGACCTGACCTCAAGTCCATAACTAGGCGAAGTTGTCTTTTGGGATGTTTTTTTTCCTTGTCTTTTTTTTGCCTCCAAGGAGAAATGAGAGTAGAGTTCCTTATTTCGTGGTCAGACGAAAACACATCCAGTGAACAGCCATTCATGAGTGTGGTCAGATTACAGTTCGAGTGTCAATAAGTGTGTGTGTGTCCGATGTGTGTGGGAGATTGCATGACATGTGTCTAGTTTCTAAAGATTTCTCGTTTTGACCAGGAGACGGCTTAGACAACAGCGTGGCCTCGCCTGGCACAGGTGACGACGACGACCCAGACAAGGACAAAAAGAGGCAGAAAAAACGCGGCATCTTCCCCAAGGTGGCTACCAACATCATGCGAGCGTGGCTGTTCCAGCACCTCACAGTAAGTGCTGTCTCTTTAACACACATACACAGAACACACACACACACATATGTGTGCTCTCTTTAAACGCATTGACTTTCACGCTTCTATGAACACATGCAAACACCAAAAACACTCTCAGATAAAGTCATCTGCACACTAAGAATCACAGCAACTGCAAATACACCAGAGGAGTTCTGCAGATTGGAATTTGACGTTTGATGGACACATGTCAGTTGCCCTGTTGAGTCAACACAATCAGTCAAGTATGGACTCAGATCAAACAATGGCACCAATACACATTACGAGGACTTGCTCTCAATCTTCTTCTTCACAAGTCGCTTCTTACTGTCAGAACAAGACCTTGGAAAAAGTGGCACCATGTTACAGTAATACAAATCTAACTAAAGATTTAACAATGGGTCAATAGCTTAATTATGTCATTAATATAATCATTAACAAGCAGTTATAATACATAAATGAAAACAGTGACCTGTTGCTTTAGTCTTAATTTACTTTATCACACACCAGTACTCATAAAGCAGCACCATGTTGCCCTTTAATTAGTGCCTTATACCTGGTAATGAATAATTTCCAAAGCCAATGACCTAATTTTAATCCATTTGTGGATACTTTGTGTGGGCAGTCTTATTCTAAAGTGGTGCAGCAGAGTCATCATTAGATTTTTACTCAATTTAATGCACAGCTGGTGTTTTTAAATGTGAAAAAAGGAAAAATCGACACACGACAGCAGCGAACTACAGCTATTTTTTTCCAATATCTTGTTACTTTTCACGCTGAGGCTGAGAAGAACCGCAAAAAAACTCCTGCTCCGTCGATGAAGAAACAGAGAGTAATAGATTTCTCAGACCGGACTGAACACATTTTGCTGTCCAATCAAACAGGAATGAATGAGGGAGCTGAATGCCATTAACATTTAATGTCTCTTTCTATTTACAGCAAATGGTGTGTCTTTTGTTCTGAGGACGCAAAAGCTCTGCTTGTTTTGCTGTGTTAATTTGGGAGAGAGATCAATCTGGATACAGTAGCTGAAAACGCTCCGACTGGAGGAGTGAGGAGGGGTTCCTTTGATTGCTTCTAGAACCGTGTTTGCTTTCTCCTCTTCACTAAACAGCTCTCTCAGCCTCAGACAACATATACTCACACTGCAGCAAACAATCATGCTTACTTTCCATCAGATTAAATATTTAAAGGACGCATCACAGAATTGCTGTGTGTGTGTGTGTGTGTGTGTGTGTGTGAGAGCGAGAGAGAGAGAAAGAGAGGAATGAGGGCCTCTGAGATGCTGCAAGTAGTCCTGGGAGTGTGTGGGTTGTCAGGGTAAGTTGGTGGAGGGGGGGTAGCAAGGGGCCAGAGACGGTCGTGTTCCGTTGCCCTCCCTGATGTCGGGACATTATCAGAGGCTCAAGCTGTATTGATCTGGACAGAGCGGGTTGGGTTACATGCGACCCTTCTCCTGAGCACGTGGCTACATATGGGGCAGCAAAGGAAGCCGAGTATGTATGTCTGCATACAGTGCTGTGCAAAGGTCTAAGGTTCTTGTTCAGACTAGGTAAATAGTGAACGACTTTCTGTCAGCAAATTCACAAGTTCACATTAGAATAGATGTAAATAAACAAGAAAATGTAGCATTTTTGCTAAATTTTTGCATGAAAATGTAGCTGGTTAGAAGAACACAGGTTCGGTTCCAGATTTCGCCTCTGTGCTTTCAGCCTTTGCATTTCATCAGCAGCTCCTGATTTCATTTTACGAAGGGCTGATTGAGCTGATCCAGGTATTTGAGGTGTTTCATGAGAACTGCAGTATAATGCTGGGCTTACATAAAACCATTATTTACCATATCATTTGTTTTTATTCTAATATCAGTTATTAAACACACTGTGCAGCTAAATAGGTTTTAAATGCAATTTTCTCAGGTGTCCAAGACATTTGCACGGTACTATATGTGGGTGAGTGTTAAGAGAGAAAGGGAGAGGCCCTATGGCTTGTGATGTGTACGCTTCAGAAGGTCAGATGCCCTCGGTGGCCGTGCTGGCTGCATCACCCCCTGCGCAGGAGCCCAGCCCCAGCCCTGATTACCTAACCAAAAGCCCAAATAATGAGGCCGTGCAAATACAGCCTAATTGAAAGGGCTGTAAATCCATTACATATTGGTCAGGGATAATCAGGAGCGGTTTAATCACTTTTTCTCTATTCAGGAGCACTGAAGCTGCAACAGCAGAGCCCTGAACCTTGCCATGTGCTTATTATTCCCATCATTATCAAAATGACTTCACAGCTGTTCACAGCTACATCTCCTCGGCTGGAGATTTCAGCAAATCGGCAAAACATTTTTTTCTCTCATTTGAGCGTGAGTATTAGGGAGAGACAACATCACAGGGATTTTCTTTTCTCTAATATTTTGCCCTGTCTGCCTCTCAGATCCAAGTTGGTTGAGGAGTGGGAAGAAAAATCTTGAATGTAGAGGCCTCCTCTGAGCCACCTACCACAGTGTTTTTTTTTTTTTTTAAAGCACACGCCTCCTGGTTAATTTACTTGGCTCACACCAAGCAGAAATTTCTTGCTTTATTGAGGGATCATTAGGCGTCTTTCCTGGCGACTCAAGGAATGCCTATTGTGGGCTTCTCTCGGCTCTAGCGCTTGTGCTGTAAAAGGGGAGGCTGATTCACAGAGAACTGTACAGCCTTTTCCACCAATTTTCTTTAGAATTGTTTTAAAATAGCAGTGAATGAGAAGAGGGAGAGGGAAAGAGAGAGAAAGAAATGAAAGAAAGGGAGAGCGAGAATAAAGCCCAATAGATTAAGCCTAGGAGTAGATTTTTTTTATTCATGCAAGTGCAGCTTTCAAGCCCCCATTTTCTGCTTCTTTTGGAAGCTCTCCTGCTTTTTACATGTTTTCTTCCACTTTTATTGGACTCTTTTGTGAAAACCCCTGGTTGGAGTTGTACAAGCAATAATCCGTCCCTTTTAACCTACCTTTATAGTTTTTTCCCTCTGCAAAAAGGGGCCCTAATTGAATTATCCTCTACTACTAACTGCAGCCTCTATACAATTGCTTACTCTCTCTCTTTCTCTCTCTCTCTCTCTCTCTCTCTCTCTCTCACACACACACACACACACACACACACACTGCATAAGCATGCCACACACTAACACATCCAAGTCTTTTTTACTTTAATTTGTTAAGCAAATGTATTTCCCATTTCAGGATGCGTTTGTGCAAGAGAGAATTCTTGGGGACTTTGGCCCCTGAATGGCCCATTGGGGCATTCTTGCATTCAGGCATTCATTAGGGAGGGCAGAATGAAAGGAGCAGGGTTGTATTTTCTCAAATGCTCGGGCCAGCATGGAGCTACTCTTCCATGAGCTCCAGGGGTCTCTCTACATATGTTCTCAACATCCAGCCATTGTCACCTCTTCTGAAAAGCTCAAAAGGACAGCCCCCCCCCAGGTCCTTGCACGGAAAAACAACACAGGCCAACAGTAACAATTGTTGGCTTTTGGATTCAGTATAACAAAATCGATGGCCCTCCCCTCTCCAGCCTCCCTTGCCCACTTTGACCCCACACTTTCATGGGAGAAATCTCACTGAGCCTTTCTCCATTACCATTGTCTCTGGGTAAAAGGGCCGCTTCAATTGGCACCCACCAAGAGCTCCCTGAGGGATGGGAAAGATGCCTGGGATTCAGGAAAAGTCCCACAGCATCTTCGGCCATGAATGCAAGGTCCGAGTGATGTGATGTTATTATGCCTAATGTGAACTCATATAACGCGCACCAGCACATGAGCAGGCCTCTTTCAGGGCCTCTGTGATCTCCGGAGCTGAGATCAGCTGGAGGAACCTGGCACGGCAGGCCCCAGGATGGTTTCTCTTTCCTTCCAGCTTTTCTGGATGTTTTCCAGTGCCATTAGGAAAGGGGGGAATTCCCAGCCTGCTGCCATAAGTCTTCCCATACTGCCGGGAGTTAATGTTATCAGAAAGGTAAACTTCTCAGCAGGACGGATTCCTCTAGGGTCGGCTGGGCATTTGGTGATACATGAGGGGAAGGGAAGACTTGAAAAAAGATACGCAGAAAGTTACTAGAAAGGGCAGAAATCGAGAAGAAAAGGGAAAGAGTTTGTGCTCGGAAGGCCCAGGGGGGCCCCAGTATGTAGTAGAAGGGTTACTCTGAATTCTCTCAATTAGCCTGTTGGCGCCCCCATCCTCCCTCCTTCAGAGCAGTCCTCGCGCCCCTGTAAAGACAAGGGTCGGCCCGACAATGAAAACAGGAAGCACTCAGATACAAAGATACCACTCCAGGCCTGGCCTGTCTTTTCACTAACGTAAACCTTCAAACACCAGTGAAAATAAATAGGCCCCTTTGAGCAGACCAGGCCTAGTGCTGAGTGGATTTGTGCAAGAGGCTGGAGTTGGTCAGATCGGGAATGTTAGCATGCACTCTCCCTTTTTCTCTCTCTTGCACTCTCTCTCTCTCTCTCTCTCTCTCTCTCTCTGAGATCAAACCTCTCAGGTTCTATGCCAGGCTGCCTCCTGGCCAGCCTGTTTAGGAAGTGCTGCTAAGCTGCAAAGCCAGGTGTATTGCTCCCCTGGGCTCACTGAAAGAAGCCTGATAGGTCCCATGACCATTTTGGAGGTCCTAGGAAGAACCTTACAACAAATTAACATGGCCTTATATGGTCTAGTGATACAGGGTTCATTTTCAGCCTTTAACTTCCATCTTATGGCGCAGCAGTTAGCAGCAGGCACGGATCGTTAGTGCCCGAAAGACTGTCCAACGATGAATTATTGAACAGCACTTGGCGTGCATTTCTGAAAGAGCAAAGTGTTTGTAATTAGATGTAGTATTCATGTCATTATGATTAAAATAGGTTCGCCCCATACACGTATGCTGGCGGCAGTGATCTGATGAGAGAAAGTACCTGATTTTCATCTCTAGCCCTGCAAGCTGATCGAGAACCAGCCCTAGAGACCGGGGCTGCAGCATTCACTGCCCCCTAAGGAACATTAATTGCCATGGTAACCTAGTGTCACCTCTAGGTCACTCCCTAGGAGACTGTTTTTAAAAGGTCCTTTGAAAATTAACAGATAAACAAATAAACAGGCTTAGCCAATAATAGGGGTGCATGGCTGCCCACTTCTGCTAAAGGATGTTTGTTCCAGATGACAAACACTAGAGAAGCTCCAGTAGTAGACTAAACATTTGGCTCTGCACTGTCTTTGCCTGTTTGTGTCCACCTAATCCACGTGTATTGTTCCATCTCTTCTGACATTAAGCTGCTGGGGCACATCTGCTAACAGTTTTAAGGGCTAGGCACACACACATACATAGACTTCCACTGACTCTCTGTGAACCTGTTCCTTTCCAAAATGTTCTTTTCCTTGGTTCCAAAAGCCTCGATTTCATGTAGTCCGTTGTTTTGTCTTAAGCTGGAGGTGGGGTGAGGTGGGAATGGTGGTGGGGGTTAGGGTGCAGTAGGGTCAGAGGGGTGCAGGGCTGAAGGAGGCCCACACACTAATCTGTCATGTGCTCATTTGCCTCCCAGCCCTGAAGTCAGCTCTCCACTCACCCGTGGCAACCCAGGCAACAGTTTGGTTTCACACCAGAGCCATATGTGTTTGTGCGAGCCTGTATGTCTCTGGGGTTGTTTATGTTTGTAGCTCTCTTCTAGGGAACCTAATTATGTATGCGTTGGTGTTTATGAGTTGGTTATGAGGGGCTTTCGAGCAGCCAAAGTAATTGTCAGCAGGAGTTGGAGAGTGGCTGTGTTTTTGAAGTTTGCTGGAGTATGGGCTAATTACCGAAGGGGCAGGTCTGGTCCAGGCCTTTGTCAGAGAGTGTGTTCTCGTACGGGCTGCTCGACGGCCCTGTAACGAGGACGCAAGTCGTCCCTGTCTGCCATCTGTTCTCCTGTTCCCTTGTTCTCACACTGAGCTGTAAACCTGTGAGCTAAGACTAGGCCCATTGATAAACACACTCTCTTTTATGAGTTAGAGTGCTGTGACAATCAAAACATGAAGCTGAAAGAACAGTCGTCACATCTAGCCAGAATTATGAAAAGCAATTGTCCTCGAGAAGTCGGCCGTTGTCCCCGTCTGCCGTTTGCCCTTTAACAGGAGAAGCTTTTTTCACTAGAAGGGGGGAAAAGAGTGCTGAAAGTTAAGACGTCCATATCAAGTGTCTACTCTTTTCTTGTGGGCTGTATAATTATATGTGAAGCCACATCAACCTCTGCATTTCATGTCAAAGGCCTTAACAGTAATTCCAGGGTGAATGTGTGTGTGTCACAGAACAGTGACTGACAAAGCCTTGTTTACAGTATGCCTGCCATAAGCCTCCAGCAGCCTTGAGTGTTACAGCAGCATTATAGTGAAATAGCCATCAAATCTATTCACTTTGCCCCCTAATCCTGCTCTGCCTTAGTTTCCCTTCAAAAGGGTTGGTGCAACTATAGCACTTGTACCTAAAAAGAAACCCTCAAGTGTGGTTAAGAGACACGTGCAAAGCAAAGGGAGCATTCCCCCTGCTCTGAGTGATATTTCCTTTCTCCATGTACACACTTTCATGCTTTTTCTTTCTGTAAGGAAACGTAATTGTATGGACAATTTGCAGCTGCTATTTAGGTCTCTCTTTGTGTTCGCCACCGTTAGCCCAATGCTAATGCCTCACTGCTTGTTACTTAATGAAGCGGCATAAATGAAAGCTCTCACTAAATGCTACAATCAATTTGTGTTGTTAAAGATTCTCAAGCTCCATACTAAGGGCCAGGCACAGAATAACTCAAACACACTGTGCTTAAAAACATTCTCTCAGTGCTGACCTCTGGATGAGGGAACTGAATGCTAAAACATGCTATTGCCAGTTGTGTTGGCCGTGCTTGGCTGGTGGAGCATTCCACACGGGCGTTGAAGCTGAGCGACTCGCCATGCAGAGGTGAGTGCATCTCCTCCGACCTGAAGAGAAGCCAAACAGAGCAGAGAGCATACCGAGCAGTGCAGTCAGATTTATAAACTCCAGACCTCACTGGAGACTCCTCCAGCAGCCCACGCTTCAGCGGCAGGAGGCCCCAAACGTGCAACCCCAGTCAGCCATCTACAGCAATAGCACTGGCCCACAAGCTCTGAGAAAGACCTGGCCCTCCACTTCACCAAACAACATTGGAGTGATGTAATGGACCGTGGGGGCAGCGTGAGATAAACGCTCATGTGCAAAGGCAAAAAGCTGGCTGAAGACTTTAGGGGCCAGCTGAGTATGTTCTCTGCCCTGACATTGTTTTTGCGCGGATTTCCCCCTCATGGCTGAATGTGGAGCATGGCGCGGTTTAAAATAGTGTCTGTCCGTCTCGCCCTCTCTCCTGTGCCTCCTACCCCCCCTCCTCTTCCTCTCCTCCAGACCCCCCTCTCCTCTCTGTCCCCCCGTGCAGTGCCAGAGGGGTTAGTGGGGCTGGACCCCAGCAGGCCGTGGGCAGGCCAGGGCATTAATCAGTGCGGTGGCTCTGGATCTGAGGAGTGGCCCTGGGAGATGGCCTTATGTGCTGCAGGCCTCCACACAGCCCAGCCCCTTTGATATTCAGCTCACACCAGGAGAGGGGAAATGCAGGGGGAAAAGAAACAGCACAAACATGGAAGTAGCAAACCAGGCAAAAGGGGGGGGGGGCAGTGAGGATGGAAGGGGGAGCGCAGAGCAGAAATCAAAAACAGACTCTGTTTCTCTGTTTGGTTTGTCATGGGACCCAGGCTCTGACTGCATCCCACTGCTGCCATTTTGTTGTGTGATTCCCCCCCCCCCCCTTTTTACTGCTTTTGTTTTGGCTTCTCCTTATTGCAGGATTGAAGCTCCTCACTGTGGGGGCCCACTCACCTACTTCCCCCCCTGAGCTTTACCTCTCTCTGGCTTTGTCATCTGACAATGAGGCTAAAGCACTCTGACTATGGAATATCATTTCAGATCTCCACGTAGATATCAAAGGGGGCAATAAAGTGGCCCAATTTGTTGTGGTTGCTGTGCCGCCAGCCAAGACACAGGCATGCTGAAACCTTCCCTTACCCACAGCTCCTGTACCACAACACCATTTCCCTGCTAAGAGGTGCCTGAGGTCCTACATGACTTCTGGAACCCAGTCCTCACCAGGTTTACTATGCAAGTCCTTAGCAGAGCTTCCCCAGTGGCTGTAATCCAAGCATGTATGGCTACACAGATGAATGCATTCGATGGTGTCCTATATCAAAAATAGTCACACTGAGGGTGCAAGGAAAAAGGAAAAAAAAAAAAAAAATCAAATAAACCCAAATCTGAGTGGAGCAGGCTTTGGCTCCAGATGTGAATCTGTGTGAATATTGATCGTTGCGCGAAAGTCCCTATATCCCCAGGGCTGCTGCGGTTCACACAAAAAAGCTCCTTCTAAAGCTCACAAACCACGCTGCTATAATGATTTAGATAAAGAGGCCTGGCGCGACACGGCAAGCTTCGGCAGCCAGAACCACCTCCCTGCTTCTCCTCCTCTTCCTCCTCTTCTTCCAAGAAGCGCAAGAAAAGGAGTGAAACCTGTAATTATCCACACTTTTCTGAATCCCCCTTAATGTTCATTATTTAAAACCAGTAGCAATTACAAGTTCAAAGGGGTTTAGAGGGCCAGCAACCCGCATAATCACCAGCAAATGAAGTACAGCTCATTCGTCACAGCAGAGCTCACTGGCAGGGGTGAATCATACACACGGTGACAGCAGTGGATTTCCATGCAGGCACAAATCTCTGCCACCTCAGGGCTCCGGCGCGCTCTATCCCTGTCTGCAATCCTCTTAGGCATGCTGCATTGTCTCTCTCACCCCCCCAGCTTCCATCCCTACATGAAAAACATATCAAACTTCACCCTGGCTTATGCTTACAATCATCTGCTTGTTGTCCTTCTGTTTGTGGCTGCCAGGCCGCCCACCAGCTTCTCCAGACCACTCGGGGCTGTCTCCCCCCTGTTCTTTTCCACCCCTCCATCTCAGTTCATCATTTCTGGCATGCTCGTGCCTTGTGCCTGTGGTGTGGCAGTGTGCATTTCAGCGCTATGAGCAGTTGCTTCACACAGGTGGATCTCTGTTACCTTTGTGGATGGTCACAATGGCTAATCCTGTCTTCAGGTGGCTGTTTAGCACATTGAGAGGAGGTCTCACAGAACCAGCAGTTAGCTCCAATTACAGCACACCCTGACCGAAGGTCACCACGTACAGCTCTCTCTCTCAAAACACCTCCCCTACTCCATAACAGACCCAGGTGGCTTTTCCCATCTCTCCCTCTGTATCTATCTCTCTTATATCCTGTCTCTCATATCCTCCGTTCCTCTCCCCCTCTAACCCCACTTTCCCTTTCCCTCCCTCTTTCTTTGCCCTCCCCCCACATGCCCCTATCTGTCCCTTTACCTTGGTTCAGTGCTGCAGGTCACCTTTCCTTGCCTGCCCTGTCTTTGTGTCCTATTCCCAGATCAGCTGAACTCATGTTCACATTAAGGATCCTAGATAAAATCTCCATAGGGACTTGCTCTAGTGCTCCCGCCATTTCCTGCCTGCTGCTTCCATTGTGCTGCTTGCTCACATGGGGCAGATCCGAGTCTCTCCTGAGTTCAATGTCTCGTTGTCATCTCTTCCTTTGCCCCAGTGATGCGCAGAAAATAGGGGAGGACTCATTTTTCACTGAAGGGAAACTCCTTTGAGAAGGAAGGATCTTGCTGTTTCATTAAGTGACCCATCCAGGCAGACACTCGTGTTCGCCAGAGCCCATGTTTGCGTGCGCAAGTGTGTATTAGAATGGAATCCGTTGGGAGATTAATGGCCTACTGCTTCTATACCATTGATTATCTCCACGCCATTTTTCCCCTCTTCCTGCACAGATATTAAAAAGTAATGAAGCCTACGGAGGAAAAGGAAGGCGAGCCTTCACGCATCATTTTAAGTTATTTGGACTCAAACAGAGAGGGATCTCTTTAAGGCACAGTTTGAGTGGAATTAAGTAAATAAATGTGGAGTGTGATGAAGAAATGTGCTGCAACTGGAAAAGATGTGTGTTTAAGCAAAGACAACCCCTGACACATGGAAAAAGCTTTGCAGATGTTAACAATTCCTCCCCGTAGCATTCCTAGTGTTAGAACTGCGTTCTAATTGCTATAATAGATGTGGTAACCACTGACAGTAATGGAATCATGGAGAACCATCTCAAGCCTCCAGAATTAGAGTGATCTGCAAAGCTACTTCAAGATGTCCACTGGATGTCTCTAACCACAACGTGGCAAATGTGCCGCATCCTGGGTTTCTTGGCACTGGTTTCCGTATTGGTTTGCCCCAAGGGGTGACTGGACCCATTGTCCTCTGTCTGTATAGCAGGGACCTCCACCCCAGACTGAGCTGGTCAGAAGGCAGAGTTTCCCTCTGTAGTGGCCCTGGTGAAAGGCACTGTTTTTCTCTCAGGAAAATGACTTCCTGAGACATTAACGTCAATCAACAGACTGGACGGGCCTCCCAACTCCGGCCATTGAGAGAGTCTAAAACGTGAAGGTAAAGGTGAAGTGGCATTGTAAACCTGATGGAAATATTTTTGCCCTGTCTGGTAGTTTTATTGTGAATACGCAAGCTCCATTTAGTTTCAGCATGTGATAATGATATACTATGGATCTCATTCAGCAGAGCTCTAGGTCTTCATTATAGGAACATGTCATTCAGTTCCCAATGGTCGAAGTCTACTGAACTCTCTTTAGCTCGATTGCATCATGAATTATTGCGCAGTTGCTGGGTGAGGCATGGGCTGGGTAGGGGAGTGGGCAAGAGCAAGAGAGTAAGTGCACTAAAAAAACACAACAACAACAGCTGTCTTACACCTCACATCAGCCTTCCTGCGGGTGATGTGAGAGGGGAGGGGCTTGGGTTACCTCAACAAGCGGTTGTGTTACATTCCTGAGAAGGGAAGGGGGCTGCGCCAGTGGTGGGGGTAGCTCAACGAGTTGTTGAAATGAACACAGATGCTTGTCAACAGCCTCCAAGCCAGGGAGTCGTCAAAGTGCATTTTAGCCCTAGAGGCTAATGGCCTTCCCTTGTATTCCTGTCCTGCTAGACTTCAGCAGAGCTTCACTCTCTCAAGCCTTTTCCTCCTGGCTGTGGAAGAAGCCCTGAGCTTCAGCTTCTGCCCTCCTGTTTGTGGCTTGGGTCAGTCCAAAAAGCTCTTAGTGGATCCCCAAATCCCCCTTTATCTCTCCCTCTAAGACAGCGCATGAGCTTTGAGAGTAGTGGCTGTGTTTGGATTACTGGAGCTCTCTTTGATGCCCCGGTATGAGGTATGGGAAGGGGGAGGGTGCAGGGCTGTAGTTTCTGCAGTCGTGGAAAATGCAGTGTTAGATTTAAAGCTGAAATGTTCATCAATTTTATTAGAGGGCGAGGCGATATAAAAAAGGTATTAAAGGTGGCAGATTTTTTATGGAGTATATGTATGCGTGTGTATGAGAGGGAGATAATATTACAGTGTGCTTTGTGGAACATTGCTCAGATGAGAGTCAGACTCACTGTCAGGTCCCAGGGGTGGCCTCTCTGAACTGCTGCCTGATAGGCGCTAACATGCGTTGCTGATCAGGTTAGCGGGAGATCAGGACATTTGTGGCTTCCAGGCTTATTTTGCGTTTCATTGGTTAGGAAAACTGTCTGCACGAAAAAAAAAAAAGGTCAGCCACGTTTCTGATTCAGCCCCCGCAACAAGCCCCCCTGTCCTCCCCTCCCTTTCTCTAATAAGCGGTAAGCTGAGCAAGCTGATGGTCATCCTCCCATGGGGTTGTTGGGTAGTTGCCAGCTTCCTGCCTGCTTTGTCAGTGGATAAAGCCAGTAACAAACGAGGAGCCTTTAGCCAAGCCAACCGGCCAGGTCAAGGGTCAACAGGCCTAGGGGCAGGATTGAACAGAAGTGCACTACAGGGTAAAGGGGCCGTAGGAATGCACTTAAAGGAGGCCAGCATGGCACTGCTTAAATCCCACAACTGCTCTCCTCTCTCTGCCCTGTGCCTTTTAGAACCATTTAAACTCTTCTTCCATCTTTACCCTAAAACATCAAGATTGGAGAGACAGAGAGGTCCCCAGGGTGCTTGTCAATTCATAGCAAAATACATTGCCTGGATGCTCAGCAATCATATTAGTTTTTGATTCTTACACAAAGATAATACAGCTGCATGGAAGGTGTGCATTTTCCAAAGGCCCATGGGGCATTCCCAATAGCGCCGCATACAACAGGTACAAACTGCTGGGGGATTGAGGTTTGGCTTGGCTCCCTCTGTCGTCATGAAGTGTTTCTGCACATACGAATGGAGAAGAGTTTGGCTAAGTGTAGTTATTCTTTTTTGCTTCTGTTGGCTCAAGTGTCTGTGCTTTCACAAGGATGAGAGAGCAGCTGAGAGAGTGAGAGGGAGCGGGGGGGCAGGGAGTTTGGCCTCTCTGCGGAGACGTTGTTTAGTCCTCTCTTAGTGCTGGCTAAATGGACGCCATGCTTGACTTCTACACTTTTAGCATCATTAACCTACAGGAAGTGGCCCCTGCAGCTGTTTGCAGGCTGCGGCACATTCCCGGCTAATGGCTAAATGTTGGGCTCGCTCTGCTGAGAGTTTTGACCTTAAACCAAGTCTGACATAAGAGATTTGCTCTTATAGTTTGGACGTTATGGACCTGCCTTAGAGGTTCTTGTTTGTCCTTCTGCCCATACAGTGAAAATTTGCTAAGTTCAGCCATATTGGCTTAACCTTCTTAAGCAAATCTCTGACACAGGAAAAGAGATCTGGTTGTCTATGTAAATACCCCTTCTGATCATTAGATTAGTACTTCAGTGAAGAGAGAATTGCCAAGTGCCACTTCTAGAAGTGGCCTTTGTGGGGTGAATACACAGCATTTTTCTTTCCATAGATAAGCCTCTACTACGGTCTTAGATCAGGCCCCCACTCCAGGTTCCGTCACAATGTGAAACAGAGTCCCAATACAAAAATGAAGCTGCAAACTGCCAAATCCTACTCAGACCGGAGTCTTGGAACGAGGTGGGAGATGAAGTAGTCTGTGGCCTGTGAGTGTTTTCATGCTGTTGTTTTTGGCCATCCATGTTGCCTCATATATAAGATTCCAATGCTTTTCAAGCAAACCCCTCTCCGTGCTCTCATGCAGGCAAAGTATATTAAAGAATGGCGCAAACACTTCAGAGCCCCAAGTGTCTGGGAACTAGGGGATGGTGTGTGGAGAACGTACTGAAGCAGTACGTCAGAGGTAGTTAGATACCTAATGGTCTAATGCCTCTGCCATGAGAGGTCTAGAATCTGTTGCTCATTGGTGCCATGCAGACCAATCAAGTCATTATAGAGCCTGATAGTACAGAACAGGAAACTTTGCTCAAAGAGAGTTTCTGTATATGAGAGCACTCGTGTCTTAGAATTAGTTCTATCTGGAACATACTTCACAAACATGAAGATATTTGATCATGCAAAAGGTTACTAGGTATGAATCCTAAAGCATGTTGTAGGGGTTAGCAGAGAAATATCCATGCTACTGACCCAACATAAGATAATGCTCTTAGTTTAGAGGAGCACAAAATCAGTGGAGACTGGGCTCATGACCCTGCAGCTATCCCAAGGGCACTCTCGTAGGTGACTGTACAGTATTACACAGAAGCTAAAAGAGTTCATACTTATCTGAAGTCATTTTTTTGGCATGGAATTGTTTTTCGCAGGCTCTGTGGCCTTTGCTGAGGTCTTTTGCTGGGTTTCAGAGGCACTGCTTCACAATGTGTGCTCAGGCCATTAAATTGGTGTTGATGTTTATCTACTAGACTGGCCCAATTTGCCTTCAAGCATGAGCAGTCAGATCACTTTATGACAGGCAGTGGTGACAAGTAACTGGGTTTTGGCACCCCTCATGACCCAGTAATGGGCCTCTCCCTTTCACTTTTACACTCCTGGCCTGGGTTTGACGGCAGCCTCCAACAATGGACAGCCCTCAGCCACCATCCCCTCACTGACCCATAAACAGTGAGTTCCAGTTCAAAGGGATATGCAAGCGAATCTAACAATGAACGCCTCTGATAAGTCCATTGTCAGGGGTTTCTCAAACAGTCTTGGTGTGCCTGCCTGTTGACAGTAAGGCAACACGAGGAACCAGTTACCACAACAAAGTGAAGCACCTGCTCTGATAAGGCAGGTTGAATTCCTACCCTGTAGGACCAGTCTGGGAGAGAGAGAGGAAACTCTAGGAGTGGAAGGCTGAGATGTGTTCAGACTGATTTGGGCTGAATGTACAGTGGATAGCCAGTGGGCTGAGTGGATGAGGGAGAGATTCAGCCTCTACTCCTCCTCCTCCTCCTCCTCCTCATCCCCCTCTCTCCCCTGCAAGGACATGCAGATCAGATTGCTCCCCTTGAAAGAGCTGGCCGGCCACGGTGGAAAGAGAAGCCATGAACTTGATCTGATGATTAAACAGCCTCATCACTATGGCTGCGGGCAACGGCCGAGCACAGGTTTGCTATGAGAGAAATAAAGACAGCCTTTTGTCCCCAAGTCTCAAGGTCTCCCCTCACCACCACTGTCACTCCCCATAGCCCCCTTTACACCTTGTGTCCTCAGTGTGGATTAGGCTGTGCTGGAGTCATAGAGATGCTGGCTTTGTGGTGGAGGTAAACTCCAAGAAATGTCAAATTCATTTTCAGATGAAAATCAGCAAAGTTCAATACTTATGCCACTTGTGTGACTACTTGCGTGCAATAGTCTATGTGCAATAGTCGTATCATGTACAATTTCACTACTTATGTCACTTCTTATGTGCAATAATCTTAATCATATTCCACATCATTGCTTGTGTCACTACATGCAGTAGTTTATGTGCAATAGTATTATCATGAGCTACGTCACTACTTATGCAATACTATTACCATGCAATATCACTACTTAATGTCACTATTACGTACATAACAGACTTTGAGTGTAGAATGCAACTGCAAACCACTGTTTGTGTTAACTAGTAAACTGCAGTAGTTTTATTTATCTATAGTATTTATAGCAACCTCTCTTGCTGACCACAGCGTTTTATAATAAAGTGTATTTAGTCCAAAGCATTTTGAAAATATTTCTGGAAGTTTTATTTTGACATTATGCTGTATTTACGTTGTTCTTGTGTGTTTGTGTAGTTGTAGCATATACGGCCCTGTTAGAAACAAAAGTTGTATCTCTGCTGCTTTTCAGTGAAGCGCTCTGGTTGGCTTTCAGTGTGTATGTGTTTGTTGCTCTCAGACAGCCTTGGGAGGGAGTGTGGTGGTGATTGCTTTTTAGCCCTAATGCATGTTTGCCCTCAGCAGTCTTGTTCTAGGGTGTCCTCAGGGGGTGGCTCACGTCCTCCCCCTTCACCCTCCAACGCCAACCGCCACTCCTCTCCCGCTATGCCATTCTCTCCTTGTGCTGGGCAACAATTTGCCTGGCAAGTGAATTGATAGCGAAAGTTGCTCTAGAACCTTGCACCATCTCCAGCGAACATAAATTAATGGTGTAGAGCAAACAGCGGCCTGGCAGAGAGCCAGCCAAGCCCAGCCAACAATTGTTGAAGGGGCATAGAGAAGCAAGAGACAGAAAGAGAGAGAGTGAGAGAGAGAGAGTGAGGCTGTCTGCTAGCTCTATATGGCTGTTGGAGCTCAGGCGGCCCCTTTGAAGCTGCAGAAATGATAACTGTTTTACTTCTAAAGAAACAAGTGCAGCAGCCCTGCGTGATGCATCCGCCACTGTAATTGTGGCTCTGCAGTTCATCAGAACTCAGAGGCCCAGAGGAGTCAAAGTGTGTGTGTGCGTGAGAAAATAAAGGACAATGATACTGCTGGGGTGCACACTTTGAGCTTTAGAGGGTATGTATGAGATGGCTCATAGCATATCATAAAACTGAGGGGTGTGTGTGTATTTGTAAGGGGCTGGCTGTGGCGAGTTCAGCTGGGAGTCTGACTCATTGAGTCATGATGCATTCCTGCCTGTTTTCTCCCTGTTGTCAGGAAGCAGCTTAGTCCAAAAGAAAATAAAACAAACACAAAACACTAGCCCCCCCTTAACCTGCGACACAAACACACACAAACACACGCAGGAGTTTACTTTGCCAAAATTCTGCCTTTTGGTTTAAACAATACACCCTTTTACATTTTATTCAGTAAACAAACATGTCATACCCTACACTTGCTGAGCGGTAAATGAATGATATTGCACAGATTCTTATTCTAATTGAACAAAACACAAATCCAAAACCTGAGCCCAAAATGCTATCATGCGATTAGCAACACACGTGGTTATATTGCTGTTATTATTGTTATTATTATTCACGAATGGCGGTATTAAAATGGCATCTATTTTGTCACATTCTAATCATTTTTATCAATAAGAAATGCCAGCCTTCATTTACTTTGAATATCATTTTCATAGAAGACACAATTGGAATGACATTATTAACGACAAAGGGCCTATCTATATTTAAAATGTGCCAATCTTTCTTCTGTTCTATGCATAGATATTAAAATGTCATTCTCAAATCGGAGTGATTTTTATTTAGACCGTATTATTGTTATTATTATTAGTTTTATTATTATTATTACTCTATTGTCACTTTGATTAAAGAAACTAATACGATCGCAATCAATGTCCTGCATTATAAGCCAACTGTGACATTGCAGCTGTCTGGCGAAGAGCATAAGGGTAAATTAATTTGTTATGAATGCCATTTTAAAGATCTGAAGCCATAATGTTGGTTAATCCGATGCAAAGGTGCATGTGAAGTGCAGGGCGGTATCAAGGCCGGGTTTGTAGCAGAGGAAAGGCCTGTGATTAGCATGGCTTCATTAGCATAGAGCTAAGGGTAGGATTCCTTTTGCTCCCCACCCCACGTCCTGCTCCTCCAACGATGAAGTCATCCATCAGCAGCATGGTCAGCCCACTGCTCTCGGGAGGGCTGTGTATGTGTGTGTTGTACGGATTGTACTATATGAGTGGGGGAGTTGGGGGCAGGGTGGGGGGTGGTCTGTGCCTCATAGGCCTGACACTACGGGGGCCATTACATGCAGCCGCAGTAGAGAGCACATTGCACCCTGTAATTTAGCCGATTGACTGCAAACACTCACTCACACACACACAAACACACATACACACACACAGAAACATGTAGACACAACACACACACTTTCACACGCGCAAACACACACACACACACACACACACACACACACACACACACACACACACACACACACACACACCCAAACACACAAACACACACACACACACACACACACACACACACACACACACACACACACACACACACACACACACAC
>JBBPCW010000001.1:23363338-23380016 GCA_037974425.1 Phenacogrammus interruptus
CATTTGACTTTGAATTTTATTTAGACTACGATAAATAAAGTTTTCTTATTGTAATTGTATGACACAGTAAAGACACCAAAAGCTCTCTGCTTGTTTGTTAATAATAATATTTACACACAAACATAGCTATTTTATTTACTAGGAAAAATAAAATAGCTATTTGAAAATAGCTAAAACCAGCTATTCTACAAGAATGCTGAGCTTCTATATGTACTGTTAAGGTAAATGAAAAAAAATTCCCTGATTATATCCTGCGTGTATCTCGCTGCTATTACAGTCATTTACTGTAAAACAATGGCGCATAACTATTTAATGTAGAACTTTCTATATGGAATGTTCTAGAGGCATTAAAAGCTCCACCCATCAACTAGGATAGAGCAAACTTACCTCACACCATCCGGACTGTCTCTGTTTACGTCTTAATGCTCAAAGTTTGCAAGAAATTCTCCCTTAATCATGTGGTTCTTCTTCCTAAATGCTTTGGTTGTGGATCATGTCACGTGTGCATTGTTACCATCTTACCACCATCAGATCTTGTTTATGTTTGTCTGTACTTTTTGCTGTTATATCTGGTGCTATATTTGGTGTGTTCTGTATTTGAAAGGGCCCATATACTACATACTCCCACTTTCAGTTCCTCTGATGCTTGCTCGTGAGTTTATCACAATTGCCCTTTTTGAAAATGAAAATGCCTTGATCTTTGTGACCTCACATGAACAGTGAATTAAAAGCAAAGTTGTTTCTGTAGCTTAGTTTTGAAATAATGGGTTGTATTGGAATGGGAAGAGAATGCTGTTTTGATGTTTACATACATTACTTACAAAGAATTTATTTCATTTAAAAAAATATCCTACGTTTCACTTTTCTATGTCTATTTTCAATGTTTGCACGTTTATGACAATTACTACTGCTTTTTTCACACTTCCTTTTACACAACTTTACCCTTTTAAATGTGTAAATGTGTGTTTGTGTATGTGTTTCTATTATATATGCCCTTCACACCTGGCAGAGGACGACAGGTCAACACATAAAATGAGCCTTTAGGGCTAACTCTGGCTCGTTTCCTGATTTGTTTTACTAATGAGCGTTTTATCGGAGCACACAGAATATTAAACTAAAAGTAAAAATACGCAAAAATTGTTTAGCTGGAGTTACGAAAGCACCTTGGCTTTTGCCTTCGACCGGCCTGAGCGAGTCACAACAACTCGATACCTCACTTAGCAAGCACTGAAGTTGCCACCTTTCAACACTCTAACACAGAATCTATGAAAGAATATCTGGGGTTCCACAAACTGGGAATCTCTCCTACAGAAGCCGTCTAGAATTACAGGGAGGGATCGTAAAGATCCCAAAGACTGGTCAGGTTGCAGCATCAAATATGTGGACATTCCAATGACAGCAAATTACTGAGTGCACATGAGTGTGGTGCGGTGTCACATTGCTGTCAAAATAACCCAGTGATCAATCTTCAATCGGCAAATCCTGCAGGCCACTCCCACCGACCGTTACCGAACCACACAGCAACCTGTAAGGCAGGCTAGAAAAGCAAGGTACATAGAGGTACAGGATTGGCACCTGAAATACAAACGTTACCTGGTGTGAACTTTGAGAAGCAGTCTTCCAGTAATGGGATTACACCTCCATCCTCCGCAGCCATGGAGAGGCGGTCACAGAATCATAGCTAATTGTTACTATGGAATGTTAGGCCACATCTCCTTCGCCTGTGTGCGAGAAACCACAGCGGATCAGGGCTAAATCTATAGCAGCACATGATTGCACACCTGCTGTGGCAGTGAAAGATAGATATGTTAATAGTGGAGTGCACACAGCTGTGCGCAGGCTGCTCACAAGTGCGGCCAAAGTTAAACATCAGCTGAAACGCTGTTTCGTGCCTGCACACATATCCAGTCCGATTGCAATAACAATCTGAAGCTATTCGCGCCTAAGGGACGTCTACAAGTTCCCCCTGCTCGCCTCCAAAATTTTCTAAAAGCTTCACTTAGGCAGAATGAAAAGATTGTCCCGAGCAGGGCATGAACAGTGGAGGTTTATAGGACTTTTTTTTTTTTGTTGTTGTAAAAAAGGTTTGTGCAGATGTAGCGTGTAGATAAAGAACATTTTCTTTACGGTTTTGCCAGGAGCGTGATTTAATTCTGCCTACAGAGTGTAAAGCATGATTTATGCTTCTCTTTTGACAGATGCGGTTTTGGAACTGTGTGTCCAGACCTGCGTTCTCATTGTGGATCCATGAGCCAGTTTTAGTGTGTAAACAAATACAAGGAGGGAGGGGAAAAAAAAAAAAAAAGGGAAGAAAGGTGTCCTTTTTTTCTTCAAGCTCCTGGAACATGCTTCCTAGAAATGGAGCCCAGAGTCAGTCCCCAGTCCCCTCCTGAAGCGTCTCTGAGCCGGACCGGTCAGTAATGCGAAGACCACGCTGAGCACTGCTGCAGCCCATTATGTGAGCCTCCCTCCCACATTAATAAGAACAACTCTCTGCGGATGGCCATTCTTTGGCGTGTTGTCAGGGTAATCGTACAGCCGTCTGCTGCTAGGGGGATGTATGGTTGTGGTAAGAATGCAGCAGGACCGATGAGACGGCTCAGAGAGTGCAGATTGACTTCTCAGAGCAGCGGCGCCTTCATTTAAGAAACACTGTCAAGACCGACTTGTTGCAAATTCCTGTAACAGACAGTACAAGAATAGATGAAGCCCAGACAGGCTGTGAAAACACATTTTATTGAACGTTATGGTACAATCTGATAGCACGATGGAAGACAAGTCTTTCACACAGGCCATACACTGCAAAAAAAGAACAGCCATAGACAAACACAGCCCATAAACAAAGAACTTTAAAGGAAAAAGTACACTCTAAAGACATTTTTAGTGTCCGAATGTTGTTTACTTAAAAATCTTGTTTACTTAAACCAAACCTGAGACTAGTGTAGCTTTCAAACAGTAAAGGCTAATTGTATCAAAGTAATATCCAAATAATTTCTCTAAAAATCCATTACCAAGACTTCTCTCAACCTGCTAAAAGAACATCCAGACCTCTATTAAGGTGGAGCAGACTTGTGGATGTGGATTAGGACTCACTGTGAGCTACAAATGTTAAGAAAACTTCAATATAGGAAGCCATTTCAGATAACACCAGGGCTGTTCATGAAGCAATCATTAAGCAGAGCACTGTCCTGAACCACATCCAGGAGTCTATGAAGCCTTAGTGAAGATGTGTATGTGGCTTGAGCAGGTTGAGAGAATTTTGGTTATTCAGGCTTTTACTGTTAGCCTAGCATTAGCCTTGTAGCTCCAGCGCTAAACAAAAGAATCAAAGCCTGGACACAAACCAGGTCTTGGTTGATCGTCTGTAAGTGGAAACCTGTGTAGATTTGATTTTATTCCACAAGGAGACCGCTGTAACAAGAACAATGAATCTAAAACTGGAGACCGGCTACAAAAACATAAAAATCATTTAATGGAACACCACAGTGAGTTGCATCATGGAAATCTCAGAATCTCTTACAGTTCTTTGTACTGAGGGTTAAAAAAAGTATTTGGTTTGCATTGTGTGCAGAAACTAATTTATAGAGGTTGACCCCAGCTCCTCTTTTGTGCAACAGCCATCTTGAAAAACAATGGCAGGAAGGCTTGAACCTGAAAGGAACTGAATCTGCTGTTTACCACTTTTCTCTCTCCTTTATTCCACATCGCATTTTTCCTCCAGTTAAAAAGCTTGTTTTTGCGTCCGAGAGGAGCCGTAAAGTGATGTCTAAGCGCTCCGTGGCCGTGCAATAAGACTCCATTAACTGGACGCTGGGGGGCCGTTGTTTTGTACTGTTTGGAGAAATGGGCCCGACAGAGGAAATCATGGCCGCCCCGTGACCCTTCCGTGACCCCCGGTCCTCCAGGCCTTAAATGGGGTGGGGGCTGCTTTAGGGTTAGAGGTTTAAGGGTAACAAATCATGCAACACTTTACTGCTATTTAAAAGTGGAGCGCCAAGGCCCGTGCAGGCCAGAGGAGCGCTGCACGGTCTGGAGGGCGGATGGGAGAGAGGGGTCAGAGATGGGTAAAGCTCCACTGCAGTTCGCCTGAGAGTAGCAGGTCAGAGCAGGTCTGGGCCCGATTAACACAGAGCGGAGGGAGAGAGGGGGAAGCTCTTGATCTCCCCTCATATCTCACCATGGTACTCCAGCGCCAAGGGCCTGCACTCGTCTTTCATCCAGACAGCACGCAGAAGGAGGCTCCAGGAACGTCAACCTTTGTGCCCTTCAGTGTGGGGGGATTAGGATCTGGCTGTTTTTTCTCTCCCTGCAACCATATATAGGAACTCTACCTACTAATTTTGTCCCAGAATCTCTGCTTTCTTTCCTTACATCTTGATTTTTGATTTACTGTAAAGTGCTCTAGCATAGAAATGACAAAATACAGATTATTTTATATATTTATTGAGCATATCTTTACTCCTAAGGCAACTTAAGTCACTGGGCGAACCTGCAAAACATCCCTAATCAAAAAGAGGAGAGGTAAAAGAAAGGTCAGTGAATGCGGTTCCAAAAGGGCCACACCCTATCAGGAGAGAGAAAGGGGTGAGTCTAAGAGCTGATAAGAACGATGACCTCCCTCCTGGCTTCAGGAGAGAGTTTAAGGGTCAGTGTGACGAGGGAGAGGGCTGTGATAAGAGCTCTCCCCTCCCCTCCTTCCTCAGGGGGCTCCACCAGGCCCACCCAGGCCTGGTCCAGGGAGAGTCCAGGCCTTCTAGCACGATTTTGCACAGAGGTACTACCCTGACCCTGATCCCAGGAGTTCAACTGAAGTTCAGGGCATATGTTTGCCAGTAGCTTCGCACAGCGGGAAACCTAAATTGCTTCCGGATTCACATCTCCACCAACAAACGCCTTTCTATTGCCCCCCCCATTCCCCTTCCTTCAGCCTCGGTATCACCCTCAGACGGCATCAGCACTGGCCCGACCCATGGCACAGAGTTACAATGTCCGAGGGGAAGCACTCTTTGAGCAGGATCCCTCTGTCCCGCTGGCAGTCCAGTTCTGTGATGAAGCCGTACCAGTAGATGACCAGACCTGGGCCGAACCTGCAAACGAAAGATTCCAGTAAAAAAAATTGTCACTTCATTTTAGAGTGGCGCCCAACATGCAGAGGTCAAGTGAACTTTCTTGGCTGGTTTAGTCAAATGACGAAACCTACACATGACAGGAGGTGGAGAAACAAAATTTAAAAGGCTCGCTTTTGATCCACCCCTTTAGGAAACATGACTAAGAATATAAAACAAAAGCCGTCGTCCGATAAGATCAGCAGACGACACATAAGCAGGATCTCTTTACAATGGGACTTCAACAATAATAACTCTGGAGAGGAACAGTGCTGTGGAGAAAAGCCCCAGAGTGAGTGGAGTAGGGAGGCCATGATGGAGGGGCGCAGTCTCTCTCTAATAGTGCATCTGTCAGTGAGCTTCCAGTACTGTCCAGCTGTTTCATTCACATGGACACTTAGAGTACAGCCATTTTGCCTTGGCTCACATTGCACTTCTGGAGAGCTATAAATAACAGCACTCAGCCGTTCGCTGAGAAAAGCTCCGCTCAGACAATATTCAAATCTACCTTTTTGCACCCCCCTACTTTCTTTCCATCTTCACAGCTTTTTGTGTTTTTCTAGTCACGTCATATATCTACATACCACTGAGAAAGCGCAGAGGTAATTATAACAGGCTTTGCTGGAACGGCGTGGTGTTATTTCACAATTTTCTTGACGTCCAATAAATCATTGGTGGAGCTCTTTACTATGCCCCGAAGATTGGCGAAGAGGCTCATCTGTTGAGGAAAGATCACAGCTATTCTTTGAACTTGGAGACACAGGCATAAAGTCGTGTCAGAGTCGAGCTTCCTTTTTTCGAGTGCATACTGAAAATAGCATTATTTAGTGACATGCAATGCCCAGAGACAATAAATGAGTCTTAGAGGTCCCTACCGAGTCAGACAGGAAGCCGCCTGACGGGCTGTGGTGCACGGCAGGAAGTTCAGCCCCTCAGGTACAGTTCATAAAACCTCCAACTGTGATCAATCACGCCATCGGAGGCGCGGTGCTGCCTCTGTCAACATCGTGATCAGCTACATAGCACCCATTTCAAACACCATCATCCTCACAGTGGTATAACCATCATCATTGTCAGCATCATCATAATCATCACCATCATCTATATCTGGGCTCCCTGAGTGCTACACGTTGGTGTATCTATAAATAATGAGCTGTTTGACCTGCGTTGGACGTGTCGGGGCAACCGAACTGTATAAATAAGCCAAAACCCCAGCAGAGGTGCAGAGGCTGCAGCACGAAGAAAAGTACATACAACTGCGGCTCTGCAATCCCTGTTTTACAGGCTGTGATTTACAGTCCAGTATCTCTGGGCAAACAGGCCAAAACTAACAGCCCTGGAGAGAGAGCCTACAGATGCACTGCAAGTTCACCACAAAGTCACACATAGCTGAGCCATTCAGCAGAACAGTCTGCAGGGTGCATTCCCCCCACCCCACCCTTCCATACCACCCCCCGCCCGCCTTTCTCCTCATCCACCCCCCCACCCCAACTCTGAAAGAGTCCCATATTCTGTTCCACCGCTTTATGGATGGCCATTCTTTTTATGGAAATGTTATGGAAACAAAATCTAAACATTTACATTAGATAACTTTGGACAGAGGTTAACATAGACTTTTATTGAGGCTCGGTGTGTACTGCTCTTTTCAGAAAGAGAATGTGGGGATGGAAGGGGAGGGGGTGTTGGAGGAAAGGGGTGGGTGAGGGGGGCTGAAAGCAACCTTCTGAAAAGGTTAAAACTGTACATCAACAGATAAGGCACCGGTGTACGATACATCATGTCAGGGGGCAGCCAGGCACAAATTGAAACAAGCAAAATTTTAAACACTGGGGAACGGTGTCACCGCGGCCGTGCGGTACAACTAAATAAATGGAGTTTGAATTCTACTTTGAATTAATAAAGTCCGTCCTAGAGACCTTGAGGGAGGGGGAAAAAAAAGACATTACAAGGGATAGGTTGTTGGCAATGGAAGGGGAGGAGGTAAAGGGCAAACATCAGGGGTCCCAGGTTAAGGAGACTGGCTCGAAAGCAATTTCAAAATAAATAATATAAAAAACTTCAATGAAAGGTTTCCATAAATAATGCAGTAAACGGCACGAGGCTAAAATCATAATTGCGGCCTATTAGGCGGGCCAGCGCTCCATCACCTAAAGCTGGCACCCGCCATGCTTGGGGGAAGTCGGTGATCTTCCAATAAACATCTAACTGCGTAACGAGTTGGTGAAATTGTTTGTGAAATGTAGCTAATTTGGAGTGCGCTAGCTTTGGCGGGCGGAGTGAGTGGGATGCCGTGGAGAGCGCTGCTGGCAGGCATGCTGCCATTAGCTGTAACGAGCGGCCTGCATTTGATTTTGAAGCAGGTGCCATGCTGGTTAAAACGGCAGCTTAATGAGAGCACAGCACTTAAGAACAAAAACCCAAATGGAGGTGCTGAGAGAGTAGGCTGCCATTAGTGTGGCATCCTCCCCCTCTCAATGCACACGTGTAATCGCAGCGTAATTAAATAACTAATTACAGCCCTCTGTGGTGTCGTCTCGAGCTCTCCCCAGCAGCTCGTGGCAACATCCACAGAATACCTTTTTATCGTAAAAGGTCTAAATTGATAACTTCTGCTGCTGCTGAAGCGAAACCGAGAGCACAGAGTCGCTGCGTGATCTGTGAGGAACAACCGCATTTCTAATGGTGATTTTCATTCCAGTCAAACAGAGCAACACTGAAATACCAGGAGATGCATTCCCAGATTAGGATTCAACGGCTTGTATGCTACATTTTTTGCATTACATTCATTCACCCCTGAGGTCCACTTAACACTCATTTGGATTTATGAACCAATTCATTTTATGTGACCATTTTTGTTGCTCAGAATCAAACACGTTGCTTTTGTTACTGTGTCTTTAATACTGACATAAGTAAATGGTCTGGACTCTAATTGCCTCATTCACAAACTAATTCAAGGCAAAACATAGTTCAAATACACTGTATTCAATTGAATATTCTATAGTTAGAAAAGTTCACGACATATACTCCTATACTGCTTAAATGCAAAAGAAGTTTACATTTTTCTTTTTTTACAAGAAACGTATTTGAAATACAACAATGTAAAACCACTTTATTTTACAGTAAATTGGAAATTTAAAAAAATGCCCAATCTGGCAACACCACACAGGTGGCTATGCTGTTTGAGTGTGTGAACAGTGAAAGAGAGCAAAGAAAATGACATCTGTTATAATATTCTCTTGAAAATATATTTTTCTTGCAAATGAACAGAGAAGTGATTAAGGTTTTAAGTGTTTAAACACGCCTGAGAGTAGTCAGCTAGCAATCCTGAGGAAAAGGAGACTTATTCGGATGGCTGTTGGAGTTCTAAGAGTTCTAAGCACTTTATTAAACAACTGCTTGTTTCCCGGCAGTGCACAGACTCAAACGTGGCAAATGTAGACCCAAAATCTGCTGCAGCACTGAACATTAGCATGAATGTGCAGGGCTACATTGCTGCAGGTTGAATAAGGTGATTGTACAAAAATGGGTTGGTTTATGTGACATCGCAAAAACAATAAATTAAATTTTTAGGCTTGGTTATCTTCTATGAACAGCATGGGGAGGATACGGTATGATATCAAACTTTTACACCAATCCATGGCAAAAAAGGTGATATGTGCCCTTAAATTAGTTTGTTTGTGAAGTCACAGTCTCCATAAACAGAAAAAAAACATTTGAATAGAAAATGTGGATGAATAAACTGTGACAAATTACATGCATCTGACAAAGTGCTGACATCCTTTACACCAAATCTCAGGCAAGCTTTCTTACAGTGACAAAAAAACATGAATGAGACAGAGAGAGAGAGAGATAGAGAGAGAGAGAGACAGAGAGAGAGAGACAGACAGAGAAGGACAGAGAGAGACAAAGAGAGAGAGAGAAAGAGAGAGAAACACAGAGAGAGAGAGAGAAAGAGTGACAAAGAGACAGAGAGACAAAGAGACAGAGTGAGAGAGACAGAGAAAGAGAGAGAGACAGAGAAAAAGAGAAAGAGAGAGCGAGAGAGAGAGAGAGAGTGAGTGAGTGAGTGAGTGAGTGAGCGAGCGAGCGAGAGAGGAGCTTGTTCTGTCACAGCTTTGGTCTGGCCTGGCTCTCGGCTGGTGATTAATTGGTGTTTATTTATAGGGCTTGAACTGGGTGACAGGGGGCGGGGGGGGCGACTCAAGGCTGCAAGCAAGGCGATATCGGCACAGAACCTCAGTCTTGCATGTTTTACTGGACCAGCCTGGGGCCCTGGATACAGCAGCGCAGAGATAATAACAAAAAGCCTCCACACAAACAGGATATTTAAAGAGGTACGGTCTCGCCTGGACAGAATGCTGCAGACAGTAAACAAGCATTGTGCACTAATCATAAATATCACAAACAGCCAAGCAGCCAGCCATTAACATCCTCTCTGCTACGAGAAAAAAACATTCAATTCTCTAAGGTATGTAAAACACAAACACAACACTGTGATGAGCAATGACCGGGCTCTAAAGGATCCGCAAAAAAAACAAAAAAACAAAAAACAAAACAGCACTGTAATTAAGCGCGAACCGACTGCCATAAAGATCCCATCCTGGTCCACGTGTAATTTTAACAGACATTTTTATGTTCTCTTTCTGCCTTTGTCAATTAGTTCTTAAAAAAGGGATGTATACAGAAGTCCCTACAGGGTGCAGGGTGTTGGACGGCCAGCAAAATTAAAGAAGATTATAGTGTTGTTACCAGTAAACCTCACACACCAGTCTTGGGCCAATAACTGGTATTACTGAATGCTGAAATAATTAAAAGTTTTCTTTTTTCTGCTTTCATTTCTTGTATTAACGAATGTTTAATTAAGCAGAAGATAAGATTAACCTTTATTAGTCCCACAAGTGGGAAATTTACTAAAAGCCGACAGCACATACAGGGATCGAACCCGCGACCTTGGTGTTATTAGTACCATGATCTAACTACCTATCAAGAATCTTCTCTGTAGAATCATTTTAATTTATGATTCATCGTAAATTTTGCACTTTAAAAACTGTTTAGGTGAAATATCAAATGTACACAATTTTCAATGTAACCCATCAAACTGTTGTCAAAATGTACCTCTTCAGAACTACAGCTTCAAGACCAACGTTGTTAACGAACACTAGAAATCACCCACTTTTTTTTTTGTAATTAAGGTCACTAAGGGGTTGCAGACTTGTGGGTGTGGTTTATGGCTCAGTATGAGCTACTGTGAGCTACAAAATTAAACATTTCAGCATAAAGAGGTATTCACAAAGCATTCACAGGACATACTGATTATTATTATAAAGGTCGTTGCGACAAAATCTGATTCTAATTCTTTCTTTAAATTACAGGCTATAAATCAGAAGTTAACCAGAATATAGTTACAATTATAACAGTTGAAGTTGTATTAGGAGCAAATCTAGTTTTGGTTTTGTAAGGAAAATTGAAGACATAGGCTAGTGCACAATAATACTGACTTAGCATTATTCTGCAGACAATATCTGTCTAAATTTATAGTCCCCCCAGCTTATCAGAAATGTCCAAGAGCCATATTAGGAAATGTCCAAGAGCCATCTCAGCTCTCTTGCAGCCACACTGGCTCTGGTAGCAGCAGTGAAGGCCTTGTCCCCTACTGAAACTGGTGACCTCATTAATGTGTGAAGGTAAAAGACCGTCACCCTGATCCAGCATGCAGCTGTAATTGCGTAAAACTGCACGGCACTCATTATCCTCCACTCATGTATTAATGATGGCCCTGCTATTGGTGAGGTGAGATCCAATAAACACCTGGCCTGTCCGCGATAATGACTAAGGAGATGGCACTTCCAGTTTTAGCCACTTAATTTCCTTTGAAATGACAGGGTGGAAAGGAAGGGAGACACTGGCCGACACTAAAGGGGTCAGTAATCAGGACGGACGTGCTCATGAATGCAGCCATTCCGTAACACATGAAACGCAGAGAGATTTAAAAAAAAAAGTGAACCCAGAGCCATCCCCTTGCATTTGGTCTTTGTTAAAATTATAAGCAGCTACGAGACACCAAATGTTCTCTCCACGTCGGGAGGCAGTGTAAACCTCGTTTCTGGTGCCGTGACCCGTAAGGCTCAGATCTGCAGCGTCACGCTCCGACTCGCTCTGACACACGACTGCCTGCTTTGGCTACGTGGCAAAACCAAACAACCAATGGCCTGGCTCCGGGCCTGTCAGAGCGCAGACGAGGGGCCACTCTGAGGAGCCTGTGCGACACTGACGCCATGATGTTCTGATAAAAGATCTTCAGCAGAACATGTGCAGCTTGGTCAATGTTCAAGTGCGCAACAGCAACCCCCCCCCTCCTCCCTTTCCAACTGCAGTGTGATCAGGTTCCTCTGAGAAATGGGCTCACATAAGGAACAGGCTCAACCTCTAGATCTAGATCAAGTGTCGGGTGACCTGGAGTTCAGCAGATCTTTAAGAGTGGTCTGGTCTCTATCACCCTAAATGGCACTCTCCATCACGGAAATGGACAAAAGCTTTCATTAAGACTTCCTTAGAGTGAATTCATTAAGAGATTATGATTCTGATGCCATTTCATTACAGGACCCCATTTCTCAGAAATGATGTACTACACTGCCCATTGTAAAAGGAACAATAGCTGTTTAAATGCATAGATGTTTTAAGCATTTGCAGCCATGGACCTGCTATATCTAGTGAAAAGAATATTTCAGGGGAAAAATAAAAAAATCATGTCTGCACAATTTTCCTCTTAGCCCAGATTGTAGCTGATCAGCCAAGACATGTTTGGAGGCCAAATTTTGCTTTTTTTTATTTAGCACTGGAGCTAATGCAGCTAACAGACACTCAACAATCGACAGTCGCTCAAAAGGATTTTTTAAAAAAAAACCTCACTAAATCCTTCTTTCAGATGGCATGGAGTTCTTAATGCAGATGAAGACAGAATATCATTTTCACACAAACTGATTCTAGATCAGAACGCACTCTTTTCTTGATGATGTTCATTTTGATTGCTCACAGTAGACATATTGTGTCCTAAATGAGTTTGCTCCACCTTAATGAAGACCCAGATGCAGTCTGAATGGGTAGAAAGTTTTAGGGATGTAATTACAGAAAAAAAAAAAAACTAAGTGACTACTGACATCTAGAAACCAGCAAACCTGTAATTTTTAATTAAGTATTAATTTAAATAGAGACTCATTACTCAATCCATGAAACGGGTAAACACCTTTTGTGTAAAGTACTTGATGGAGGTAAGAATGGCCCCTTGTGTTAATTTGCAAATGAGCCCATATGAGGATGATGAATAGGCATGTATGCTTCAAAAGCGTGATGAGGGAGAACTTAGCCTGATGATGAGAATCACTGGGACTACTGCGACAGTGTCAAGGGGATACGAGCTCCTTTAACCTGTTATTCTGAACTCCCAGCAGCCCCTATCCAATAATTAGCAACCCTCTCTTGGGGGAAAGGAACAAATCCCAGCGAATGGCCTCCATTTTGTGTGCGCGGGCCTTGCTACGGGCTGTGGCCTAATCCTGCCCTTAACCCTGCCTGCTAATGTGTTTCCAATTCATGACAAACCCCTCTGCAGCCATGGCGGTAATCAACAACAGTTTGGAGTGTAACCTAAGCCGGGTCTGACTGGGCAGGCCCAGGCGTCTCTGTGCTGGAGTGTCCAGCATCTCTGGTCCTCAGACGGCTGCAGCAGACATGTTCCATTCAGATAAACAAGCCTCTGTCTCTCCGGCTGCAGGGGTTCTGCTATAGCGTCTAGCAGCTTGACCCCATGTGTACATACACAACGGTAAGAGGACTTCAGGGACCCCAGTCCTCAGATGGCGAGAGGTAGAGTTTATTTTTCTCACTTTTCAATTTTATCTTTGTGAGGCAGCAAAATTACCGCCTCTTTAGTCCAGATACCGAGTTCATTCTGGAAAACGGCCAAGGAGGGGAGAATTACTGTTGCTTATGAATAGGTGTGAAAGTCGATGTCTGACACCCGAAGAGAAAAACCTGAAGGGGAAGGGCCCCTCAAAATAAGAGCAGCCAGAGAAAAAAAGAAGGCCTGTGTGAAAACAGATCTGGCTTTCGTCCAAGTCGTCACCTTTGGAAGTGCACAGTGGTGTTACGGCCACTAAATCAACGTGTCAGCACCAAGGCATCTGAACTTTTTCTGTGGTCCATATTGCTTACAGCCATTCAGCAACTGTAATGAATTGTTACTCCAGCCACCCTGGTGCACACACAAGGAGACCAGAGAGAAAGGTGTAAAGAAATAAAACAGATCTATTTTATTGAACCATTAATTGTACATCATTATACATAATCACACTGCAGCTATTGGCTGATAGCATGGTGTGAAAAGGCAAACGTAGTAGGCCTTGACTCAGAAATGATGTAGGGGGAGAAAGTCTAGTGGCTACAGAGCAGACTGTGCTAACTCAGCACCATGTTTACATTCCTGGGGGTAATTTTAGCCCCACAGGGACACACAAGGGCCACAAAGTCATTTGGCTCTATCACCAACCCAACATGGACCCCCTAGGCTTAAGGGTGGCATATAGAGGTGGTGCACACACAAGTATAAACTAGCTATACTTGGAAAGCCAAATGTGCTCAGGTCGAGACTGCTCTGTGCTATAGAATCTATACATTTTGCTTTAAGAATCTATCACATGTTGTTTTGATTGTGAAAATAAAGATAAATTTCTTCAAAAAATGACTGCTTATGTGCTGAATTAAACTAAAAGGGCTTAAATTAAATGTGACGTTTGCCAAACACACACACACACACAAATGTACTTTGAGTTGAACATGTCGGGAAAAAATAAAACTTTTGATTTTTATAATAGGAAGACACCTAAGCAGACAGACAAGACTTTAAATAAAAAGGGAAAAATAAGCAGTATACAGCCGTATGCATCCCTGGTCATCTTAAAGTTCCAGGATGTTAAACATAGCAAATAAACACCAACTGTGGATTAAAATGTGCAGAATTACAAACATGTAATTTAATCATGACATTTTTTATTCCAATTACAGATATTTGTATCATTATTATTATTATTAATTTATTTTTTATATAATTGTTTATTTTCTGGCAGTCAACACAACAACTGTTTATTGCTAGAAATGTCTACTGATGCCTATACACATTTTTTACCAAAATGCAAAGCAGTCTTTTAAATAAACAAATACATTAAAAAAAACAAAAATCTATGAGAATTTGTCTTTAAATTTTGTTAAAACTTTGTATTGAAGACTGCTTGCAAGTCTCGAGTAGCACCACCAAAAGCAGCAGAGCCTCAGGCCTCTGTTCTGTTATGGTTATCCTACACAGGATGAGGCCAGTGTTTTTTCGGATGATCTAGGGTGCAAATCAAATTTCATTGTCATCTTAAAAAATTTACAAAGCAAACAAAAGGCGAGCGGGACCACAGCCCCTGGTGGGATCATGTCGGCCGGGGCTTGGGCTCCTCATGCTCGCAGCACAGTGGGGATTTCAGACACTACAGAGGCTCCTCGGAGTGGACTGGTCTCACTAATTAGCCAGGGGATCAAACTGGAAGTTAAATACTCTGAAACATGTAATGGAAGAATGAAAGGGTAACATGCAGGGGTCAGGTCGACGCCAAACACTGGTTCCTCAGGCAATCTGGTATTGATTTTCGCTCGTTTAGAGGGTGAGGGGCTGAGGGTGGGGAGTGGTGGTGGCTGGTGGGGGGCAGTGAGAGCGCTGGGCTCAGGGGCTGTCACGCTGATAGTTTAACCCCGTTTTCCAAAGGAAACAAACAGGACCATCTCCTCAGTTGACAGCACTGATCCGTGGATGTGATGACACCACAAATCCCTGCACAATACTCTGCCCTTCCTGGAGGGAGGGGGTGATCTGGGACATAAGTGGACAGACCCTTTGCACAGCAGGCCTCGGCTGGGATCAGGCCACCACCAGCCTGGCCCTCAAACAGCATGATGCACAGGTGCTCAGTGAACCAGGATGGAGTCGAGTGTAACACTAGCGGTCCCTGTTTAATCCTGTTTAAGGTCAGTAAAGAGAGGCAACACAACAGCACTTTTTGCGAGACAATAAAAAATATATATATTTTTCGCAGTGAGAAGGTGAAAAGTAAATTATCAGAATAAATCGTGGCCAACACTGATGCTCACAGAAGGACCTTCACAAGCTCGACTGAGGTCACAGAGAAGGGAGCATCTCTTTGTGTGTTGTATGGGTGGTCACTTACTGCAAATACCACCCCTCACAAAACATGCTGCCTTCATCCCCATCATTTTGTATTCTGTCAGGGGTGGAGGGGCAACAGCCTTTGGCCATTTTTTTCCCCTCTGATGTTCCTAAACACTTAAGGGGAAGAAGGCTGGAGCCCTTTTCACTTTTCTCCTCAAATTGCCTCATCTCTCCATCAGAATGCCAAAGGGGACTCCATTAGCCAGGCCCAGACAGACCCCCACCCGCACTCAATTTAGCCAGCCCCTCTGTCCTGAGAAGCCTGTCCACGTCAAATTAGAGTGGGCCCCCACTGTCCTTATTATGTCTTGGGAAAATGCCATCATGACTAATGCTACGGGGTCCCTCGCTTGTCACAAGTTGTCAGCCAGACGTGGAGTTTGGATACACATAGCTGACAGGTAATCTTAATGTCTTCAATTATCCCAATTAGTCCTGTCATAAACAATTTGATAAGTGCTCACCCAACGCAAACAGATAAACACACATGCACATAAATATCCACAAAAAAAAAGGCAGCGCACCAAAAGAGTGTGGATGGGTGCACGTTAATGAGAATTGTAATGGGTTTATCAGTAACAAAGTGTAAGGTTTCTCTTTTATCTCCCAGTGTCCCCCACATGCTCAGCTGTGCACTGCTCTCTGCTACCTGGTCACTTTAAATTGTACCATCTCCTTTCATTAGCACATAGCCTAGTGAGAATCTGAAAGGCTGTGACAAAATTCATTTAAAGGGAGTGGGAGCAGATTGCCTGAAGCAGGTGCTATAAGGGAGATAAAACAAATCTGTGTGACACTGTGAGTGTGTGTGTGTGTGTGTGTGTGTGTGTGTGTGTGTGTGTGTGTGTGTGTGCACAAAATGGGTTTCTTTTCTTCAATACAGGGAAAAAGAGAAATGTTTTCCTTTATAACAACAATATTAAAATGCATCTCATATGAAACTGAATGCTGCTGACTAAATAAGCAGCTAATACTGCATGCTTAAGTGTATCATGTCCATCTCTTCCTTAAATACCATGTTTTTAATTTACAGTACAAGGAAATTCCACGAAAACATGAAACTCTCATGACATTAAATACCTTCTCCTGTAAAGTTACCACTTGGGTGAAGCAAGACATTTTATCCAAAATAAGATCATCTTTTTTTAGAGATGTTCCAATACCATTTTTCCCCTCCCGATACTGATTCCGATACTTGGGCTCAGGGTATTGGCCGATACCGAGTACTGATTCGATACCTGGGTGTGTATCTGTATATACAGCTGTAGATACTACTAGCCCTGTATTAACTGACAGAATTATTTTATGC
>JBBPCW010000001.1:23420755-23431328 GCA_037974425.1 Phenacogrammus interruptus
TATATATATATATACACACACACATGTTGAAAGGAAAATACAGATGTTTTTTTTTTTTTTCTTCTGAATGAAAAGTATAATTATTCTGCCTTGGTTGCACATTTATGTACAAGCAATAGAGCTCCCAGATGAGTCATTTTTTAAAAATTGGGGAAAAATGAAATTTATAAATCCCAAAAGTTGCAATTTTAATAATAAACAACATTATTCAACATTGTTATAACAAATTTTAGGCCTAAACATGCAAAAATCATGAATTGGCAATCTGGCACACTAAACCCAGCAATCATATTTCAAAAAATGTTCTGGTTCTCTTAGCAAAAAAAGTCCTGGAGATTCATTTCGAGAAAATAAATTCAAATTTGAATTGCAAAATCGGCACAAAAAATTGCAGTTAAATTTTGTCACCGAATTGTTCACCTGACTGAACATCAGTAGATTTTAAAGGGCTCCATTGTGAAGGATGGAAAATGTATCCATTCCTGGCTCAAACCTTCAATTAATTTCTCCTGCCAGGAAACTGCGGCCCATTTATGCCGTCCCCTCTGAATTCTTTTTTTTTTTTTTTAATATACATATAATTGAATTGCCATCTTAACCAGGAGAAAGAAAGAGCATTGCTTAAAAACAACTTATTTAAAAACTACAAAAAAGCAATTCCACAGGGACATGCCACTTGAGTGACACCTGTCAGGGGGATGATGAATGACTCCATTTTGTGCCTCTGCAGCCTTCTGCCACTCCCGGCAACGGCCATTTATCATCATCGGCTGTCAGGCGGGGAAAGCGGCAGTGACAGTGCGAGTCAGCAAACATTTAGCACACCGAGCCACACTACACGGGGAAATTATTATTGTCAGAATAATAATGGTTTAGCATAATTTATTACAGGTCCACCAAATAAGCAGGGGCTAGATGTTATTAGACAGATGGATGGGAAGGCTTGGCAGGATTCCACCGAGACTCAGGCAGGGCCCTCATCGTGCAAGTGGGGGAGCGGAGAAGAGGGGGTGGGGGGTGGGGGGGGCATCCTCCAAACCAATCAGAAAGCTGGCAGTTCAATTACAAAGAAATAAGGGGACATTCATCATTCAATTAGGCACCTGTCAAGCCTCACAAAGGAAGAAAACTTCTAACCTGGTACTCCAGGGAGAAGATGCTCAGAAGAGTGGACTGCGAGTGACTGGAACAAATAAAAGAAGGACAAAGTTAATTACCAGAGTGCATTGCACAGAGACAAAGAAAGAGAGGCGCTTCAAAGCTGAGGCCGGCTGCCCTGTAATCTAAAAGAACATGAAAACAAGTGTGGCAAAGTTGTTCCAGATGAACACCTCGTACAAAAGGTTCCTGCTGAGATGCTTCGTGAGGGTTTGGTGGGGGGGTTGGGTTACAGAGAATCAGGTTGGTGTGAAATGAGAGAAAATAAAAGCACACCCACACCTCGTATCACTCTCCACTATATTGCATCTGTCTCCTGCATCAGGCAGATAGCCCTTCCTATATTTAGCGAGCACAGAGAGGTAAAATCCGCAAGTCCTTCAACAGTCAAAAAACGTTACCGTAAAGAAATCAGATTCAAATCGAATCTGGATGCAATCCCATTATCAAGTAGTGTCACTGCTGTGAAGGCAGAGGGTGATTGTGAGAGTGGGGTAGAAGGGAAGGAAAAAAAAAAGTCTACCACGTTGTCAGCACTGGCATATGGGACATTCTGGAACATTCCCATTGCAACTGGTGGGCTTTGAAAATGGAAACTTTCACAGCAGGAAGCAGGGACTCCCAGGAGTCAGACAATTCCATGGGTTGCCATAAGCTACATTCATCTCCAGCTCCACTCCGAGTCAAACACCTGGCAGGGGCAGGGGGGTGAGACTGTTGTTCCACAGCTTTACCTTCCAAAACACTCAAACAAACCTCCCTCGCAAAAATATTCAGAGAATTTTTTTTACCTCAGCCCAAAAACACTGTCACTGTTGGAACCAAGCCTCCAAAAAGAAGCAACTTTACTGAAGAAGGAAGAAACTATACTTAACTTTCAACACAACAAGACTTGACTGTAAAGTAACCTTCTGATACAATTCAGTGTCAATACAAATTATCTAAACTAACTTATCAATAGGTACTTTTAAATCCTGATATTTACACTATTAAACTTATTATATTTATATTAATATGAATTAATTTTGGACCACTTTGGATTTTTTTTTTTTATATTCAATGGCGATATAGGTGTCAATTGGCCAATTATGCAAAAATAGTGCAAATAGCGGCACCATATAAACAAGCACTGTACTGTACTTGCCTTGTGTGGTTGAGTTCTTACACAGTAACCTGTGACTGTATAACTTAACGGACTTCTCTTTATAAGTCACCTGAGAGCAAAAAGTAAATAAAGGTTTCGTAATTGCATTGAAACACTGAATCTACATTGGTCCACCCAGCCAATCAGAACATGCGCCAATGGAAACATCAGAGAAAGTTCAAATGAAAGGAGCTTTATTGTGGGGATTTTTTTTTCTCTCCTTATTATAGTGATGATGATCTTTACCAAAACAGAGGTGAATATATATATTGACAGGAGGGTGAAAAGAAAACACAGCGTCCCTGGTGTGTGCTTCAGACTTGAGGCTGACCATCAACAACTCGGGCTGAACAAAGTTTCAGAGGGGGAAAAATAACATCTTTGTGAGCGTACCTCTAAGAAAAGAAGGTTGCCAAAGCATTAATTTACAATGATATGTACAGGCCAAGAGGTCAGTGCAATTAAGTGGGCCATTAAACGGTCAACTGTCAACATGTGAACACTTTTGTGGGGGGCGGGGCAGTGGGGGTGCGGGCGCAGGCGGTGGGGCAGGCTTGGGTCCTCTACACTTCAGCCTTGCACCTGAACATTTCAACAACATTACTGCACAGTTCTCAGGCCTTGACCATCCCCTCCCCTGAAGCAGACATCTGTTAGGTTTTAGACGGATTACTCTCTATAATGATCATGATTACTCCCTAATTGCTAAATCTTTACCCTGTTAAGTTTAAAGGGAGGTAAACTGCCCTAAATATCTGTGAAAACATACCTGCTTCAAACAAAAGGAGGCAAATATGTTCAGTTCTAGTGATAGGGTGGGGAAAATAATTTTCCAGCAAGATTTTTGATTCATTTATAAAATAGCATAATCTAATTTCCCCTACATTAAAATAAGCTCATGAGCAGCCAGGTGGATATTTTCCACATACCCTAGCTTGAAGGAGGGAAAAAACTCAGAAACTCACTAACGCACATATGTTTGTAGTCACAAATTGCTCACAATGGTTTGGGATGTGAAGTGAAAACCTTGATACTCACTGATAACACTTTTTTCCTCTTCTGACACCGTACAGCTGAGAGACAATACTAACTCTCTAAACTAACTTATCAACAGGGACCAATAACATTTAAACCATTCCAGTTAAACTTAATATAAATTCACCAATCAGTCATAACACCATAAAACCACCTACCTAATATTATATAGGTCCCGCTTGTGCCACTTAAATAGCTTTGATCTGTCCAGACATGCACTCAATAAGATCCCTGAAGGTCTGCTTACACTCATATTTACATCTTTGACCCTCAGACGGTGTGTAAAGTAAAATTCAAACGATTTTCACTTGGTATACTGTCTACTATACAGCTCTATTGAGTCAACGATAAACTTTATTATTACCACTGCTTGACTCAAGTAGTCCCTCACTATAAATATGCTGGTTACTTTAATCTACTCATGCATGTCGGCTAAACTTTACACCATGATAGACCCAGTGCCAGTATCAGAGTAAATATAAATATCAATACTGTATCAATATCAGCAAAAATACCTGCTTTCAGCACATATGTTTATGGAAGGATTAACTGAAATACTGCTGTTTCCCAAAGCAAGAGACACCATCTGTGGAAAATCCTTGCATTTCTTATAGAGCTCAGGTGTCCTGATCCAATGGTTTACATAAGATGTCCATAAAATAAATAGTTGTTTTACAGCAGGCATCTGTAGCTGAATTCTAGCCACATTTTCATACCATTGGATGTAATCAGAGCCCAAGTGGAGCAATAAGCGGTCAAAACGCTGAGTTAGTCATTATTTAAAAGGTATTTTTTATTACAATTTTGTCATTAAATACTTAGTTAAAGAGCATAAACAGTAAAAGTTAAAAATAGTGCAGAAAGTCAAATCGTATCAATGACCAGCGCAGAGTAAATCATGTTGCAAGCTATAGAGATCAACTTGCCAACTGTGTCAAAATCTAATTGTGAGGTGATAAGAGATTCCCACCTCGGTTTCTTCACCTTGTTTGGTGCTTCAGCATACAAAACATGGCCAAAATACTCTCCCAGTGGGACCAATCCAACACAAACAGAGCAGGTCAGATAACCAGTTCAGATCACTCCACTGTGTCTGAAGACTTTGAAGCTAAGGCGTATAATGTGCCCCTATCCACCAAACAGACATTAAGATGAGGCTTCAGCAGGCTTTGCCTTAATGCATATTCAACCTGAGCCCTCTGGAGTACTCTTCACTATAGACCTGTTCTGAACAAGGCCTGAACAAGACCATTATACCGCAAATCACATCTGTTTATTCCCAACTCTGCTAAACCAGTATTCAGACATTGACTCTTTGTTGGGTGGATTACCCACAAATTGATGGGAGGCACTCCCAAAGCCCATCTCCACCAAGCCAATTCAAATAGATTTCAGAGCTGTTTCAGGAACTTTCAGGACAATTGAGATACAGAAATAAATAAGAGAGGACTGCAAAAATGTTCAGTTTCTCAAGTTTGATCTTTTATTGGTGCACGTATTGAACTGAACAGCTTTGCCTCAGTTTGCCTTAGACCTGCTGAAAATATATCACCTAATTTTCCAATAAAATTGTTCTTTAAAGCATAATTTTAATGAAAATGACAAAACATCAAAAAAAGAGAAATGATGCAGTGTTCACAGAACCTGAATAATTCAAAGAAAACAAATCTCTGGTTCTCTCTTAAACTAAATGGCAATGATGAGCTTTGAGAAACTTTTAATAGTGTTTCAACATCCAACTGGTCTCAGTGTGAGAGGAGACTGTTGATTACAGCAGTGTTTTTATATGAATCAGGTGATCACTAATCAGTACCTCATAAAGCAGAATGAGGTGCTTGTGTAGGAATTTAAAACTCGCATGGAATGGTTGTCATTCTCATAGAAATGCTGATTTCAAAAGCAATTGCTGTGGTCTCTTTTCCTTCCAGAGCTGTATATGTGACAGAATGCGACACATTTACTAAATACTCAGAGCTAAGTCTTATTTTTGACTTTTCTCCATGTCCATTTTAATTAAAACACCCAATCGCTCTGTTGACCAAGTATGTATGCAAACAACTCATTTATAGTCCACCTGTACTACTCACCTCTAAGACCCATTTAAAGACATACTCTACAACTTCGGAAAGACTGCAAGCACTTTGATCACCAAAAATATTTATCTAATAAAATACATGGAGGAAATGATTAGGCCTGGTTATTTACATTGTCCTGACTATGAAGTCTGGCTCAGTTTACCTTTGAAAGTTTTTTGTCCTTCTAAACCACTTTGATCTGTTAAATTAGGACAGAATTACTCATCCCTGCAGCAATGAGCAATTTTATAGTGCACATAAAAGAAAAGACAAAAAAGCATCATCAAAACCTTCATGGAGAATTGACTGGCTCACTTTGGCTCAGTCAATAACAAAGTCACAATTTATTCAAGCAGTAATGAGAGAAAGGTAGGGGCATCATAGGCCAGAAAAAAAGTCCAGCAAGTGCAATATGCCATCAAAACAAAGTTCTGCCTGATTTTAGGGCTTTCTCTAGAAGAATGAAGGGAAAGGGGTGAAAATGGTGCATAGGTACCTCAAAAACTGAAGATGACGTGGTTTACAGGCCATGTTTTTAAACTAAAAACTGATTAATTCAGCAGATTATAAGGATTAACACATGGAAAAGCATAAACACATATTACTGAAGTAAAGTGATGCAGTTTAAGAGGTGACAAATATTAATGGTGCTTTATTTAATATATACTTAAGGCAGCAAAATCAGCAAGTAAGTATTAATTAATAATAAGTATTAGTACTAATAAGTAAAAAAAAAAACCTGTGTAAGTATTAATAAGTATTAAGTACTATACTACTACTACTATCCATTTTAAAACTGCTTATGCTACGACTGCACAAACACACAGGGACACAAAAAAACATTATAAAATAAAAATGAAATTAATCTTATCACTTTTTTTTTTTTTGCTTTTTTGTCAATTCTAACTTACCAAGAGTAAGAAAAATGATATATAATGTATAGGGAAAATGCATTAATGTTTTTGCCATATCAACAACCATAATGTAAAAAAAAAAAAAAAAACTTAAAACATGACTTCATTTGGTAAGATGTAGTTATTCTGGTCATTTAAAGTATTTATTTGAGTTAATGTGTTTTTTTTTTTACCACACAAAGTAAAGATTTAAAGATTTACAGGCTGAAAAGGCACACGCGTGTGAACCTCACATCACAATTCCCGCAATCTGCGCTCTCGGATTTACGTCAGGAATGCACGAAACAGGTCGACCTACACTCGAGTGAACTAGAAGCATTTAAACTGTTGTTCTTCCAAACTGGGCCGATTTGTAATTTCTCAGCTGAGCCACCGGTAAACGGACAGAAAGTCAAAGAAATAATGAGATCAGTGAGCGGAAGAAGTCAGCGAGGGGTTTTGATTTCCCAAATACCACATCTATAATGAAACTGTCCATTCATTTCAATTAGGGCTGCAGTTCCTGAAAAGATTAAAAAAAAGGAAAAAGAAAAGGAGAAAAAAAAAAATACAAATGACTGCAATTTGAACAGTTTGCTCACAACATGTAGGTAAAATCAGGAAAGTGCTCTACTGGAATAAGAATGAAGAGAGCTATTAGAAGGCCATAGAACAGTATTAAGCCTATTGCCTCTAGCCTATAATTTCAAACAGGGAAAAACAGAAGGTTCGCAATCAGAATAGCGCCTTGGAAATCATTCAGAACGTAATTACCCTTCTCTACAACCTCCGACATTCCATTAATATGCATGGGGCTGAAAATAGTATCGGAGCCAATTTGATTAAAATATCCCACTCAGACTGTTCCATGATGTCTACTTAACTCTACCATCAACCGGACAAGTTAAACCACAGCGCTCCGCTCACATTCGCAAACAGCCGCAGCTTTAATACACACACAAAACCTGTCTGTTGATAAAACAAAGCATAAAAGTACTAATTGGCAATATTTCCTTTTCTGCAAAACTGCTTAAGTAGATCATTTGGTTATATATTTATTTATTTTAATGCTACTAGCTATTTAAAAAGAAATTCGATAGGAGATTTGATGTGTATGTGTGTGGCCCAGTTCTTCTTAAATTGAAAACTCACCCGTTTTAACAAATTATTATTAATAAAAAATGGCAGCGATTAACCTAATGAAGGCCACCTGGCTAATGATATCCGTATCATATGCCACGATGATAATTAGCAATTGCCACATCTCTGCAGAACTTAAGTGAAGCAGAACAAACACTGTTCCTAATGGCTTTAAGACAAGCGTCGGAAAGAGAAGCGAGCCTCGTCTGGCACTGGCCAGGTTTTGCAAGGTCACAATATATTTAGATCAAACTCTGATTATCTTAGCAGGTTATAAGGCTCAACATCTGGAAAAGCATAAAGTAAAATGATGAAGTATAAGAGATGACAAACATTAGCAGTGGTTTATTTAATAGATACTTAACACAAAATCAACAACGAGAGGTGCTAATACAACAACAACAACAACAACAACCAACAACTACAACTACTAATAACAACAATAACAATAATAATAATAATAATAATAATAATAATAATATCAGAGGAAACTGCACAGACACACAGAGACAAGAACAAAAAAGGATTAATGAAGTAAAAAAAAAAACAATAAATTGTCCCAGTATTTCTCAATTTCCTCAAATACAGCAGCACATTGTATGAAATGCTAAATTAATATTCATTATTACTTTGACTTTTTTTTTTTTACATTTTTTTGCCCATTCCAGCTTACCAGATGTTAGAAAAGTGACACCCTGTGATATATTGCGTATAGTAAAAATGCATTAAAGACCAAAAATAAAACTCTTGAATTGAACCAGTATTGCTCAGTTTACTTTCTGAGCACATCATCATCATCGGGTTTGGCAAGGTCGCAAAGAGTTAAAGTGATGGCGGCGTTTACGAGACTTCAAGAAACCTTGGTTGCTCTTGATAACGTTTTTTTTCTAAAGCGAGCAGTGAATGAGGTAAGTGCAGGCCACATATGATGTGCTTTGAAAAGCAGAGACGAAGAGAGTGGGTGGACTGCTTCTCTTCAAGACTTCACTCACTCACTCCCTCCCTCCCTCTCTCTCTCTCTTCCTCTTTTACTTAAATCAATATTTTGCACCAGAGGAAAATACTTTGCTGGATTTGTTTTTGCTTCATGCTCCGCATATGTAAATGCCCCTAATTATACATGCTGATAAGAGCGGGCGAACATCTGTTTCAGCCCAAACAGCATCCGCATGAAGGGAGAACGCACAACAGTGATAGATGTGACACACCAAAATGAAAATATAAACATGTATGATGGGCTGTGTACTTACATTCAACATGCTTCAAAATAATGAAAAAAAAAAAAAGTAAAAATCGACGAGTGTTTACACCACACTTTCTCTCTCCTCTAGCATACTGAAGTATTTGCACTGATATGAAGATTGAGGGCAGATACCAGTGCTTAGTACTTTTCGTAGCAGATGCAAACATTTCTGAACGTAAGATCAAAACTAAAAAGACTAATATCAGCATTAAAGATTAAGTTGGTTTTGTTTTTTTAAGTGTTCATCTGTCAATATCGTTACATTATCCTTAATAGAGACAGCCCTGAATGACATTAGTGATCAAGTAAACTAGTTATTATTTTAATTGAGTAATCATACATTTATGTATATGTATATACCACCTAACAACCCTAAAACTAGCTAACTGTAATAGTATTACAGCACTGTATTTAAAAAATGCTGACAATGCAAGACAAAACACATGCAGTGTAATTTTATTAGACTCATTGTTGAGGTGGTGGTGTGCAGGTAACTGTCTTTCATAAAATGAAAAAATAACGAACTAATTAAAACAAGAATTCACCGTGAGACTCGGTATAATAGCATAAAAGTCTAGAATCCTTTTTAAATTGACATCATGTCACTGTTTGCCTTAAATATAGAGACAGTATTTCAAAAATGTCCACAGTAACAACCCTGTGGGTGCCAAACACTCATTGAATTTTGACATGTTTGGTAATAACTACTATCCATCATTTTCGGATTCTGGGAATAAAACCATTATCCCAGTGCATCTGTATAAAAAAAATGTAAAAATGTTTTTTTTTTTCCCTTCTTTTGGAAATCATAAATGAGCAACTCATGACTGTTTAGGGACCGAAATAAATGATGCTAAGACTCAGAAAACTTTTGATTCCAGAGGAAAACGCTTGTTACGACTACACGGACACACAGAACTAAATAATAAATAAATAAATAACAAAAATTCCATTTCAAATATCTGCCGACGAATTCATCTCGGATTAGCTGCTTGAAGTTCTCGTGATAAAACCCAAGAAATTAGAAAGTTAGGCTCAAAAAGGTCAGATTACTGTTTCCCCACATTACAAGTTCATCTGGTGACCTCAGGACGCACTGACCCTAACATCACAGAGGGAGCACAAACTTCTGAGGAAAGCTCGCGCCTGTTTGCTGTATCTCTACATGCTTCTGTCTGCCTCTTTGCAGCTTGGTGAAGGCGTGCAGTAGCTCTATAATCTTTTAAATAGTGCCTCGGAGGCTTGCAGGCTGTCAGTGGCTTAATAACAGTCACACAAACAATGACATTTGCAACACTATCTCTGGTTTAATTATGATCGGCTATGAAAGTTAAGGGTCTACGGTTGCTATGGTGCCAAAATACGTTACAGTTATTATGGTGTGACCATTTTGCTAGATCAAAATCATCGTCATCACTTTGTGTGCAAAATCTCATGCAAAGTGGAAAGCGCTGCCGCCATTACCCATCAGGCAATGGGTGTTTCTTAGTATGACAAGGAAGCACATTAGGCCAACCAAATGTCTTCTCCCTCAAGCATGGCTGCAGCTCCTGAACCATTCTGCACAGTTTGTTTCATCCTTCTTCTGCAATTGATCCCGCTATGCAAATTTATCCCCAGGCAAAAATCCCATACAGTAGCAGTCCAACTGTACCACACTCTGCAGAGCAGTTCAGTCTAGTGTGGGAGAGAATGATGTGCCGTATTTCACTGTACTGAACACCAGATTGGTCAATGTAAAGTAAAGTGAGTCGTTCTGGAAATCTTTCGAACAGCAGTTCTAAAAATCAGAATGAAGTGACCAAATAGTGAAAGTGACCATTTGTCATACGTGAACACGCCACAGCACACAGTGTGAACAGCACGAAATTCAACCTCTGCATTT
>JBBPCW010000001.1:23431428-23444706 GCA_037974425.1 Phenacogrammus interruptus
ACGTTACATTAAAAAAGTTGAAACTCATTTTTTTGTGTCGATGTCGCAGCAGCTCTAATTTCCTGTTATCTAGGGGGGGAAATCGGTATCGGAAAAATCGGTATCGGCCGATCACCATACATAAAAATCGGTAATCGGAATCGGCCAAGAATATTGCAATCGGTGCATCCCTATCATAAAGGTGGCATCTTTCCTGCCAGTTTGTGTGAAACTTAACAAAAGTGCTGGAGGGAAAGACTGTCCACTCAAGCAGCCGTCCTGTGCCTGGTTATTTACACTCCTGTCTTTTTAAGGCCAATAAAGCTGACACTGACTTGCTCTTTCTTCTCAAACACGTTTGAAATCCCTGGTGAATCTAAAAACATACAAAAATATATAATTTATGGATCAAATTAAATCATTTTAACAGTCACTACTGATTACATTGGAAACCGGGTAATCTACGCATTATTTTGATCATTTATCTTGTAATCGCTTTGTTTTGTTTAATCATTTAGAACCCACCAGAGCTCTAAAACACACTTTGGAACTTCCTGACACTTCCTGACTCTTTACTGATCAACTGACCACATAGAAAAAGTATCATAAATCAGGGAGAAATTTAAAAAAAAAAGGTTAATTTTTTTAAAAGGTAAGTGCTATCTTTAATTTGAAACCATCGGGGGATAGAAATCTGCACACAGCTGTGAGAACAGGACTGAAAAGAAAATGGGCATAAAAACGGAAACAGGTCATTCATTTTATCTGGTTATTTTGGCTTCTGCACACGTGCCACTAATTTAAGATAATCTTCACCACGGTGGTGGGCTTTTCCTGCTTGTGGCTATATGAGAAAACTGATTGCCTCTTTTTACTGAAGGGCTTGGATATCTTATGTCAAAAGAGCTTTAACAACCATTTTTATCCAATGAACTCTCTCCTCTCCTTTTCCATACTGGGGGGGAAAAACTGTAAAACGTGAGCATAACTTTTTCACGACCACATTTATTTCCTTACACAACATGTAAAATTCAGCAAATACACAGTAATCGTGCATCATAATGTCCAGAAGTGGGTTCTCTGTAAACGTATTTGTATTTTCACTAAACCAGTCACTTGACCCGAGAGCCCAAACCTCTGCGTTTACCTCGGCTGCGTTTCTGGCTGCCGACTCTGAGGTTTTTAAGAGCGCTTTCAGCAGATGCTTTACAGCCTAATGTACTTATCTCAGCGAAGAATAACAGGGCACTGTATCTTACAGGGAATCATTTTATTCCAGTTCTACTGAATCAAGCAAGCTCCAGATGCACTCTCATAAACTAAGCAAAAGGTCTTTCTTGCATCCCAGTCTTTTGGTTTTGTGTTTTTTTTTTTGCCCTTGGCTTTCTTTCTCATGCCTGTTCAACGCCTGACCATATAAACAATCCCAGTTCTGTGATTAGGCCTTCCGTATGCCTGACAGCGCAGCCCCTACTCTGGTCTGGGCGAAGCCACAAGTCTAAACTGCCAGATCTACTTTTTGTTTTTCGATGCGAGCCAGAGACGTGTGGTATTCCACAGGAGGGACGCCGGGGCCCTGGGCAGCAGCTCTGGGAGCCAGACTGGCTACTGGCTAATGTCATCACCGCATCTTCACTACACTGACTAAGCAATCGCACTCTAGTCAAAACAATGGCTATGACACACTTAGAACCTTCCAGCACATTAAACTGGAGACAGACTGTAAAAATTCAAGTTTAGAAACATACCCCAATTTAACAGGTAATTAAACATACTTATGGTAGGGTATTGTAGGCTAAATTACAACTACAAACTATAGCTCCATTCATAAAATGAGCCTTTCGCTATGATCCTTCACATTCCTGTGTAAGCGACACATATTTGTCCTTAGTGTGAACAAACCTGTGCCCTGAAATGACTCACTGGTGCACAGGCCCTGTTTTAATGTTTGTTTTAATGTTTAATAGCAGAAGAGATCTTGTCTTAAAAGAATTAAGGCAAAAATCCTTATTCAAACTAAATCCTAATTTGAAACTTGATAATAATACACTGCTTAACGACATTAGTTTTAACTATCAAACAGTTACTCAGTTTATTCAAGCACACAACAGATGATTCATTGTGGAATGACGTTCCCTCTGTGCTCCGTTTCACATGAATGTGTAGACCGTACTGGAGTGTGGCACCTTTTCCAATACAAAGTTTAACACAAGTAATAATGAATGAAAAGCTCGAACTATTAGACCAGTCAAAAGATGTTGGGCACGTGTTGCTGTAATGGGATGCTGTAAACGTCACACTCTCAGACTTGAATGCATACATGTGTTGTGTAAAAGTAGCACTCCTTCTATCCATCATATAACTCCCGTCTTGCAGCAGCTCCACTGGCTCCCAGTTAAATTTCATGTCGATTTTAAAATGATTCTTTTAACATTCAAGACCATTCACAGCCTCGCCCCTCCCTATCTATCTGACCTCCTTCATATTGCCACTCCCTCTCGTACCCTCAGATCATCCTGCTCCATCCACTTAACTGTCCCTTCTGCCCATCTTACCATTATAGAGAGCAGAGCTCTCAGCTGCTCTGCTCCCCGGCTCTGGAACTCACTACCACCTGACCTCAGAAACATTAATTCACTATTAGACTTTAAATCCACACTCAAAACCCATCTGTTCAAGCGTGCTTTCTCGTTCTGATTCTTATTTATTCTTTTCTTGTCTGTAATTATTATTATTATTATTATTATTTTATTTTATTTTTTTCTTTACGGTTTGTAGCACTTGTTTTATTGTACGGTGTCCTTGTGTGCCAGAAAGGCACCTTTAAATAAATAAAATGTATTATTATATATTAATACAGTCAGCACTGTGTCAATATGTGTACTGCCACGATATAGTCATATATATTTATATATGGCAATATATCACAGCGCGTACACACACGGATGAAAATGTGAGTAAGTATATATCTATATAAATTAAAATATATATATATATATATTTCTCAAATGAAGGTGCTACTAATCATTTTGCAATGGCATTTTTGGATGTATAAAGTCAACTCCCAACAACACATACTAGGAGAATGTGCGCTACTTATTAGAAAACAATAAAAAATACAAAAGATGCCATGGCTTTTCCATTTTGTTAACTCACCCTCCTCATTGTCAGCAAATAAACCATAATTATGCATTGAAATGTTCAAAAGTGTCTTTTCTATAGGGAGTGTGAAATCTGATTTATAAACATTACTACTGTGCCTGTCACTCTATCACCTGTGTGTGTCCACAGTGTTCTTATATTTATTTATATATCCACTCTGTACATATATACATACATATACTCATTGTGTACACACATATTTATTGTTTACATATACATACATATATACACACGTATATACATTAATTTTCCAAGATACAGATCCATAAATTATATTTCTACATTGTATAGTGTACATTTTATACCTTTGTACTGTCCACTTTCTGCCGTGACAAAGCAAATGTCCCACTTGTGGGACTAATAAAGGTTTATCTCATCTTGTCTTTAGTTGTATTCACTGAGAAAATCAACCAGACATGTCATTTCACCAGTAGTTCCAAACTTTTTCAGAGGGCACATCTATACTATACTACCATCTAAACTATAAAACAACAAAAGGGAAAAAAAAAGTCAGGAATTGTTAGTGAGCTTGAGAGTACCGAGACTAGTTAACGTATAATTCAGTCCTATTGGGTTAACAGGCATGTAATAGAGAGATAAACACCATAACTGCAATAAATAATCAATGAGCAGCCCCTTTTGCTTCAAACCCCAGCTTGAACATTACCATCGAAAACAAAGTGTCTGCAGCCAAGAAAATCAGCATATCAATGGCACATGCCACAACAACACTGGCCTCGGGTTTACTCCAAAGATCACGCTAGATAAACCCCAAATAACAGAGAAATTAACAAATGCTTGACATTTGCTCAACATCCATTATTCTGACACTTCTTCAGAATTTCAAAAGGCTGAGTGCATGCTTAATCAACATTCATATTCCCCAAGCGAGCCACTGGCACCATATTGCAGCCCGCCTCAGTGCTGATGAAAACGGCACATTAGGGCCCCGTTTTGAAAACGTGCAGGGACTCTGTGGGGACGTGTGTGTGTGTGTGTGTGTACGCGCGTGAAAGAGGCAGAGCATACACTTTCTCTTTTAAGTGCATCCAAGACTGGAGCATCTGCACCGATCCATTCTCTCCTCACTTCGCCCAGCCTGCCCTCCACACTCGACAGACATATGCAAAATGAGCTGAATGGCATTATAAAGAGGGAGTAATCATTACACCCCAAATTCATTCATAGCGCTGCGCAGAGGTCCGACGGAGGCCTCCCTCTCCTGGGACAAAGACCGGGGGGGGAATGACAGTGGTCCCACATGATCCCGCTCAGCCAGGCAAGGTCTCCGAGAGCCTGCTTTAATTTCCAATTCTAATATGTGCTGGGGAGAGAGAGAAAAGGCCCGGGACTGATGTCACATCCCGCCACTGGCCCATCACGCCCCCCGCTCCGGTCTCATTGTAGTGGGGGCGCAGACACTAGGCAGGACAGGCCGTCCAGGCAGGAGGTGTGTTGGATTTGCATGTCCCTCCATTGTGAGCAGGGGGAAAGTGACAGCACCGTGTCCAATTCTTTTCCCTTCAGAACAGCTCGAGCCCGGCAGGAGAGGCCAGGCTGACAGATGACTCCCAACATCTGTGTTACGTGAGCGATACAGATGAGGGACTTTGCATCCCCCTTGCAGCCAAACTCATACCCTCCTAGACAAAGCTCAGGCACCCGCTAGAAATCAGCTTTAAACAACCAGCCCAACTATGCTGCTTTCCAGCAGGTTTATCATTGAACAGCATGGTTCAGTTGTCAGTATTATTTTTTTTATTCTGATTTGTTCACAGACAAATTGGCTGATGGCTGATTTTTATTTGCCTTTTATTATTATTATTTCTTTTTCCACCAGAAGCTCACAGTGTGGGCTAAATGAACAAATGAAACACTTTAGGACATCCAGCGCACTTTCTATTAGCCAAATGAGCAATATTAATAATGATAATTCTTCTCTTAAATGGGCAAACTGGCATTTTTAAATTCATGGTGAAAAGCAACCTGTTTAAATAACATCCAATAATGTGTGAAATCGAAAGTAAGGGGCGACTGGCTATTACGCACAATGAGCCAAGCAGAATTATGCTGCAGCAGGTCAGGGGAGTCTAATCTTATCTGCAGAAATCCAGCGAGGCAGCAGGATTCCTTTCTAAAGTAGCAAGGGCTCGTATGAACAACTGTCTGAGGAGCAGACCAAGCAATGGCACAAAGGGAATCAGGTGAGCTCCTGCTTGTTTGGAATGAAAACCTGCAGCCGAGAAAGCATATTGCAAATAAGACTGAAGCCCCTGTTACAGATGCATCAGCAATATAAAACTAATCGTAATAGAACATTTTGATTGCAATCTTGAAGCAAAAGCATGCAGCCCTAATGGTCTAGATAAGGTTTAGTTAATCTAAGCTTAGTCTGATCCAGGCTGATATTGGTCAGCCTATTTGAGACAGATCTATCTAAACCTCTTGACTGCAAGTTTGGAACAAAAGTTTTTCATGCAGCCCTAATATTCTGACTAACTTTTAGTTAATCCAAGCTTATCCTAATTAAACAGATCCAGGCTGAGCTTAAAAATCGCCTTCACACCATCTTTTTGCCCCCAAAAACAAACTTGAGTCATAAAATGTGAAAGGGCTCAGACTTTTATAGAAGAAATAGATATGACACGATTACATAATTAAATACAAGGAGAAAACGGAATGCTGCCATTTGAAACTCTGGAGGACAAACTGAGGTACCTTATGAAGGGAGTGTGTAGTGTTATACAGACATACTATGCTGCCGCGTATGTAAACAGGACTTTGAATGGCCTAGTCTTTCACACAGCTCGTGTAAACATCCTGGTTCTGTCCAAGTTACTCAGATTAAGTACTTAGTCATGCTATTGTGTGCAGGTAAACGTACTTTTTCATTCGCAGGCCTTTTGAGTGTGGGGTTGATTTAAAATCTTTCTAATTACGCTGGCGTTATGTATCAGTACATAACATATGGAACAGTATTGTTCAGTCATTTTTTTTTTTTTTTTTTAATAGATGGCCATGGTGTCGATCTCCTTATTAAAACTAATCGGCTGAGAAACATAAAAATGTCAAGCTCACAGTTTCAGAGGCGTTATAAAGCCCGAAGGTATTAAAAGTATTTGCTCCTCAAATGCATTCCCATTGTTGAGGGCATGCGGCTGCTTCAGTGCAGCCAATTCACATCATGTGATGCATCAAAAACAGACCTGCAAAAAACAAAACAAAAAAATGGTCGTGAAAGTAGAGGATGAGATATTCTTTCATTAAGTCCGTGTGGGCACATATTACAGATCCGTTCAGCATGGATAGGGGGTTGCGGAGTGTGACAAGGCTGGGAGATTGGAGGGATTCTCTGATATGATTCTGCGAGCATGGCATTCCCAGCAGGGACAGCCTGCATGAGGACCGATGAAGGACAGAACTCCCTGTTCCCCAGACCCCCAAAACACAGGCAGTCTGCCTGTCTCCACTCCAGCATTGACTAAGGCCTTGGGCTTTCAGGCACAGAGGAGGGGGCTGCGAGGCAATAGGACGGGTGTAGGGGGGTGTGTGGTGGGTTTTGGACGGGACTGCTGTGCCTCAACGCATGCTAAGAGATGATGGATGGCCTAGTCGATATGTTATGTCTTAAGAGCCTGATTTCCTGCCAGTCCAATCACTAACCCTCCAGAGTCCGGCTCAGCTGATTGGACAAGCAGAATAATTTCGCAGGCTGTGAAAACACTACCGCCATGCCCGTCTGTCAGGTTCTTAGATGCCGTTCAGGTTTCTGAAACCAGGGCCTTGCTGAGATTCTTTACACTCAGGAAATGCGAACAATAATACCGAGACAAATCAAAGCTGCTAAAACAAGCATTTGTTGCCATGTACAATCAGTCGAGAGATATGTGTGTGTAGTGTTTTTTTTTCCCTTCTCCCCTTTCTCAAGCAATAACATGGAAAAATACAGCACAAATAATAGTAGTTTAGAACAACGGCTTTACACACAGATTTATTCTTCCAAAAAAAAAAAAAAGTTTAATCCATGAAAATTAGGTCATATATCAGGGTAGTCCATGAGGACAATGGGATATAAAAAAGTGGCTGGGGATCGGCCCAGCACATATCATATTCTATAAAACGCTGACGCCAATAACAAAAGCATGTTCAACGTAGGCTGTGTATCCCTTAGGGACCCAGTGCCTTATTCTAGCAGTGATTACAGCACTATGAAACTAGGAAGCTCCCAATTCATGCGAGTCTCTAAGTGACCTCTAAAGGAACAGGGGCTGACTCAGTGGCCTTGGGGGATTACATGTGTTACATTCAATAAAGAGCAGTCCCTCATTGTCAAGGAGACACACAAACAAAGCCATTAACCCTACCTTATATGATACATCCACCATAGCAGACAGCGAAGTGAAGCAATATAAACAAATAAAAAATGTAATATTCTGCCAAACCAACACCTTTAAAATTAAAGCTGGGGGAGGGGAAATCATTTTTGGTGTGATTCTAAGCAAAATACCGTAAAACACAGTAAATGAGATGCTAATTATGTTGCCTTCTCATGTGGATTGTACACTGAGGGTCTATTACATATGTTCTATATGAACTTATCTATTTAAAACAAATTAATCTGAATTTCCTAAAAAAATAAATAAATAAAATCAGATTTTTCTAAGTAAATGCTCCTAGGCATTTACTGATCATGCAAAAGAATGGCACTCAAAAACACATTTCAATACAAAATCATTAAACCAGTTACTGTAACAACGCAGCCTGTAATTAAGTTAAAAAAAAAGTCAATCACAAGTGTGTTTTTCACTGAAATGTGTCAGAAAATAGATCTCTTCTCATAAATCTGAAGAATTCAAAATTCCTCACAATGAATAAACACTCTGCGTCCAATTGCACATCCATTACATACTGAAGGATCCAGGGCTACTGATATTCCAAACCTGGTATTAAGACCAAAACGTCGCATTTTCGCCAATCGTGCCACACATTATCTTGGTATAGCTACATACAGCAAAAGCGAACAGTTCCAAGCTTGAAGTAGCATCAATAATAATCACGTATTTTTATTTCCTCTAAATAAATGACTGGCTAGTGCGTGCAGAACATTTAGCAGAATAATAACTTTTACATACGTTGTGTTGACAATTAACAGTAATATTTATGCATCAAACATCCTGTGAACTGATCCAGCTTGGAAAAAAAGCTTATGTAAAAAGGCTTTTCTAGGATAAGTAACGATAATTACTTCCTTATTTCTGAGGCTGCTGAGATATGCAGCTTCACCAGCAAGTTCCAACACTTAATTTTGGTCATTTAACTGACTGAACATCAAACTGTGATGTCAAATGAAACATACACTCATAAAACAAGAGAAGAAATAGCTTAATTACATTATATTTAGTAGACTGAATGATTTACAATGGCAGTACTTTCTAATCACTGCTTGGATAGACAATGGAACCTATTTTTTCTTTATTAAAGTACATTTTTCACCAGAATCAAAGTACTATACACTGAAACTGCAATACGAGCAAGCCATGGTTTCCTAGCTGCCTCGATAACAATGCATTTTATTTTGACGTGGTGACGACTCCAGTAGGGATACATTACATAACAGGTCCAGGATACTAAACTATATTGTATAAGTGCACACATCAGAGGTAAACTATATAGTAAGACTGTGAAAGATTAATAGACAAAATATGAAGTCTCATAAGCTCAATTTATGCCCACTGTCAAATAGTTCAGTGGGTTAAATTGTTCAGTGCAGCCAAAAACCATCTATTTTGATAAGAATCGGCTATTAGACAACAAACCACTGACTTTGCATCGCATGCAGAAGAGTAGAACGGTCGAAAGGTAACATGAGGATCTCCGAACTAGCTATTAAATGTTTAAGATCCTTTGCCACATACACTATTTAACAAGAACAACTGAATTTACCTGTCTGACTGTGCAATAAAGGTATTAAATATATTAAATTACATTTAGGTTAAGATAATAAAAATACATAGAACAAATATATTCCAAATAAATATTACAATTAAGATCTGCAAATGTAGCAGAGTTATAACATCTGCGGAAGTAACAGATAATGTATGTACTGTATGGAGAAGTGCACTAGTATCTCTTCAAATTAAATTCTTTTTTTTTTTTTTTGATTCACAAATGTGATCCTGTAAACTTCACAAACTTCCATCAAAAAGTTAATTGTGGTCAGATCACAAAACATATTGATAAATGCATGGAAATGTGTGGAAGTGCAAATTACAGCCACCTGAGCAAGGACAATATTTACAATAGCTGCAGGTTCATGTTCTTTGACTGGACAAAGATTTAGCTTTGATTCCCATCACTGTTTTCGCTTCCAAGTATGCTAGAAAATCATGAGGAAAAAAACAGAAAGACCTATTTTGCTGTATATATTTCTCCACGTCCACCCGAATAAGGAGGTTCTGTTACGGGCACAGGCCTGCATGGTAGATTCGAGAAAGCTCTGAGGAATCACCATCAGAAAGAGCCATCTGAGCTCCATGGAGTGGTCAAGGGCCTTCGGATCTTCTTTGTTACTGGAAAGTGCAATGAAGCATCATTTGGGATGATTTTGGTGTTTATACACACTTCTAAAACTGTACTACACAAGTTTTACCAAATTACATATTTGATGTTGTCCAGATATCTAAGCAACTGATACATGGCCACACTCAAGTCGCAATCATATTTCTGTATACAGATGCAACAAACAAAGAGCAAGAGAACTTGCAGTGTGATCACCACAACGTTACTGCAACTCGAGGTGCTGTAGGTGCTAGATACTATAATTCTACGACCCCTCTTATGACTACAGCACTTTTTCTCTGTATAAGACATCAAGGGACTACAGAGAGTGATCCACTTTTATACCAAGAGATGCCCAAAGTAACCAGGATCACAAGGGACTCCCCTGTCCCCACAGGGTCCCACCCCTGTCCGTCCATCTGTCTGTCCTCACTATACCTCACCTGCCTCTATATCTCACTGCATGTCACCTGCCTCTGTACCTCACTGTACTTCAGTGCCTCACCTGTCTCTTTACTTTACTGCACCTCACCTGCCTCAATGTATCTCAAACTGCACTTTACAGTGCAGAGATATATGGAGTATGTGACAATGCTGTTGTTAATAGCGCTGGAGTGGAGGCTACAAGATGCTTTCCAACCATTCCTCTGACCTCCCTGTATAACCAAAACAAAAAAAACTTTTTCCAAGATGATTACTGCGATTAATAAACACTAATTATTTTTAAATTAGTCTGAGACTAATTTCTAGGACTATGGACATGTAAATGCTGAATTTCACAAAGGGTTTAGTGATGCTTTCTCCCCCATCAGGACATAGAAACAAACAAGAACAACAAATGAGCTACACTTTTGGCAACAGGAGCAGTTTCTGGGAGGGAAACGAGACAACTTTTACTTCAAACATCATGAGACATTTGATTAAAAGGGGAAAAATAATTAGATCTACAATTGCTAAGGAACACACAGGTATTTTAACACAGGTAATGTGTCATGAAGGGGGTGTTTGGCACTGTTGCAACAGCACGTAAAACAGCACAGTTTCTAGACAATGAACAACTCTGCAGGTAGAGTTGTATGCAAAAGTTTGGATGCCCCTAGTCAGATGATGCTTTGTTGATCTTCTTAGTGCACAACCTTACCAGTGAAAACACTTCTGCTCATATCCACAATTAGTTTTATTTTTTCCAGTACACGAACAAATAGAAACTGCAAGCTAGAACATGCTGGAAATGTCCTATTTAGGTCTCTGTAGAGACCATGTACTTAAGTTCACTTAAAAATCAACAAACCATGCAATAAGACCCAGGGTGTCCCCACTTATGCACACAACAGTATATATGTTCTATGTTCAAGAGGATGTAACCGTGTGTCAAGTAATGCCACAGTAATGGTCTTAAACAAACAGATGGGTGAGGTGGATCAACAGAGATGTGAATGACAAACTTTTTCAGAGAAATTCTAATGATAATTCAGAGCCCAGGCTGAGACTTTATATTAATGGCAAAGTGTGAGTGGTGCACTTACTTGGGGAATCTGTACTTCAGCATCTTCATACACTGTCGAGTGGGCCGAAGCTGCTCGGTGAACTTTGCTATGGTTCTGTATTCTGTTCTACAAATCTTCATCTTGCTTATGTGTACCACCTTCAGAAACAAACAGATGATGACAATTAATTGACATGCACAGAACTCCAAATAAACCACAAAAAACACAGCTACATAAGTAATAACACCATTAGTATTTCACGTTTACAGCATAAGGGCAGATGCCCTTAAGCAGAACATAGATGTATGCAACTATATGGGTTCTTAGTAGAAAAAAAACACTCATCAGTAAGCCTAGACTGAAAATTAAAACCTGCTAGAAGATTAAGATTTTACCAGAAATTGAGTTAGTCCTCCATCAGGGCCTTATAATAGATATTATGCACTAAAAAAGCAGTAGGGTAAGTTTGTGCATGATTATGACACAGTTAAAATGCATAGGCCTCCTTCACAGTAGATTGTTTGAACGACAGAGGCACAGTTGCATTTACTGCCAATCTATATAGAGACAGAGAGTGAGAAACAAGACATAAAGATATAAGACATAAAGAGAGACAGAGAAACAGAGATACATACACGGAAAGAGACACTAAACATGGAGAGGGAGAGAAACAGACAGAAAAACATACACAGAGACAGACATAGATAGGCATGGGTAAATAGAGCTAGCAGAGGTGTAGAGAGAGAAACAGAGACAGTAAGACACACATACACAGAAAGAGACATGACAGAGACAAAAGAGAGAAACACAGCCTAAGCAGTTTCCTCTGGGATCAATATATTTTTTGTTCTGATACAGAGAAAGACACACAGAGAGAATGAGAGATACAGGGACATACATATACAGAAAGACACACAAGGCATACAGGCAGAGAGAGAGATTTTTATGAGGTAAAGTGCCGTATGAGCAGAATGATGCACTGGACAGTCTTCTCAGCACATCCTTCATGTTGTTAAGTGGTCATTAGTGGTCTATGTGTGTGTTAAACTGGTGTGTTTTGAGTTTAAATAGTTTATAAACACTACAGCTGTTAGCAGCTCGGCTAAAAACACCCACCGTGCTAAAGAAAGAAGGTGGAGACAGCACACTCCTGCAGGGTTAGCGCCACTGTACCTCCAGCAACTTTTACAGAGTCTTATATCAGCTCTCCTGGTGAAACAAATATCTTTAAAACGCCGTTTTTAGTAGAAAATTGAGAAAGTAGACGACAATCTTCGTGCGGTGCTCCCGCGAACAAGTTGAAAGGCGGGCGTCACCAAAAACCCCGTCTCTGATTGGCTGAATCCTCAGACCCTGAGTATGACGAAAGCTGATTGGCTAAGAATGACAACTCCCTATAGGTGTTCAGCAAAAGTAAATAAAGCAACAAAACCTTGAGTTTGGAGTTCAGTTTTAAAACCTTTTGATGCCTTCAGAGGTTCATGTAAGACCTATTTATCAATCTTCTTTCACTGTCACTGACTATCTTTTTATTTAAAGTCATGGAAAGGAGAAGAGAAAGGGAAAAACACAGTAAATATTAATAGCAAACAGATGTAATATTCCTATATTTGGAGTCGGTTTGACCCCACTAAACGTTTATCTCTAAAAATACACTTTGCTTCATATTAAATGATTTCTTATTTAATAGGTAAACACAAAATTAACATTTTTTTTCTTCATATTTTGTACACCCGTATTCTGTAGGGTCAGTTTGACCGCAAACTGTTTTATAGAAGGTTTTACACACATTTCTTGCTGGTTTTGGATGATATTTAGGTGATATATGCTGTAATATTTCATTTTTATAATGTTCAGTATAAAACTTTAAATTAGACGTTTCCTGCATCTTGGGGGCTTTATTACCTGTATGTTTATTTAAATCTCTAAGTTAACAAAGTAACAGAGTATGCACACATGAACTTGGTAACAGTCCTGAATTATGTTTCCCTGCTTCCAGTCCACCATAAGGGTTGTTCAGTAGTTGGATCAGGAGTGTTAGAAGTAGGGAAAGCTACAATACTACTACTACTACTACTACTACTACTACTAC
>JBBPCW010000001.1:23499493-23510389 GCA_037974425.1 Phenacogrammus interruptus
GTGTGTGTGTGTGTGTGTGTGTGTGTGTGTGTGTGTGTGTGTGTGTGTGTGTGTGTGTGTGTGTGTGGGTGAGGGAGGGAAGGAGTTTCCTATGAATTTAACTGTATTAGCTCAGAGAGAAACTTCCCAGACTACCTGATTAATGCATAAACAGATAAACAAACAGAAACTAACAAATAATACATTAAATTCTCTTTATTTTTCCATTTTTAATTTTTTCTAGTGTTATAAACAGCTGATTGTAAATTTACAAGTCAGTCTAAAAGTTAAAAATATAGAAAAATCCACTTGATACTAATGTCCACTTAATACTAATCACATTTTTTAACCTTTATAAATTATAGAATGAACCACCATTTTTGATATTAATATTCTGTTAGCATTACATTTCAACTAATGGCATATCTGAATAACTTCACCTGAAAATAACCATGTCTTGCATATGCAGCATACTTTTTCACTGTAAAGCAACAAAACTACAGAGAATTAGGAGAGGGTTCCCAGGGCTCATTTGTTTGCAGATATGTTCGACCACTGATATAATGTGTAACATATTTTCATAGGTCCATACCTCCAACCCAACCTGTCTTTTCAGGGCGTATCGATGACATCTCAGAGGCTTATTAGCCTCTTAATTCCATCATGGTGTAGTTTTCAGGGAGAATGAGTGTCTGTAAGGGGCACTTCAAGACCTTGGTGCCTTTAAATGCTGTATTTTGTTATTAAATTGCTCTTTCAGAATTCCATTTTTATCTCCCCAGATACACCCAGTGAATCACTATTAAGGAGTCTATCAAGCTGTCAGGGAATGTGGGCTGCAGGTGCGGCGTGGGCTCTGCTCCCTGCAAACACACCCAGAGAGCAGCGCTGTATAATGGTGTCTGGAGCTTTTTTTTTTTTTTTATATGGTCTTCACTTTGACTTCAGAGATTCATTCCCTGCCGCCTCCCACCAAATTTGATTCTTAAACCAAGGGCAGGGCTGCTGAACATTACAGGGCAATCTGAGGAGAAGCATTTCAGACAGGGGTACACGGAGCTGGCGGGGTGTTTGAAATGAAAACGGAAAGCTTTCCATTCCGTCATTCCCAGATAATGATTACATGGGAAGATGGACCTGCGGTTATGTGAGAAAGCGACAGAGGGAGATGCTCTATGCTCAGCTGAGCATTTACAATGCAGCACCACGGAGCCCATAGATGTGGCAGCGTGTAGTTTTAATGACCCTGAGTTCTCTCTCCCCACATGGTGAATGAAGAAACAGCTCTTTCGGATGCACGCGTTCGCCCAGGCTCCAAATATGACTTTCCGTCGTTCTCTCAAGGTCAGAGAAGGTGCTGCAGGAAGAATAATGCATGTGTGGAGACTTGCAGTGTGCTGAATTCAAACAGAAACAAATTGCTCAAATAAATAAATAAGGAACTGAGGACAAATTTCGCCACTTTGTGGTTAAAAGTTCCAGTTTGGCTGAGTTCAGAGTCAGGCTGCGTGACCTTACGATGAAATCTGCTTCCACGATCCTGATACAACGGATATAAGCAATCACTGAAGGTTTGCAGGTCAAGTCAAGTAGAGCTTTATTGCCATCCCAGCCATATACATTTAGTACACAGTGAGATGAAACACAGTCCTCCTGGTGCAACATATACCACCAACATGAGGGTAAAAAAATGGGAAATAAATTACAAATTAAACCTATATATGTATACATATGTGAAATACCTATATATAATATATAATTATAAAAAATACTATGGGGGCACAACAGGGCGACTATAACAATACAGTATTGTATATTGTGTATATATACATACATACATACATATATACATACCCACATATCCATATGTATACACATACATATACTGCACTGGTTTTGCATACCATTCAAATATTATGATACTAGTGATAATTATAGATTTGTACATAAATTATCTTTTTTTTGCATATTACAAAAAAAATTTTTTTTACATTTTACAAATATTGTGATGCCACTTTTCCCCCCATGTGCTGGTTGAACGTGTAGTTCCTGATTGTCAGAAAATGTGTTTTTTGCAGTAAACCTCAGGGCTTATGTACCTGCTAATGATTACGGGTGGTGTAGCAGGGGGTGGGCAGGTGGTGTTTTGTGCAGGCAGTTATGCATTTGTTATAAGGTGGACATAAAAAAGGATGCATGACAGATGATTGGTGCTGTCTTTGTGTCAGATAAAGAGACAAATGAGTCTAACTAGAACTGTGTTTTCCTAGACGGCAGCAGTGGATGGATGTTCTAGATGTATATCTTTAAAAATCTTAGTTTAGTGCTTTGATATAAGAAGAGAGAGGTTCATGCTCCATTGCAAACTCAGTGCACTACTAAGTTCATTTCTGTCGCGAGTTCCATTGTAAGTTGTTTCACTGTTTTACGTTAGATTTGTACAGATTCATGGCCATGCATATCTTAAATGAACCGTCTAAGCGATTAGATTTCTGTCTGTCTCAAATTTTCTCAGCTCTGTGGGACTAAATGAGTGGCTCCTCCACCTGAATGTGGAGTCAAATCAAAAGTCAAAGCCAGAGCCAAACAAACACATGTGTATTTCTACTTCTCTTTGTTTGAACATTGTTTACCGATTTCCCTAATCTCAAAGTAAAGTGCGACTGTGATGTGTTTTATGATTAAATGTTTCAATTAAAACAGTGATAAATATCCTAGCTATAAAAATCATCAGAATTCTTGAATGATTAAACACTTGAATGATTTAGGGCAACTCTAACCATTTTTGTTACATTTTGGGTTCTGGAATGCATTTTAATTAATGTGTTGTAATTGCATTGTTTAAGAAAATATAAATAATGTACTTCAAATGTTATGATAATAGTGATAATTATCAATTGGTACAACATTTTTTTTAGTATTTTTTGCCTTTTCTTCCCGCTATTTTACAAATATTGTGATGTGACTTTTTCCCCGTGTGCTGGTTGAACGTGTAGTTCCTGATTGTCATAAATTTTGTTTTTGCAGTCAACCTCAGGGCTTATCTACCTGCTAATGATTACGGGTGGTGGTCCGGGGGTGTGGGCAGGTGGTGTTTTGTGCAGGCGGTTTTGCGCAACTGTAAAAGATATTATCCGAGGGGAATGAAAGCAGCGCTCAGCGGGTCTGTCAGGGAAGATGGACAAGTTAAAAACAGATGACGCAAGCCAGGGCAGCCTCCCCAGCGCTTTAGCGCAGGTTTGCGTGCAGCTGCAGCGCTTTCCTGGGTCGGCACATCTGCGCTCTCACCTGGAGCTTAACTGACGCTTCTGGAGCAGCGCTGCAGACGGTAGGAGACCTGTCAGCCTGGACGCGGGACCGCGTGCTCGCAATGCCACACAAAATAAGGCCAAGCTGCCAGTCTCCGTCAATCGCGGATGGTCCTTGCTTTGAATATTTGGGAAAATACTTTGAGTCACAGATACCCCACCCCCCCATGTCTGACAGCGTGACGACCCTTTGAATGTTACAATGCCTTTGAAGCGATTTCAGATTCGTTTCACAGATGACTCTCAATGGCCATTTCCAACCAAAGCGCATGGGTTATCATGTTGCACTGCATAAAAAAGCGTCAGGAAGGCAGCGAATGAAAGGGACAGTGTTGCTGCCCTCTGATTGTGATTTGCTGGCCTGTGACTGTGGCTGAACTCTGCGTCGTAGTGCATGAGGAGCTGTGCTCTGCGGCAGGACGTCTCTCGGGGTGAGAGGGCCTGGGCTAGAGGTCACGGCAGGGCTCTTCCTGAGCTGCAGTTGCAGCCCTCGTGCTCTAGAGGCCCCGGCTGATTACCGCACTGGGACCCAGGCACAGAGTGTTTTCATTAGGGAGAGGTCCAAGATCATACAGGAAGGTTCCGGACCATTAATACATTTGAAACGGCAAATGAAAGGGGGCTGGCGGGCTTGCGAAGGGAGTCATGGGTTATTTTGAAAGGGGAGAGCCCTGTAGAACGGTCATGAGAGCCTCAGTGAATAAATACCAAGATCATCTCAACCTACTTCTTTTTTTTCCCCCTCCTGTAAGATCTGTGGCCAATTTTCCTGCAATTTACAATAAATTGTTTGTGAAATCCTTGTCAATCCTACTGCTAGGAGCTCGTTCCCAAAATCCGCTCCAGTCAACCAAAGGATGTGGTTGTAATGTGCAGAATAGGAAATGCATAAGGCCTGTCTGGTGGGTTTAATTACATTTGTAGCAGAAGATCCAGAAACTCTTTAAAAGGCCCATACATTCCCCTTGTATTTTTTTTTACTCCAAGGACGCTTATATAATTGCATGTACCAAGAACAGCAATTATATTCCCTCATTATGTGACCAAACTCCAACCATTGCACTTATTTGTATTACCGTGCCTTTAAGACGGATATATGCAAAAGAGCTCTACTCTGATTGGATGCACTTTATTATGTCTTATTCAAAAAGCATTTGAAACTCAGCTTATAACTTCAGCTTGAACTGGTTATATTGATTATATTGAACATTATATTCTGAATAGGATCATATATGTAAAACCATTGTTTTTATGACATCACAAAACCGGCTTAATTTTTGCTGCTTGGTTTCCATATATGGACTATTTAGACTCCAGACTGATTTAATATATATTTCACATGGCACTAATTCAAAAAAGTCAAGAAAATTCACTTTTCTGTGAGTCTTTACATCTGTTAGAGTTGTAAAGACCTAGAATCTGTTGTGTGTTGTTCTTGTTTTTGATAAAACTAAAAGGTCTGATAATGCCCATTTAGCAAGCACCAAACAATCAAGCAATTAAAAAAGGCCTTCACTAAGAGGCCGTAAGCTAACACCTACATAAGTTATGAAAGCCTTATGCAGATTTCATATAGTCTATAGAATGGCCTTCAGTAAAGTGTTACCCATAATGTACCTCTACAGAAGCTTTGAGGAACAGTTGACACGTATCAGTACAATTTGAGACCACTCTCCAATATAAACTCCACTCTCCAATATACGGGGACTTTAGCTGGCCCCATATCTCAGAAAATACATGTTTTCTTGTTGTTTTCAAATAAAAGCGGCTGATATTGCTGATATTGATGCAGATAAAGTTAATTAAACATACTGTTTACTTCCCAGCCTATGGTTCATATGTGCAACTTTAGCAAATTTAACTCATTATTTTTGGCATATCTGCTTATTCAACCTCCAGCATCTCAGACCTGTGCATTCGCAATTAAGCTGTCCAAACTGCTTTTTAAAGGAGGCCCACTACAGAGCAGCAAATCAGAACAGAGCTCATTTGCATATCCATGTCTTATAGCCACACTGACAGAAGCAGCCTGTTTAATTGTATGGGATAAAGAGAGCTTGGAAAGTGCTAAAAATGTACAAATTAATTATGTTTTTGATGAATATAACATCCAAATGCTATAAGTGGACCTTATGGCAAGAAAATAATACATGCAAGTATATGGATATAAAGGATATATTCATATACTTGCATGGATCCTTTATATTAGTGACAGTGTTCATTTACTGTTCACACTTTACAAAGTGAAGAACTTAACGTTGTGTTTCATTGTTTCAAGCAGCTGTTAGGAATTGCATTTGCGTAGAGCATGAGCTCCGTGTGCTGTAATACAATCATAACCTTGTTAGAGGACCTGCATGAGGTTCATCATCAATCAAAATATTGCCTTAAATAACGTTTGGTATTGCAGCTGTATGGGGAAAAAGACTCTGTATGGATTTTCATAAGAAGGACAGAGGATGGCGTGTTGTGTCTTGGCTCCTTCCTGTGTTGTTTGGAGCGTGTAATGCCTCCCTTCTTGCGGCTTCGCTGAAGGTGTGTATTACCAGCGCGCAGGACCACCTCACATCAGAGAGAATCCTCAGGTCAGTTTCAGAACCTGTTAATATTTCATCTTGCGTTCTTGTATAATGATTGTATTGATTTCTCATTCCTTATTTATGAGGTCTGGTGCCACGGCAAAGTGCTAATCACATACCTTGCTGATAATTGGCTTCGTTTCGTTTTCAGGTCAAAAGGAGTGTTTTGAAAAGTTTTTTTTGTACAGTTTACATGGCATGTTCAGGTTCATTTCTTCATCACTTGCTTTTAAAGGAATAATTTGTAAAAAAAAAAAAAAAAAAAATGAATTGACACCAGTATCTCCCTTACACCTGATGTAATGAATGTGCCAAGACATGTTTGCTGTTTGAAGCTTATTGTGTACTGAGGCTACAAAGGTAATGAAGCGAACTCCAACTGAGTACCATGCAAAGGTTTGTGCATGTAATAAGGCCATATAACACCTACAACTGACATAAACTAAACAGACCTTCATAAAGGGCAGCTGTTGGGGTAGTGATGGCCTAGTGGTAGGATACTTGCCTCTGGAGTTCATAGGTTCGAATCCTACCTTCAGCACCACCACTGGGTGCCTGAGCAAGACCCTTAACCCCAAGTTGCTCCGGGGAGACTGCCCCCTGTAGGTAGGGAATGGAAGTCGCTATGGATAAAAGCTTCTGATTAGTGCTGGGCCGTTAACGCGCGTTAACATCCCAGGACTGTCAGTGGCACCACTGAGGTACTCTTGGTCAAAGTACCGCCTCCACACACTTCCAAGGTGCTGTGTTCCTGGCTGCCCACTGTTTCACTTGGTTTATTGGTTAATTGGGTTAAACACAGAGGAAGAATTTCGTGCTGTTCACACTGTGTGCTGTGCTGAGTTCACGTATGACAGCATGGTCCCTTGACATAAAGGCTTATTAAACCAATCTGTCAATATGTTCATTCATGAAGGCCTTCTTTTGTCAGTGGTCTCAATAGAGACTCTCTTTTCCTTTCCCTCCGGATCGACAAGAGGAGAATGTCTTCCTCCCGAGGTTTCTTCTTCCAGCTTAGAGTTTTTCCTTGCCTCTGCTGCCTTTGGCTCACTTATTGCTCGAACCTGAACTTTGAAAAGCTGCTTTGTGACAACTTGGATGTAAAAAGCGCTATGTAAATCAAATTCAATTGAATTGAATGGAATTATTAAATGCCACGTTTGTCCTCTAGTGAAATAACACTATAATGGACTAAAGGAGCTTTTGTGACAACTGACAAGTCTTTACTGAAGTATAACATATATAATCTCCATCTGAATTTAATATGCAGTTTGCTTCAATATATACAATACATATTTTCTATTAGTATACTACTAAAACATGAGCAGAGGTGTTTTATTGCTTCTGCCCAGGCCGACTGCATGTGTAGGATCTACTCACAGTGGGCAATCCATGCTTTCTGACTGAAAACTGATTCTGATTCTGATTTTAAGGGCAAAACATATTAAAAATAAAGTCCAGTCCAGTTTTTGATTTGACACTGCCCATGCCCAGGCCTGCTTCAGAAGGTGGGCTTGGGCCTGGTTCAGTTGGACTTGGGCCTGGTACGCATCTAATTTGATCAGAATCAGAATGTACTGATCCAACAATATGAAGTTTAAATAAAAATACCCAATAGTCTGTTACTGCTGTAGTAGAGAACAGTAGTAGATCTTGATGTGAAGGGTGATATTTCACATGGTGAGACTGTTGCAAAAAAGATATTGCAAATGATGAAAGGATTTAGCAACTTATAAGAAAGGATATAATTTTATGCTCATTCCACAAGCATAGCACGATTCTGACTTCCCGAGGTTTCCTCCTCAAACCATCCTTTACTACTTAATTATGCACCTTTAAAGGGTCAGTCTCTTAAAAAGTCATCAAACCCAGAACCAAAAACCTGCATGTTACCCCTCTGACACTGTGACATTTCCTATAGGTGTTTATTGTAGAAACGTCTTCTAACTCTTGTCTGTTTGTTCTTTCCTGCTATTGTAATCTATTCTCTTGTAATTAGGTCTGTTTAATGTTTCATGTTTGTGTCTACTACAGTCTGTTAAATATTGTTTCTTGTCCTGCCTCTAAGCTATTTGTAAAAGTGTGTTTGAGAAAGGTGATACATAAATAAAGATTATTATTATTATTATTATTATTATTATTATTATTATTATTATTATTATTATTATTATAAAATAATATAGTATTATTGTAAAGTATAGCATTGGCTGTATAGAGTCTGCTGGAGGGTTGTAATTATTGACGGCACTAATGTGTAAACACGCACACACACACACACACACACACACACACACACCTACCACACACTCGTACCACAGCTGCATTGGCCGGTTGCATTCTATAGTATTCTTATAGTTTCTATTATAAAAGTACCTTATAAAAATGCAGTTTCTACATCAGGGCTTTGTTTGTTTGCGGTTTATATAAGCATACAGAGAACTCGAACATAATGTCAATAATGTAACTGTCCCATTTAACTACCATGGCAGCAGAGGAGTCACTTTCAGAATATATGGGTTAATAACAGATCTGGGCCTCGTCTTATTGATGAAAATGAATTGTAGTCGGCAAGTAGAGCTGCAGATTCTTTCCTCAATGTCGGCTACATTCATTCGATTCCTCTTATACCTGCAGCGTAATTAACTGAATCGCTGTGATGCGTTATTGATTAATCTATAAGGTGTGTGAGGAGGCCATGTGCCCAAAGGTGACTCGAAATAAGTCAAAAAGTACAGCTATGAACTCCATCAACACAAAAAGGTGCATCATGATGGTGTGGTCATTCGAGGTCAGCGGAGGATTGGGCGTGGGGGAGGATCATGTTACAAGGCAACCAGGGCTAGTTAGAGTGCGTACGTATGATTTTTTAAAATTAAACCATAGGCCAAAACAAGGTGTGAAGTTGATGTTGATATTTATATTTATAATTAATTGAGTTGTGTGATTGCATCAGAAATCACAAACATGGAGCAAAACACACAGCAGACCTCTACAGCTCAGGTCAGTTATAAAAAAGACGTGTCACTGATTGCTGTGGTTTAATTAAAAATTTAATTGAAAATAATTAGCCCATGAATGCAGCTACGCTTTCAGCCGTCCTTAACAATAAATGGCTTGGTAAGAGGCGGTGTGTTCACGCCCCTCCCCCAATAGTACAGTAGTAAGATCCAATATCAGAGGTTTGAATGGTGCAGGTAGGTTTTTTTTTACTAATAACTGTTAAACCATCAATCATGCAATCACACTTCTCTCAGAAATCTACTTTTATCATTTATAGCTCTAACTAACTTTCTATTTATCATTGTTCTCTTATTTCTGTGAATGGTTTTTGATGTAATCGGTGTTGTAAAACAAGGCCCAGTTCTTCAGCCTGAACTGCCACTCCACCCTCTTTGGCTTCCCAGCGCAAGGAAGAATAAAGCCGCTCTCTCTCTGCCTCGCCCCTCTCCTTCCTCCGTCTATGAGAGGCAGAGGAAAGGGAGGAAATAAATCAAATCAATTCAACTTTTGAAAAGAACGTAATTTGGTCAACAGTTAATAACTTTGGTGGCAGCAGCCTTGTGAAATCTCTTTTGTGAGGGAAAAGGCTGGGGGGGGGGGGGTAGGATGGGAGGGGGGTGGCTTTTTATGAGCAGCAGTTTTTCTTTGCGACAGGTTTTTGTTTACACTTTCATTATATCTCTACTACATTATCTGATGCCTCCATCCCGTTTTCAATCTCGCCGCTCTCTCGTTTTAATCTTGGCTCTCTCTCTTTCTCTCTTTCCCCCAACTCTCTCTCTCTCTCTCTCTCTCTCTCTCCATCCCCCCATCTCTCCGTCTCGCTCTCTGTCTCCCCCCCTCTCTCTCTCTCTTTCTCTCTCTCTCTCTCTCTGTCTCTCCCTCTCTCTCTCTCTCTCTCTCTCTCTCCCTCTTTTTTTCTCTCTCTCTCTCTCTCTCTCTCATGCCGAAGCGGGGGACGAGGGAGGTTGTATTACTCCTCATGAATCAACGCAAAATGAAATGCACTCTCCAGTCCCTTCCACGTGGTTTTAATTTATAGCGGAGGACTGCGGATACAAAAAAAAAGGAAAAAAAAAGAAAAAAAAAGAAAAGGCTTTTAATGTAATCTGACCACTTAATTCAATACCTAATTTATGAGCCATCTGATGCAAGTCTGAGCAGCATTTCAGAGATAAGATGAATTAGTATCAATTTAGATCCCGATCACTATGTTGATAACATTTGGTTTTTAATATTAAATGTGTATAAAATAAAAGCAGGTTCTCAATTCAGAAAAAATACTGCAGTCGTAGAAGTACCTGCACACCCGCGTTGCGATGATAGTTGGCTAATTTCCCCCCAGAATGCCTCCGATTATATTTCAAACTTGTTATTTCCAAAGCCTTTGAGTGGTCGGTGCTTTATTGATGTGAGTTGTTAATATTACATCCCTTCTGCCTCTCATCTGAGATCAAATCAATTCATGGGAGTTGGATTTAGCCCGTTTTGCCTTCATTATCATCAATCTAGCTCCTGCAGGGTCTTTGGTTAACACATTAAGAAGTCCACAGGCATTTGAAGGGAAATGGAATGGAGCATCATGTTTTAGTGCTGACAGCCACAAAAACCAATGAAAGATTATTCCACATCATTGCACTGTTTGCCTTATGGCGTTGGGTTAGGAAGGCTTACTCGCTTAACACACACTTTCCATTTTGTTTCCATTTGTGTAATCTCATGCAAAGGCTAGGCCTGTACTTCGATCGCTGTCTCTGGTCATCATTTCATCTTTCAAATATAAATGTGTACCACCACACCTGCTATGTACTTACCATCAGAAAATGCTTTTTAGTGTTTAAATCTAAAACTATGTGTGGTGCGCTATATATATATATATATACCCTCCTGAGGCTCGACCTGTTTTTTTACATGCATTTTTATTTCTATTTTGCTCTTTGGGCTTATTGGAATCTAATTAGAATAAAACCTAAGCATCATCTTTTGATATGATGTACTTTTAGAGAAAAATGATGTCCACATATGTGGAC
>JBBPCW010000001.1:23510489-23520858 GCA_037974425.1 Phenacogrammus interruptus
AGATAAAGCAGCTCCGCCCACTCAGCATTCAGCACCACCAGTATACTGATCACCGCCTGATCATCTGGAATCATCTGTTCCTGGTTATTCACTGGTTCAGGACTTCAGTTAGAGCCTCTTTGTTTTGCTTGAATGATTCATACGTAGGTCACTGTGTGGCTTTGCAAACAAAAAACATTAAGTGCATGTGTGTGTGTGTGTGTGTGTATGTGTGTGCGTGTGCGTGTGCGTTTGTGTGTGTGTGTGTGTGTGTGTGAGAAAATGTCACAAACATCTTCCATTTCCACATATCCGTCTATTCAGCCTGCAGCAGTCAGGCCCCGCTCGTTCACACTGGAGTAAAATGTAGCGTTTCAGCATTGTTTTAAGTTGTTTTAGAAGAAACCACGTAATTCGAAGCATAGGGTCAATGCATAACAAAAGCACCCCCTCACACATGAGCCCTATTTTTTCTAGGATGCGCGTTTTATCACTGAATTTCATCAAAAAGCCATGCAAGAGAGCGGCTGAAGAGACAAAGGAGCATAACAATGACTTTCTTTTTGGTTCAGTTTCTCTCTGCTTGTTAAAAATGTTCTGTACCAGTTAGGGCTTCTTCATAGATGCATGCATCCTGGTCTAGAACCATTTAGGAACCCTTGATTATAAGAGTGTACATACAGCTGGAGCCACTGGCATTCCGATGACTTTTATGTGCGACTCTAGGAGCTGAGGATGGCATGTAGATGAAACATTAGCCCTGGGTCTCGGTGTCTTATTTACATAGACGACTTCAAGAAGTAAAATGATGAAAGGTATATTTTGCTCCAGTTGTGGTCCTCACGTTTATCCTGATTTTCACTTTTTGGTTCTTGCTCCTGGAGTAAAGTGCTTGAGCTAAGAGAAAACATATCACTCTGTTTACTGAAATGAAAAAGTAACTTATCAATGCAGAGCATGACTAAAGATGCAGAAGCTGTTTAATGCATGTAGATAGGGGGTTTCAATTACCCTGGCTCTTGACTTTCCTGGCCAGTGGTTAAAGCCATTTTTGGATTCAGAGCTGAAAAATAAGAATGTTAAAGGGCTCAGGTCCTGCTTTTTTGGTATTGTTATCTGCTTATGAAATTTAAATTTTTAGAATTCATAATTAATAATTAATCATAATTTTTTATGTGTAATATAATTTTGTATATCCCTTAGAATTGTTACTGTGCCTTTAGCTATGGGTGGTATGATACCACTTTCATGAGACCGATACCAATATGTCTGATATCAATACAAGTCCTAACGATACCAATACCATATCATCTTTTCATTCTGTTTAACAACTAAGCTGTTAATAACAATCTGTCTGGAGGCATTTTGTATCCAAAAGCTACATGTCTGAGTCTCCAGCAGCTCTGTGTTAGACTTGTTCTACAATGTTTGTGCAGGAGTCTATTTCAGTCCACTATGTAGGGAGCAGGTAGCCGTTTGGGACACAGCACGGCTGCTCGTTTGTGTTACTCATGTTCTCATCTGTGTATCTCTCTCTACGGCGCTCTACGCAAAGTATTTACATGATTATTGAGGTTTTCCTGATATCCTGTTGGCCTGTTGTAGTTTAAATGGCATGGGTCCTGACTGACTGCCCTGTGTACAAAAAAGAGATATATTGTGATGTATTTTAAAGAGTTCAGTTTTCTAAGATAATGGCTTTTTAACACAACCAAGCCACCTTTCACAGTGGAGTTTTGTTGTTGTTGCTGTTTGTTTTTTGTAAAATACTGACTTTAGAGGCTTATTCTGTTCTCATTCCTGTGATCAGTTCAGCTCTAAGCTCTTCATTCACATCGCCTTTTTTACTGCCTTATATCTAAGCAGACAGAAAGATTTTTTGATAAGTAGTTCCATGCTTAGTTTTTCCAAAACTTTCCAGTTACTATTCAATTTCAAGCATCTCTCTCTCTCTCTCTCTCTCTCTCTCTCTCTCTCTCTCTCTCTCTCTCTCTCTCTCTCTCTCTCTCTCTCTCTTTTGTTCATCCTTGTTGAAACAGTTGCAAGGAATGGGTTCATTTTGTACAGCAACTCCAAAAGCAAGCCTTCTGAATGTTGAATTTAAAAAAAAGCTGGATCCGTAGTTGTACTTTTCTAAAGTGCCTGCGCGAGCGGTGATGGGCTGTGACACGTCTGCTCTCAGTGAGTCACAGGCAGCCCGTCGAGCCGAACCGCCTTCATCCACAAACCATTAGTGCTCTCAACTGGCAAGCGCTCTTCACGCCTGGAAAGGAGAAGAGAATTCACCGCGTTTCTCGGCGCTTTAGTGCGGCGCAGTTTGTTTTGAAGCCTTGCGGAGCTTCGCACATGTTCCGAGTTCACAGGGCTCTTTTGTCCCCCCAGTGTCAAGGGCTGCTTTTTGTGCGGCGCTCCGTAAATAAAGGCATGGATGAATAGCACTTTGATGTCTGTCATTTTTCCAAAAGATCCATTAGCACGAGGCCGTTCTGGGCCGCGGCTCCCAACTTCTGGTCTGATAACGGCAGAAAGTTGCAGAAGGGCCCTATCGATGTCCATTAGAATGCAAGAGCTCTGGCGGTTTTACGAGTATGAAGTGGGCCGAAGTGTGTAAGAATGCTTACAAATAAATTTATTGTCCAGGAGGTGTTTATTGTTGATCCATGAATCAAAGCGATGGGTCTTTCCTCTCATTAAAATAATTGGAGCCATGACGACAGCCGTCCCTTGCTAAATTGGGCAATGCATCACGGAGGGACAACAAAAGCCGAACCATTTGTATGTTTCCAGTGAAACAAGTCCTTCTTCAAAGAACAGGGGGAATAATGGCATGTTCCTCTGTGTCTGTGTCTTCTTCTTTTTCTTTTTTTATCAAGGCAGCGGTTTGATGATGACGCTGGGCCTGTGTGTGTGTTTGTGTGTGTGTGTGTGTGAGGTGCAAGACTGGGTCGGAGTTGCATGGCTCTTGTCAAGGCACATCAGAGGGTAGAGGCGCCAGCCTCTCTCTTTGGCCCTAATGACCCTTCCCTGTGCTGATATGCGTCTGGGCTAATAATGGCCCTTTATACCTTTTTCTATTATTCCTCCCTGCCGAGGCCTCCAGCTATTCTGTAAGCCTGGTGCTGCAGTTGGGCACGGCCCAGACAAAGCCTTTCTTAAGAGGGGAAAAGGTTCAAATGAGCGCGGCCCCCTAAATTATTGAAAGAGAGCACTTTGCCCCAAGCGCTGTGTAAATGAGCCCAGGCACTGTACATATGCATGGGCCCATCTCCACCCTGCTGTATTAAGGAGCATACATACCAATGCTGGGACAATGAACAAAGGGACTTCAATGAGAACGGCCTCCTGATGAGACTGGCCTACTGTAGTCTTGTATTGTCACTGTCACAACAAAAACTTCATTGGAGAAGCACGTTGTTAAATCTTATATTTCATATTCCAAGTAATTACTTTTATAGGCCACATTAGAATGGAAGCATACGGGTTGGCTAGACCGTACAGTGGACAGTTCACATCGTCAGAAGGTATACTTTAGTAACATTACATACAATTAGAGCAGACAAATATAGGGAATAATCCATTGTGTGTTTGAGGCTATGATGTAAAACAGTGGTCCCCAAACCCCGGGCTGCGGACTGGTACCGGGCCGTGGGTCATGTGGTACCGGTCCGTGGGCTGCACAGAAAAAAATAACTGCGGATGTTACTGTGTTCTGTTGTCGGTTCATTGTTATGAAAATGCTGTTAATAAAGCTGCGAGTACACATTAGATTTACATTTATTATTATGTTTTAAAGATACCCCATTATTATATTTTTAAAATATCCCCATTTTATGCGTATCATTTATTTGTATAAATACGTATACGTATATTTACCTGCCACTCCTTAAAGGCCGGGCCGTGATCATAGTTTCTGATATTAAACCAGTCTGTGACGAAATAAAGGTTGGGGACCACTGATGTAAAATACACCCATGCATGAAGTTATCCATTTTAAGGCTTTCTGAAGGCGGTAGAGCAAAATATTGATAATCCCACTAGAATGTTTGCTTGCTTGCTTTTCCAATAGTGCATCCTGGTGACTTCACTTCACTTCCCCAGGTAAGCAACAGAAATGCACTATTTTGTCCACATGATGCAGAAGAAAACATGATTTTATCAGACCAGGCCTCTTTCTTCTGATGCTCCACCTTCTTCTATTGCTCCATTATGCTCTTGTGCTCATTGTACGATCTTTCAGTGGACTAGGGTCAGCATGGGTACTCTGAGTGGTACTCAGAGCAAGCATGGGCTCGCCTTTGATCCCCACTCACATCAACGAGATTTGGGCACCCATGACCCTGTTGCCAGTTCACTGGTTGTCCTTCCTTGAGCCACTTTTGGTAGGTTCTGACCTCATACCACCATAAGATGATTTGGAGATGTTCTGACCCAGTCCTACAGCCATCACAGTTTGGTTCTTGTCAAGGTGGCTGTGATCTTTACAGAGGCTTCTCGAGTTACGCCACAGGTTCGTTCCTTCGACAGTGGTGCAACCCGAATTTTGGTGTAAGTCGAAACGCACCATAGCCACTTACTGATCCTAACACAGCTGTAAAATCAGAACTAAGCCACAGAGAAAGGACATGGAAAACTCCCTTATTCATAAACAATGTAACTGCGTATTCTTCCACCGCACACAACCAAACAAGTTCACCAACATAATCCGTAAGTACGAGGCTAACGGTGTAAGCCGAGTGGGAGTGGGAGGAAATGGCCTAATCTCGAGACCGTTGTAACTCGAGGACCCCCCGTACTTTCACCCATTTTTACAGTTTCCATCAAATCAACTTGAAGAACTGACTGTTGACTTGGTGCCCCACCCCTTGACGGATGGCATTATAATGAGATTATCAATATTATTCACTTTGTCTCACAGTGGTTTTAATGTTATGTGTATCACTCCAACCAATTTAAGCAATACAACTGTGTTAAGCTAACTAGCAAGCAAGGTAAACACTTTAGAGGGACATAAAAAATCAAAAAGACATTAGTGTAATGGCTTCACTTGAGTGTTAAATGAACTAGAACTAGAAACATTTATTTTATGCTTGAACCGTCTGCTTCTAACTGTGAATACTTGTCCTACCACTCAACACCACATAGTTTCTACCTGGTATCCATTTATCTAAAAAAAAAAAAAAGCAGGTTTTTTTCTTGTTATTGGAAAGTATGTGAAATTAAACAAGTTTCCTTTATAAGGTGAGAGAATCTGTAACAGTGCAGGTCTGACTACTCTTAACTTGTTGTTGGTGATGCAGAGTCAAATACTAGACTGTCCTTAAAATGAACTCGTTACTGTTTCAGCACTTAATAACTCCTTAGATATCGAGCACTCGTCTGGTGATTCACATTATAATTATTAGAGTAATTATATTAGATGGGGTTTATAGGTCAGTAGTGAAGTATAATAAAAAATGACATTATTAGGTTAATAAAGGAATTCAGAGGGTGAACATAGACACGAATATCAAGTGTGGGTTACATGCGAATTTTAAGTTACATGCAAATGTAGAAAATTTCAGTTTTGCCCGGTAGTGGATCTGAGTACGTAATATCTGAGTACTGATACGTAGCACAAATCACTGTTGAACCAGTACAATTAGCACCATTATCCACCCGAGGGTCAGTTAAGTTGGAAGCTGGTATTTTCAAAAGGCCTAAAATAGTCAGAATCAGGGATAAAAAGGAAGCCTTGCGAATTTGGACCAACCAGTCAGTTTTGTGCTAAACAGTCTGAATTATTAATGATCATGTTCTAATAAGGCTTGAAAAGCCAAGCATAGTAGAAAAGAGGGATAGTATCGTGTAGCTGTTTGTGCATCTGCCAGCCCTGTGGCCTGTCAGGATTATTTACCTGAGTTGGTGAGTCCGAAAGAAAACAGTCATTAAAACTTTTAGCCCTCTTACTTCACCTGCGTTGTGTCAAGCTGGAGAGAGCACTCTTGCCCTTTGTTGCTCTCTTTCTCTCCCCTGCCCGTCCGCCGAGGTTCCCGGCCTGGCTGCGCTCCGCACTCTGCTGTGGATGAAAGTCAGGCTGGAGTGTCCCACAATAGGTGATTATTGATCTGTTTTAGCATGCTGTTGGAAGCGGGCCTGCAGCAGACTGCCTTGGCTGTGCTGTTTGTTGCCCCCACTGTGATGGAGGAGATAAGGGGGGATCGCTTACACTGGCCAGGCAGAGAGGGCAGCTCTGGCCTGACAGCATCTCAGGGTCAGAGGAGCACCAGCGTCAGTCAATCATGGAGAAAGCTTCATGGTGGTGCTTCTGGAATGATTGGAGAGGGAGAGAGAAAAAACAAAACATATATATATATATTTTTTAAGTACTGCTATATGAACAAAAGTACAACAACATTTGGTTTTCAAACACTTTTGAAACTAATAAGGAGCTTTTTAACAGCAGTGTTCCCTTTTACACAGTCACACAGTTACAGTTAAAATATTTCTGTAAATATTTCTGTAAATCTCACCATAATCCAATTTTAAACCAAATTGCAGGGTATTTATTTTTTATCTAGTTTGTTATAGAAAATTAAGTTCCCCTCAGAACATGGGTGCTGGAATATATTTATATATATATATGGGCCTGTCTGTCTGATGCTGTGATAGTGTATGAGAGTGCTTGTTTATTTGTACTTTTTTACAGAAAACATCCTGTCAGCCCCTGCCTTTGCTGAAGGGTTAGTTGTTTTGTTCCCTCATTCTGCTCGCCGGACTCCTGTGGGTTCGACGCTAAAGAAGTCGTCCTGATGGCGGGATAATTATCTGTTATGTAGCTCACACATCACAGCGTGGCGTTCCACAGATGCGCGGCTACACCGTCTCATTAGTGCGAGTTTAGCCTTTTTCCGTTTGCCATCGGACCTTGAAACGAGAGAACGCGTCGAGAAAATCTTACTTCCGTGATACAACGAAGACACGTTTCGTGTTTTCTTCACTGTGTTTCCACATCTCTGGAATTTTATCACAGGTTTCCTGGCATAATGCGGCCGAAAGGGTAGATAATGCAGCGGAAAAGGCTGCAGGCGAAGAAATGCCCCTCGGATCAGGAGGGAATAGAGAAGGGATTGGGATTAAAGCCACTGATCCATAATCCGACAACAACAATATTACTCAGGGTGGAAACATCAGAGAGTGGCTCAGAATCTCCTCTGCACAGACACCAGCAACATATTCCTCATCAAGTCCTCTCCGTTCCATCCCAGTTCTGTCATTGTGAATGTGAACCAAATCTGAGCTTTCAAACAACTATTTTAATATAACCATTTCATTTTTGGTGAAACGGGGTGTTAAGGGCTTTTCTGTCTGTTCTTTCTGTGTAAATTTCATTTTGTTTTGCTGATTATTATGTGTTTCTATTTATTCTGATGTTAAATGGTGTAAATACACTCTCAGTGCTCTGATAAAGGCTTGAAACACTTTGATTAGGTGCACTTTACACAGTTCTGAATATGAACACTGATGTTATCATCTAATGCTACTTTGTTGCATTTAAATTTTAGGATTAACAACAATAAGAGTAACATCGGTCAGATACTGAATAGATCTACAGTATAATCTTGTCTCTGTTTTTACCTCTTTTCAGTAATGGCATGGGTTTAAAATGTGTTAATAATCCTACATTTTATGTTTTTATATGTGTGCATGATGGGTATACATTTTGTATGAATAATTACAGCCATTTGGTCAAGTTACAGTTTTTTCTGATTTGAACTTGATCTTAAATGTGGCCTTTTTATTCTAGTGCATGATTTCTGATTATTTGCTTAACATATTGAGTTTATTTTCAAAATAAGATTGCATATTGAAACAAAATATTATTAAATTTTTGCACAGTTTAATATGATTAGCCCCCCACCCCAATATATCAAATACAGCAAATAAATAAGAATTAAAATATGCAGATGTTTATTCTCTGTGGAAAATGTGGACTTACACTACTTACGCTTAAAAAATCACCAGAACGTGGCAGCTGGCCGTGATCGTCTGATGATTTTGGTCTCTGAGTGTATTATATAATGATATAAGGCACTGATACCTTTAATTATTTTATGAAATAAGTTATCCAGGCAGGGCTGTGCAGTGCTGGCTTTCCGCGGTGTGTTGCTGAAGGGAGCAGGCTGTGTTGGGCTGGTGCCTGCTCAGCCTGCCAGTTCACTGCTTGCTCCAGAGGCAGAAGTGGAGGAACCTGCAGAGCCTGCAATGCAGATCAGAGGAGCACCGAGGAGTGATGACAGCTGTCATATCTCTGTGATACACCAAAAGGAGAGAGTGTGAGAGAGAGAGAGAGAGAGAGAGAGAGAGAGAGAGAGAGAGAGAGAGAGATGAGGAGAAAAAGGAGACACCACATCTCTCACCCTTTACTGCTGAAACTATCAGGATTCGGCCACGGAAAAAAAAAACCCTGCTCAGCATAAAAACGACAGACGAAGAAATAAATAAGGCTGGTGAGAGTGACCACTTGTGAGGATTACGGCGCTGCAGGGGAGACCGACTCCTTTGTTTAGATGCTAATGCGCTGCTGTGATGGCAACTCTGTAGCAGCGTGTCCTCCCTGCGTTTGATGCTCACCATCCCTGCATCTGCTTACAGCGGAGATCAATCAGAGAGCATCCTTTAAGAGCAGCGCCAGCCACCCAGGCTGACCTAAAGGCATGGGAGACGCGTTAATCCGCCGTATGCATGTATGTACAGAATGTCAGCATAAGCTATAAGCTGTGGAGAGTATTGCCGCGGCGAAAAAGACTACGTTGCAAGAAACTGTTCAAAACAAGTTCAAAGAATGCGATTCTTGTTTGCAGTCTGTGCCAAAACAATTCACTGGACTTTTATTTTTGGTATATTTCACCGTTAGATAACCCCTTAAAGGCTAATGTTGCTAACATGAATGGAAGTTAGTGGTTGCCAGATAACATATTCATTTGTGACTAGCAGCAACATTATTGGCTGAACCTTTGCTGTCCAGGATTGATTGACATGTTTGGGCCAGATATCCCTTTCCAGTAAAAAAACGATGCTCTAAAAGCATCTTACACACTTAGGAATGCGGTGCAAGGGTCACTTGCGTGCCGAACGCGGGTTCAAGCAGAATGGAGGCAGAAAGGGACAGACGTGGACGTGTCAGGGTGGAGGTGAGAAAAACACACACAAGTGCTCATTTTAATAGCCCTGTCCGATTTTTCTCCTCTTGCACTAACTGTGGCAGGGCCCATTAAGGGCCCTCTCCAGAATGTGTAAACCCCTGCTATTAAAACCACAATTTGCACTGTCAGCTCCTATGAGCCGAATCCCCCCGCACCCCCAAGCCCTCAGCTTGCAGCCTTTCTTTTCTTTTTTTCCCCTTTTGTAGCAACTTTGAGGCCACAATAACCATCATCAGTTAAAGCCGGCAGATCCATTACACGTCTTCTGCTCCTGCAGCCCTGCATTAAGCTAATATTATCTATTCCCAGAGTGCCCTGGCCTTTTGCACAGGCCATCAATTATTAATATCGCAGCTCACAGCTAATGTTTGCGCTGAATTATTTAAATGCATCTTCATTTATCAATAAACATAAATGTTAAACAAAGAGTGGCGAGCGCGAGTGTGAATAATGCTGCGAGAGTTTATGAGAGAGCCCAGAACGTGCGTTTTCACTGACTTACCGACACAATATGTGCCCGTCCTCGCCCTCCTGCACATGGAAATGAGCTCGAAAATCTTTGGAGTGCTGGGAGTGTTTTTTAAATTACAGTGAATACAGAAATATTGCGAGCTGTTTTGTGAGACATTACCATTGTTGGCCATTGCAGCTCACAGGACCCCTCTCTCTGGTCAACAGTCTCAAGCTAGCAAGTAATGAGAGGCCTGCTTCAACCAGAGAGTGAAAACAACAGCCTGGGCTTCCTCAGAAACATTCTATTCTGCTAAGCTAACAGCACAGCTTAGTAAAATCTCAATTTTACAGCCTATAAAGTGCTTCTCGTTAAATAGTGCCTGCTACTGTAGTTTTCTATTGTAATTAAGCCTGGCTGTATGAAACAGACCCCTCATTAAAGACAGCACAGCTGAGGAAACACATATGCTTTCTTTTTGTGCGTCCTAAAGCTGAGAACTGCATTCTAACTGTCCAGATTGGTAGAAAATATGATATAATCTATCTGTGATTCCTGATACTGTTGTCAGAAGTCTCCATCATCACACTGAAGTGAAGTGAAATGAAGAGAAAGTGACCATTCTGTCGTATGTGAACACACCACAGCACCACTTCCTCTGCCTTTAACACATATAACCCATTTAACCCATTCACCACACAGTATTACAGTTGTATTAGTACTAGGCACCTACTATTTACTACTATTTGTAGTTGAC
>JBBPCW010000001.1:23589473-23600165 GCA_037974425.1 Phenacogrammus interruptus
CTAGCGGTCTTGGGAATCGAACCCAGACTTTCTGGTCGCAGGGCGAATGCCCTAACCACTAGGCTACCAGCTGCCCCGGGCACTGTGTTCCAGGCTGAGTTAAATGGGTTCATGCTGTTCACATTGTGTGCTGTGGTGTGTTCATGGTCACTCGTAATGGGGTGGTGCTGGCCTAGTGAGTAGGAAACTTGCTTCTAGACCAAGAGGTCATGGGTTCGAATCCTACCTTCAGCATGCCACCACGGGTTCCTGAGCAAGACCCTTAACCCCAAGTTGCTCCAGGGAGACTCTGCCCCCTGTAGTTAGGGAAAAAAGCATCTGTAAATGGGTGAGGGCTTCAGAGAGGCTTCTTCTGGCTGTGTGCGTGACACCCGTTTCCCTCTGTCATCCACATTCGTCCATCAGCGGCCTGGAAGTAAGAGTTTATTTTGTTTGACGCCACACTCTGGCTCCCCTCGTGTGCTGAGTAGGACGAGTCGGCTACTGTCCCAGGCTGGCCACTGGCTGGCTCTCCTCCTATTTACAGCACACATCCGCTTCACCTGAACCAGAACAATTCCAGGCCAGGAAGGAGCACTTCCCCTTCTGAGAGCCGGGTTCTGTGGAAACGTCTGGGACAACCAAGAACACGACACTGATAAAGCACAAATATACACCGCGGTACTTTCTCTCATGTGCCAGATTTGAGTGCAATCTGTGAGTGTAATTTTCCGATACAGTTTTTGGGGTGGAATAGTAATACTGAGTTCTGTGCAGTTTATAAATGTGCAACTTTTCTGGGGCATTATTACTGTTTTTATCAATGGCTATCTCTCCAGTGCATACCTGTGTGTCCACTCTGTACATACATACATACATACATACATACATACATACATACATACATACATACATACATACATACATACATATACTAAGTGTGTACATACATACATATACTTAAGTTAACATATACATATACATGTCCTCCTGAGAACCGAAGAAAAAAGTGTCTTACAATCTACTTGTGCCTAACTATTTAAATTTCTTTGAATATATTTTTTTATTTTAATTGTCCACTGTTGAGAACAACAGGACTGAATTTAGAAAACGAAATAAGTGATATTAACCCAAGAACACATTCAATTTGATGAAAACAATAAAATTCTGAATCACCCTTCTGTTCCTTGTTGCTTGCAAGGACAACAAATCATATTTTAGTTCAACAGTGAATTGTAAGTCCTTGTTCCCAGCATGGAAACCCTCACAGGAGCATCACTGGAAAGCCCAGGATCTCCTCTCCAGAACACTATAGGGCTTGATGGGGATCTCCAAATACTTAAGGAAAACACAGGTGAACAAAATGTCCACTATAAAGGACAGAAATGAACAGGCCGGGTCTCAGGAGGATATACACATATTTATTTTCAATACTCATGCCTATATTTATATTTCTAGATTGTTTGTATAGTTTACTTTCTATACTGTACTGTTGCCATAGTTGTTTTATTTTATTGTTTTAAATTTTTTTGCAGGTCTTTGTCCTGTTTTGCTCTTTTGCTTACCTTTGTTCTGTCTACTTTCTGCCATCTCCCACTTTTCAAACTGTGTTATTGTATTTGAGAATATTTTAACATATGTTAACTTCATTATTATGCACACATATCATTGAACAAGTAATGAGAAATATGAATGTTGTGTGATCTGTGCCTCACCAGTTGGTGAAGCTGCTTCAGAGCGCTTCCTTTCTTCACAGGTGCTACTGTACCACTCAACACTCGATTCACAACCATTTTCACTTTCTGTTTTTGGACCTGATGAAAAATATTTGCTTCACATGATACGCTGAATTCATCAGATACACCAAGATTTCAAGTCGTCGATTAACTTTGTTGATGTAAAACTCTTGACTGTTAAAATATCTTTCAGCATTTGTGTTGTTAGCTGTAAGATGGAATGAAGGTACATAAACAACTAATTATTTCTTTCAAACACTTTCAGCTAGTTTTAATCACACATTGCATTATTTTAATGATAACCAGAATTCTGTATTTTTATCATCCCTTCTACTATTATTCTCCTTCTTGGGGAAAGTGTAGGAAAAGCAACAGTGCTGTGTATGCCAACTTGCTAACCTGTGTTCTTAAAAAAAACATAAATATCATGTTTTCTGCAAATAATGTGTTCTAGGATCTACTGGAAACAGTCAAAATATTGTAAAACCTGATAAAACCTGATTTTGGGGGGCTTTTCTGCAAATGGTTGCAACATCTGATGGGTTTCTAAGGACCACCACACACGTATAAAACAATTTAACATTGTTTTTTTAACAATTTTTCTTCTCATTAAATCTAAACCATCCTCATCCTTATCATTTCTTCAAGCTTTTTAGTCCATAGGCACTTTTTTTTGTTTAATTTATGGTAATCATATGCACGTGAGGCGGCGGCTCGCTTACTCGATAGAATGTAAATAGTTAGGAGCGGAACACAAGGATGGCAGGGAGCCATACATCACTCGGATCACTTAAAGCGTTGTGGCTGATCTGATAGATGAAGTTTCAGGGATGGGAGGGGTGGGGGGTGAACGTGAAAAGGTGTTAGGAGGTTGGCGATATTTCTTATAGCAATTATTGAAAGTGTTTTCGCTGACATCATAGTCCCAGCTCATATATCAAGGCCGCAGCAAACATGAATATGAAGCAGCAGCCTGGAGGAGGCAGTGAAATTTCGCGGGTTATTTAGGGTGACACGGCGGGTTTAGCAAGCCACCGTAGGATACCATCATACTTCCCTTTGTCTCTTTGTATGTTTAAAGATGTCAGACTCGTGTTGGCGTTACAGGGTTTGGTGGCGCAGCACGCTAGGCACCAGAGTGGAAAGGGAAGGGGGTGAGGAGTGTTGATGGGAAACAGAGTGTCAGAAAGCTGGACAAACACGAAAAAGTGGCATGGAGGGGTGAGGGCTTGGCATGCGTGTGTGGTGAAAGCTCCTCTGTGGTCCGAGTGGTATGAAGAGCGGCTCCCTGTGCGTGCCGACTCCGTCCTGCTGCAGGATGTGGCGGATACTGAGCTTCAGAATCAGCTCTGTCCGGGCCAACAGCTCTTCCTTCGAGAGGCCGGTGTGGAGCATGGCTGTCTGTCTGGAGTGCATCTGGCTAGGCCATAGCTGCACACACACACACACACACACACACACACACACACACACACACACACACACACACACACACACACACACACACTACAGCAGGGGCTTTCTGTAAACCTCCACATTCCCAGCTAGAGCCAGGAGGAAGAGGTCCTTTTTGCCGCAATAGAAGTCATTCCTATTATGGATGCGGGACGGAGAGCTCTTTTATATGCTCGTCCCACCTCCTCTCCCTCCACTCTTCCATGTTCGCCTCTCTTTTCCTTTCCTTTCTCCAGCTGTGCTGCCTCACAGCACGGCCTGTGACCCCGTGGCTCGAACACGGGACATCTGCGCCTGTGTCTGATCGTCCCATCGTAGCTTTTTCATAAACAAAAGTCTGGATTCTCCTCTCCTTGAGAACATCAGAGGGGCTTGGTCTCATGCGCTCGTCCCGAACGCTCTCCTCGGGCACACATCCACTTGCCCTGACCGTGAACTCAGAGCCAGAGAGGGCAGCCAAGGGCTAATGGCGAGGATGGGATGGGGTGTGGTGGTGACGGTGTGAGCCTGTGAATCTGTGTGTGTGTGTGTGTTAGGGTGAGAGAAAGAACAAGAATGAATGGTGGTGGTGGGGGGGGTGGGCGGGGGCATTAATAAACACAAACCAAAGGAAAGTCTACCAGGATATGTCATTTATAGCCATCCTATACTTAAGATATCAGACCCGCTTTTAGCAGCCAGATATATCCTGCTTGACAGGAAATGACAGGGTCAGGGTTTCAGCGGGTCATGGAGAGGTGACTTGCTGGCCATACCCAACTTTTACACACACAAACACACCACAAAAAAAAAAAACATCGGCCTGGACCAGGACCCTGGACCTCCCCGCAGGTTGCTCTCTTGCTCCTCGTATCATTTTCATTAGGCCTCTCCTGCTGAGGGCCTGAACTTCTTGCCCCGCCTGGACTGGGGTGACAGCTCCGTAAATCAGGCCGCTTTAGTGGAGCTGCCTGCCTTTTTTTTATACACTTTAATCACAGAACTCCTGCCACAAGGAAGATTGGGCCCGTGTATGGAATCCACCAATAAAAAAACGCAGAGGGGGGCGCTGATGTGCTGTTCATGGCGGGGCGGCGGATAGAAACTCGTTAGCTTCTTGCTGAGGCAGTGCTGAGCCGGGGGCCCGGGCTGTTTTCGCTCACCCCCACAATCAATCGCTCAGAAGCAACAGGTCCGGGCCGTAAACTTGAGGTCATATCCTGCATCGTATACAGTTTCTCATCTGGAATGGGGAGATGAACGCGTCAGGAGGATCCACACACAAGACCTTGGCTTTTGTTTTTTATGAACGGTTAGTCACAGCTTCAGTGCTGTTTGGAATGATCGGGGGCCATCTTTCACCGAACAATCGCCGCTGCTCTAAAACTGTTAACCCTTCCCGCGCCATCACAGGGCTGAAACAGGCCTGGAGCGCAGCTCACAGAATCTGATCAGTTTTAATGAACTGCAGTCGTATGACGCTGTCGGTCCAGTCAAGTTTATTTCTATAGCACTCTATCATACATCCAGTGTGGCTTACAGGAACGGTATAAACTAAATTAGAGTAAAATAAAATAAAAATAGAAGACATGAAAGAAATAAAATGATGCCTAAAATCAATAAAAGAAGACTGAAAGTGCAGTGCAAGTGTCAATATTTTAAAGAAGGCAGAGGAGATTATTATGGGGTTTTTTTCTCTAAAAGCTGTTAATATAAATGAATCCTCAAAGTAACTTTGGTCCTATTTATTTATTTATTTATTTATTTATTTATTTATTTATTTATTTATTTATTTATTTGGTAATTTATTTATGTATTTATTTATTTGCGTGGTTTTATGAACACAAAACCAGGCCATAATTTATCATCACGACAGTCGTTCCTTGGTTTAACCAATGATTATAGTCCCTTCATAAAAAGGGCGGTACCATTGGCGCGAGGGGACTCTAAACATGAGACCACAACAAGATGAGAGACACGCAGCAGAGAAGACAGACACACATCACATGTGTGGAGATCCTTCACTCTAGAACACAAACAGCACAGAGACCTGAACAACCTGCAAGTTGGTGTTAAAGTACAGTAACAGAACCGGCGCTCTGCATCTGAAACGGCTACGCTAGCTAACATGGCTAACGCTAGCACTGCAGGGAGCCATCCTGCCGCGGCTTAAACTGTTCCACTCTCAGTTCTACACTTAAATTTACCAGAACATTCAAGGTATTAGCTTTTGTTTAGTTTAGTTTAATTGTGGTGTTGACTGTTAATGTTACAGAGAACTTTAACAAAAGTGTCTCAGTGTTGGACACCTGTGTTCCTCCGCTGTGTGTGTGATGACATCATCAAACGTATCGTCAACTCCACTTTGACTTTGCTGATGGATAAGTCGACTTGAAAAAATCTAGAGTCGTTAATTCCCTAGTGTGTGTTGTTTCAAATACACATAAAAATGTGCAACTGCAACCAAATATAGTGTAATTATGCCCAAAATGCCCTGAAGGCGTTCCCTTGAGGGTCCCAAACCCAGTTACAGTCACATTTAATGGTTTGGGGGTTCTTTCTATTTCCATTACTCCATTACATTAAGAAATATTACAAATATTTCTAATTTTTACGTCATACCAGGTTATCAGAGAGCATTGTATCAAATTAATGACTGCTCTGTTGTTGATGACTGTTTGACAATTGTCTGAACTGAAATGGACTGGAAAAGAGAAGCATGTGTGGATGTTTATTTTAAAAAAAAAAACACATTAGAAAGGAGACTGTGGTCAGCACAAAGCCAGAAACTGCCATTGTGAAGGGGACTGGGACTGTAGACACAAAGACAATGGAAATGGGGAAATAAATGTCTGTTTTAGGTCTCTAGAGAGGCCATTTTTTTTCCAAGGCAGGAACAAGACTGCAGTGTTTGCTTTCAAGTACATCAGATGGTAATTTAGCCCAGTCTCTGAGCCAAATAGTCTGTTATAAACACTATTATAGCACTTAAACTATAAAGCAGCTCTGCATCCACTGTGAAGCCAGAAGCACCTTAGAAGGTTTGTGCTGTGAGCAAAGTTCTAGATGCAGCCAGAGAGGAGATACACGATATGGACAAAAGTATTGGGACACTCTTGTTTTTCAGCTCCCTTACTTCCAGTGAAGGACAACCTTAATGCTTCAGCAGACCAAGATATTCTGGAAAACTCTATTTGTGGACCCGGTTTGGGGAAGAACCTTTTCTAATCCAGCAGGACTGTGTCCCAGAGCACAAAGCGAGCTCCATAAAGACATGCTGGAGGAGTTCAGTGTGGAAGAACTTGACTGGCCACACAGAGCCCTGACCTCAACCTCATCCAGGACCTTTGGGATGAACTGGAACAGAGACTGTGAGCCAGACCTTCTCATCCAACATCAGTGTCTGACCTCATAAATGCTCTACACAATGAATGGACACAAATTCCCACAGAAACTCAAAAATCTTGTGGAAAGCCTTTTCAAGAAGAGTGGAAGCTGTTATAGCTGCAAAGGGGGACCAATATTAAAGTCTTTGTTGTGTTCATTGTCATACTGTTGGTGTAATGGTCAGGCGTCCCAATACTTTTGTTCATATAGTGTATCTCTGCATTATCATAAATTAAGCCCTGCAAGAATGAACATCCCTGCCATTGTGTTATTTTGCCACTGTAAACATTTACATTGTGTTTATTCCAGGTTATAATAAAAGGAAAAAGGACAAAGCCATCACCTTTAGTCTGAAGCTTCAGGCTTTGAGGTTCAGGCCCCTTGGGTGTGCGTTTTGAGAATAGTCTGAAATGATGGAAAATTACAATCCTCCCATGATGACACACTCTCTCTTTGAACCGTGGTAATTCTTCAGGGTCATTTTTTTGGCGTATCTGGGCGAGGATGAGCTTACATCTCTTTAAAGCATTCGTGGTGGTGATTCAGATGGATAATAACTTTGATTGGAGGAAATAATGTTTCCCATGTGACTTTGGTGGTTTCCAAGCCTACTTATAAGCGTGCTGGTCCTCATTTCCACGACGGAGCCCAGATGTGTGGAAGAAGTCCGTCACCAGACAGATCAAGAGCTAAATCTCTCTTCCTCTCTTTTTTTTCCCTCTTCCCTTCTGTGTCTTGCACAGATTCGCTCGCACTCGTCCCAGTGGAGGCCCACTTCTGCAGCGTGTGAGATATTTATAGGGCCTGTGTTGACATTGGACGGCGTGAGGAGAAATAGCCGTGGCTCAAAACCACAAGACAAATGGCGGCGCTGCCTAGCTGCATTGTGCTGACGAGCCCGCCTGCCCGGCCTGCTGTGGGACGCAGGTGATGTCTCGGCGCTGCCTGGCTGGTGGCAAGAGCTCTTGAGCTGCTAGACACATTAAATTGACTCTTTTTTCAAAATTTCTAAATAATAAAATGGCCAGGTCATTCAGAGTGGGTTCCAGAGTAATAATTGTTCACAGTGGCATTGAATGGAACCAGACGTCCACTTCCAAAAGCTTTTTCATGTGAAATTGTTATGAATATGTTGCCTGATGCCTGAGGTGCTTGATTTATGATAATTGTGGTAACAGGTAATAGTAATGATAGTTTTAATTTGTTAAAAACATGGTGGAGGGATACATACAGGGTGTTGTGAGCCAAAATAGTCCCCAGAAAGTTGCACAAAATGGTCATTAATACACTGCCTGATGCTGGAAATGCTTGTTTTATGATAGCTTTGGCATAGATAATAAAAGTGGTAGTTTTAGTTTATTTAACTATATTCCTGGTGGAGGGATACATGTAGGGCGTTGTGAGGCAAAATAGTCCACAAATAAAAGTGATTTGATTCAGATTTGCCACTATTTCACCCTCATCAGCATTACATATAAACACTCAGAAGACATGTGTACATTCACTGGTGTGTTTTGAAGATAAATAAATTGGGTATATTTATGTTGAAGACGTCTGGTTCCATTCACCTCCGCTGTAAAGAAATCCACACTAGTAAATTTCTCTACCGTGAGCTATTTTGCACCAGACCCACTCTGGATGACTTTGTTTACATCTCAAAGACTGACTCATGCAGAAAAATCTGCAGAATTACCCTTTTAGCAAAAAAAGCTGCCTGGGGTTACACTTGTCAGTGGATCTCTGTAGTGCTGCGGTATTGAGCGTTGACAGATATTCCAGGCTTTTCATATTTGTGTTGGGATTAGTTTAAAATGACATTACAGCACCACAATCCTTCTCAATCTCTACTTCAACCCCATCACATTGTGATTTTTAGGTGGATCAGAAGGTAGACTTTTGTGTGGGGGGGCAGTACAGGCACTCGTCTGGTCATTAGAGGCAGTTTCACAGGCCACAGATGGAGACAGCGGCGGGTAGAAGTGGGCATTAGCTCCTGAATCCACCCCGACCAATGCAGAACAGGTGGTGCCGGTGATTAGAGGGCCCGATTACATCATCCCAGGCAACCCACACACACACACAGACACACACACACACAGGCCTCATGGATTGGGGGGGAGCCCACTCTGACAACAGACAAGCCTACTTGGCATCAGGCTGGTTGGGGTGCTCCAAGAAAAGCAGAGCGGCCCATGAGAAGGCTGGGGCTTTTGTGTTTGCAAAGTGTCACACTTCATCACGAGGGAAACCCATAACAGGCCCGGGAAGAGCTTTGAAGGCTGGAGAGGGTGTGTGGGGATAGCCTCTGTGGCTACCTCCGATGTCAGATCCAATATTCTGATTGCGAGCCATTTCCCGGATTAAAATTGTGTTTGTCGGCCGAGAGTTAAACCGTCCGCGCTTTGTATATCACACAGCAGACATCCTAATTACACCACCCCACTTTACTTTGTGGGAAAAAAAGCAGAGAAATGGAACAGAGCCCTCTGATCCGTCTGCACACACTGCTGCGAGAGGAAACGCTGTAAGATATCAGACAACGAAAAAGGAGACGGATTATAATTATATTTGGGTCGAGTTTCACATTCAGCATGTCAGAGACGTAGTCAGGCCAGTTACTTTTTCATGTGTTTGTAAATCTGAGTGTTTTGTGCACAGATATGTTCTTTCTGGGTTGGGCAATGTTGTTAACAATTTTATTTAAAAAGAAGTTTTCAGAATTCCTATTTCTAAACATTAAATTAGAATATAAATTCACATTCAATGGCAAATTTATTCCTAATCTGAACTCCGTTGTTTTCACTAATTAGGGTGATTGCTAAGGTGCTACTGGGTGGCTCCTATGATGTTCCAGGTTGTTAAAACAATATTCTAGGTGGTTCTTAGGATGTTAATAGGCAACCTGATCTCATGACTTTTGTGCAGCCATCCCAAAATGCAATTCAATCAAAATATGTGCAGCGATCACGATTTAGGGCTTTGTCCTAGCACACAAAAAAGCACAAAACTGTGATCACAGCATGTATTTTGATTAAATTGTATTACGTGATGGCTAAGCCAAAAGTCGTGAGACTGGGCTCCGACAGGTGGCTGCTATGTGATCTTAGGTGGTTGTTAGGTGGTTGCTATGATATTCCAGTTAGTTTCTAGGGTGTTGCGTTGTGACACAGGAGGCGTGTACAAGCTTTTGTCTACAAAGTTCTATTTGTCCTTTGGTTAAAAAATATAAACAAAAACAAATGCTTGCTACAATTTTGCCAGTATTTTGTAAAGAAGGCAATTGTGGGTAATGTACAGATAAAGCAACAGCATAGGTCAAATCCGGTGGGCCAAAACTAATTATTTAAATCATTGTCAATGTTACTATTTTAATATAATTGTAGAAAAATAATCATACTATGGTAAAGCTGATTTTCAAAGATCAGTATTTTATTACGTTACATGAATATATAGTCAATCGGTGCAGTCAGTTACACTACATTGGTTTTGCATATTAAAAGCTTTGATGTTTGGTTTTGCTGGCTGCCAGTTCCCTACAGTTGGGAAACCCAGTAAGTCATGTATTGTGAATCCTGCCATCTGCATCTCAGAAACAAGTTAACCTTAGAATACCAATCATGCATCATAGCAAAGGGTAACTTTATCCGAGCCCTCAATTTCATTCAGTTCAGGACCGATGGACACACATATCAGTGGGGCTTAAACGCTACAGATTCTGCTTGTGGTCGAAAGCACAAGTGCAAAAAGAAAACAGTGCAGCTTGTTTTGCTTTGCAGGCTCCCAGCAGTGATTAAGATAAGGCCTGGATTAAATGGAGGAGTGCTTCTCTGCGAAACATTGCAGCGCCGCACGCGGAATTGTGTTTGGCAGGCGGGTCAGGTGATGGTAGGCCCAGAGCGTGTGTGCTGCTCTGGAGCTGCTGGAGAATTAAGGGATCTTGCACGTTAATGGACCACATCCCTTTGGCTGTGACTTCACAGAGAGGGGGCCGTAATTTGATTCTGGGATTTTGAGAGGAAAACAAAACACTTTCGAATCAAGACAATATCTGGAAAATCACATTGGCTGAGAAGACTAGATGTGTGTGTGTGTGTGTGTGTGTGTGTGTGTGTGTGTGTGTGTGTGCGTGTGTGCGTGTGTGTGTGTGTGTGTGTAT
>JBBPCW010000001.1:23660427-23671751 GCA_037974425.1 Phenacogrammus interruptus
TCCTGGAGGAACATTGTGGGCCTTGTGGAATATTGTGGTCCTGGACAAATGTTGTGGTCCTGGAGGAACATTGTGGGACTTGTGGAATATTGTGGTCCTGAAAAAAATGTTGTGGTCATGGAGGAACATTGTAGGCCTTGTAGAATATTGTGGTCCTGGACAAACTTTGTGGTCCTGAAGGAACATTGTGGGCCTTGTGGAATATTGTGGTACTGGATGAACTTTGTGGTCCTGGAGGGACATTATGGTCCTTGTGGAATATTGTGGTCCTGGACAAACGTTGTGGTCATGGAGGAACGATGTTGTCCTGGACAAATGTTGTGGTCATGTAGGAACATTTTGGGGCACTTGAGGTCTCACTATCTACTGTGTAGACAGTTAAAAAGACAGTAAAGGACAATACATACCTACTCCATTTGAGTAGTCTGAGTAACTTGAGTGATTACCAATGAGATCCATGAATTTTGTCCTGTAAGGTTAAGTAATTATTCTGGAGAATTACCTTTAAGAACCTGGAGCTCCTTTGGTTACAGCAGTACTGTACAGTCCTCAAACCTGCTAATAGACCTCTGGAAGACAAGGCTACCCGCTAAAATGGAGCCAAATGGACACAGTTCTCTTTTCAGTTCAGAACCGGACAACTGTAACCTATACTCATTACTGCTGATGGCCTCATTAGTAGAAGAAGAAAAAATAAATACAGGTTTAAGTAAATGCCTCTCTCTCTGCGCAACACTTGGTGGATGACATTTGATGACTTTGCTAGCTTAATGCTATTCTATCTGGCATGAACTGGAAGTTAGTTTGTTTTAAAGCTTCAGTTTTAATCTCAACACTGATGTGAACATCTGGCCTGTGACTTCGACCTGTAATTTCTGAGGTAATTTAGGGAAATTGCACAGATACTGTACAGAGCAACGCGTCCAGTCTCTTACGAACTACCTCTGGTCAAACTAATCCATTTGGAAACAGGTTTTATTCTGGATGCAATAATACATTTTCTTAAATAGACACGCCATGCATTTGTATTTATTTTCTTCATGAATCTTTTATAGCACAAAGTGTCTCACCATTGAAACATGAACATTAACAGAAAAAAACTGTAATTTTTTTGTTGACTGTGGTCTGCAGATTCCAGGCGAATGACTCTTCAGCCAGAGAGACCCGGATAAACTGAATTACAGTTACTATGAAATATTTTTACAAGTTTGCATAAATCACATAAATCAAATTTCTGTATTTTATGCTGAGACTGTATTTTATAAAATCCATACAAACAGGACTTAAGACTGAACAACAGGGAGAGACGATATCAGCTCTTCAGATTGTTGCTGCTTAATTAAAGGGTCTTGTGGTTATGGAGGTTGAGGGTTCGAATCCCAGCTACTAGTTTCCCCACTGAGGTACCCTTGAGCAAGGTACCGTCCCCCCACACTGCTCCCTGACGCCCCTCGCTGGCGGCAGCTCCCTGCTTCACTTGGTGAAACTAAATGATGCAGTTACATTAGAAGTACTTGGATTATACCTAAAGTCACCTTTAGGTACATTTTTGGTCCTATTACATCATAATCAATATCAGATTGCATTTTTTGTGATCTATTCAATACATGCATTTAATAATAATGAATATATTGCTGTTTTAAGATGAGATAAGATAAACCCTTATTAGTCCCACAAGTGGGAATTGTTATAGCAGAAAGAAAATAGTGAAGAGCAGCAAAACAATAGACTAAAAGCTGTACAACAGAAACAAGATCAAATAAAAAGTACATTTTAAAACTTATACAAAAAATAAAAAATATAGACATTTATTTGTGTTACACTAGATATATATACAGATATAGGGCTGGAGCAATTAATTATAAAGTAATCGAAATCAACATTCAGAACCTACAATCGATCAAATTTTTCCAGGTTGATTATTTCGATTACTTTCCCTTTAAAAATATAGATAGTAGATAGTGTGTGTTTCCTTCAATTATTTTAAAATCAAGTAATGCACCCTTTATTCAAAAATCTCTCACTTGTAATATGTGAGCATATTTACTGTACAAAACTTGTCAGTGAACTATGAGGGCAAAAAAATAAAATAAATAAATAAAATAATCGTTCATTAATCGTAATCGAGTAAAAATGTTCAATTAATCGACAAATCACCCAGCCCTATACAGATACACACTGGAGTGTCCTCCGCAGGCTTTACAGTAATAATGCAATAAGATATTAATATGAATTAAATATGAATGAAATATTAATGTCAGTAATAGACCCACAGTCTGGCGATCTGAGAGGTAAAAAAAAATCACTTTATCTCTTAGTATGACGTTTAATCGTCAACTTTTGCAACTCCAGGGCGAGGCTGAGGCAGACAGTACAGGGTGTGAAGTTTGGGGCATGATTTTGCGAGGGGTGCCAGGCCGCCGGGTGAGAGGAGAACAATTATTTGCGCCCCCCCCCCACCCCGCCGTGACCCCGGCGGAGGCTGAGCCGCTGTGGCAGCAGTCATTTTGTGGAATCATAGCCCATGTTAGGCGCATTATCCGCTGCCACGCGACATCGTTAGGGCTGGTATTAGCTTGTACCAGGCGAGGACACGGGAAGGACTGGATGTGTCAGAGCGGATCGCCTTCCTGCGGCCCCGCGCCGCCGCGCTCCCTCGCCACCGCTACATACTCCTTCATTAATGGCCCTGCCTTGACAACTGATCCTAATTGCCTCTGAACAGCTCTTCATGTATTATTGGTGCCTGACTGCCTTGGTTCGTGTCAGCAAGCCACAGGCAGGAGGACAGGATCGGCCTCTCCCCACACACACACACACACACACACACACACACACACACACACACAAACACACGCAGGAGTGTGTCAGGCCAGTGACCGTCACGCACCTAGCCAGTGAACCTCACAGAGAGGACTTTCTTTCTTTTTTTATTTATTTATTTATTTATTTATTTATTTATTTATTTTTCCCTCCTGTTTCCAGAGATCCGGCTTCAACGTTTGGGAAGTGATTGGGTTCTGGTGGCAAATGTGTAAAGGCAGTGTCTGCGTATTAAAATAAGTCGGACGGGCTGATTTGTGCGCCTGAGATTCCGCTGCGGTAAATGCAAGGCTTTAATGTGGACGAGTGTGTTTACACTTCCCTCTCCGCTGACAGTGACGGTCAAAAATAAATATAAATAAATAAATAAATAAATTCATTTGGCTGCTCAGTTCGTGTGCAAAACAGGTTCCACCCATCCCATCACGGGCACACACACACCACTCGTCTGCCGGGTTTTGGGCCGATAAGCTCCTTTTTTTTTTTTTGCTTTTCTAAAGTCATCCTTTTGCCAGAGAAAGGGTCTCGTCCCAGAAAGAGAGAGAGAGAGAGAGAGAGAGAGAGAGAGAGAGAGAAACGAGTTTGTTCCAGCAACAGAACGTGTAAGCGAATATCAAATACATACATGAAAAGAAAAGCGGCGAGCACTGTCCGGTTTGATCACCGTCTGAGAGAGGAGCTGTATGACCATCCTATTACTATGGTAACGAGGGCTTCTATTCCTGTATGCCACTGTTTGTGTGCTCAGTGATGAGAGGGCAGAACTGACAGGACAGGCAGGCGGGGGCACTGCACACACACACACACACACTCTCTCTCTCTCACACACACACACACGCTGTCACACAAACATATCTGCACACTCAGACACACACAAACATACACACTCACACAAACATATACACACACTGTCACACAAACACATACACACACTCAGACACACACAAACATACACACTCACACAAACATATACACACACTCAGACACACACAAACATACACACTCACACAAACATTTACACACACTGTCACACAAACATATACACACACTCAGACACACACAAACATACACACTCACTCAAACATATACACACACATACTTATGCACTTACACACACAAACATGTACACTCACACAAACACAGACACACTCACACTTACACACACACTCTCACACAAACATACACACTCACACAAACACACATGGGTAGAGAAAGACTCACACAAGAGAGAGAAAGAGAGAGAAATGCATTAAAAGCGATAGAAAAAGATAGCGAGGGTAAGATATATGTATATATGTAGAGATAGAGAGAGGGAGGGAGGGCGAGTTCGGTGGTGGACAGATAGGCTTCGATTTGAAAGGTTACTCCGCTGAATGGTCAAAACAGAACATGTTTGAATGTGAAAACGCGTCTCTTTTTCGTCTTTATTGCTCTATTTTTAGGCCGTTCTCTCTCTCGAACCGTGCCGTCGGCCGTTATGTGGCGGCTGACAGTAAGTGCCCTCTGTGAAACATGATTATTGGGCCTTCATGCAACAGTGGCCGAGCATCGCGCTTTTGTCTTAATTTATTAAGGAGATGTTAGTTTTTAATGGCAGTAGCTAAAACTGATGGCTCAATGATATTAACATTTATGTTCCATTTACTTTTGGCCACTCGTGTCGTCATTAATTTCTCATCGAGGGCTTCGTCGGAGTTGTAACTTTTAACCTTGGCCATTCATTTTTCATTAGCCATTGTCATTCCGGCCCATTCTATAGATATAAAAGTGTTGCGGATGAATAATAGACAACGTCCTGTTTTAAGAAGCCCTGCGCCGCCATGTTCAGGGTTTGTGAGGATTTATTATTTATATAAGTGAGCCCAGCCATGCAGATATCAGCGACCACGTTCTGGATGATAAAGGCAAATTTACTGGTACGTGCGTTCGCAAGGTAATAAATAGCTTGTTTAATTATCCATAAAAAAAAATATTATTTTAGTGCTTATACAGGGGAAAGTATAATGCGCGCACATACAAATACCTGGATTTTTTCTTGAAAGCAGAGTTAATGTGCGTCTATGAATTGCTCTTCTGGATTATTGAATGTGGGTAAAAAAAATCAAAAGAAAACTTGCTGATTTATGAACCAGTGCTCAGATTGGTGTTGCCTGATACGAAACCAGTAATAACCCAAGTGACCAGATGGCTTTTATTTAAAATAAATACTAATTCAGGCTGTGATGCTTTTTAATGTAGACAAAAACACCCTGTAAAGGTCCCAGAGACATGAATTACGCCCTGGCAGTCGTGGTGGCGGCCGCAGGCCCTCTTTCATGCGGTCATACTGCCATCTTTTGAGTCGATCCTGAACTGCAAGATGTTTCAAGTCTCACAGTTTTTTTTTTTCCTTTTCCTTTATTTATGGATGTCTTGGGCAGGTTCTCTGTGCTGTTAGCTGTGTGTTCTGGCTAACCTTGATGTGTCTGAGACTCTAAATGACTTCTTCATGGTGCCATCCAGGCCCCCCTTTCCCGTCCGGCCCTGCCGAGTCCCCAGGCTGGAGGGAGTGTGGATGTCTCTCACGCCACAGACGTGCCACTTTGAAACCCTGTTCACAAACAGAGCCTGATATTTTGGATTTGTTTTATTTATTTGTCTTGGATGCTCTTGGGTTTTCTCCTCAGATCCTTGATTCACATGCCCACCATAGAGTGACCGTTCTCATTGGCGGTGGACTGCGGTGTCTATGGTGTCGTTTTCGGGTTTATTTTTCAAGAAGAGGAGCTGAAAAGGCAGTGGAGAGGTGGACGCAGCTGGGAGTGGAAGCTGAGTAGGGGCTGCTGCTTCAGCATCATTCAGTCAGACAACATGCCCCTCAGCTGAAAGTGCAGAACCCTCCCCATTCTCTCGAATTAGGGAGATTAGCGGCAAAGCGCATAATGCAGGATGATGGAATTTGTCATAATTTGCATTGTCCTGGAAAGATCCGGTTTGATAGAGCGATGCATCGAGGAGCCTGTCATGTCCCACGGGCAGGTCATAGAGGAATCTTGGCAGAAATGATTTTTGCGATATGTGCATCAGTCGTAAAAGCCTCACAACCAATTTGTCAAAAAAGCAGAGGTCGAGACAGTTTGATGGCAGCGGGGCGTTTCGCCTCAACACAAAGAGGAAATGTTGCCCCCCGCTCTTATTCTCACTCGGACGCCGCACCATTTAATCGCGTTCGTGTTTTTATTCCTGTTTGTATGCCGGTCGTAAGGGCTGTCACGGATATCATCGTTTAGCATGAAAGGCTTTAATGCCAGGCTATTAGGGGGTTCTTCAAATTACAGAAAACGTTTCGCAGATCCAGATATATATGGTGCTGTATTGCTCTATTTTGTTTTGTGCCATGTGTCTTTTAAGCCTTCTCGCCTGACCTTGCTTGTGCTCCCGATAGATGGAGGAGAGTAATCAGCATAAAGTTGACAAAAGCTGACATGACAGTGTTACTTATCCGCGCAGGCGTCTCTGGAAGTGGGCATGTCGAGGTCAGACAGCCGGGGAAGCTGGGGATTTACAGCTGCATGAAGAGAGCAGAGAAAAGAGGCCAGTGTCATGGCGAGCGACCCTCCCGCTTTATCTGGCTACCAGCTCCGCTACCATCCTAGCCTCGTATCGCCTTCTCCAAAATTTCACGTAGGATGTTTGTATTTGTTTTTGTTTTTGTTTTTTTTTTGGTTTGTTTTCGTCCCGACAGGCAGCAGCGGATGCAGGAAACACAGAATGCTGCCAATAGACACCCCCCCCACAACGCGCGCTGGCCATCCTTTGTGCATTTCGTACAGCTATTTATGTCGCCGTTTAAGTAACGCTGATGTCGTGTGACAGTTGAGCATATACGGGTTATGCTTGAAGGAGAGCACAGACAGCAAAAAAAAAACAGGAGAAGAGAACGAGAGAAGACATTTAAAAAAAAAAAAAAAAAACACGTCCCGTTCTGTGGAGGAGCACTTCTGAAAAGAAGAGTTTGAACGGTTTGTATTTGTTGGAATTGGGTGTCGGAGGATGAGCATTTCCTTAGGGCGTAGCTCACCGTGAGCCCATCTCTCATCATCGCCCGCTCCCAGACATGATTCGCTTTGAATGCACTAATGCTGAAAGATCCCAAAGACTTGAAGCCTGTTGGAGATGGAATAAGAGGCGAACTGACAAACTGACAAACCGTCTTCCTTTGTGGGAAAAAAAAACGGATTAAATGGCATCACCAGTCAAATCTCATTTATTTCCTAACGTTTCTTCATTTCTCGACTTTAATAATGCGCACATTCTACGACTGGGGATCGTATAAACAGCTTAGTTTAAGGAGAAGAGTGGACCTTTTTCAGTGGGAGAAGCCACCATTTCAGCCACAGTGTCTAGTTATGTACTTTATAAAATATATTTTTCCTTGTTTTTCTTTGAATCCTCAATTTCATGGCTTTCCCTGTGAATGCTCTTGGATAAGAATGCACTAACCCATCAGTAGGGTGGCCCTCACACATCACTGGCCTGGAACCCTCAAGGGCTCATCTTTGGGCTCATCGCCTTCACTTAGGGAACGTAACATTATCATATTCCAATTAAGTACAAGTATGTATATATGTATATATGTACTTGTATATTAATGCTGGGCAATGATTAAAATGTTCACATAATCGCATGTTTTTTTGTGATTAATTGCATACTTATGTGCAAATTTAATTAATTAATTCAAAAGTAGTCTATTGCACACCCTTATTTGTTTGTACTTCGATATGAACACAAGAGCAATAACATTTGGTTTTCAACAAATGAGTTTTTTAACAGCAGTGTTCCCTTTAACACAGTTACAGTTCAAATGTTTCTGTGAAACTCAACTTAAACATTAACATAAATCAATTATGAAACCATAGCTACCATATTATCTAGTTGGTTATTGAAAAACAAGTTTCCCCTCAGAGTCCTGAGCATGGGTGGGGAGAACCATTATAGTAGCTGCAAAGGGGGACCGGCTCCATATGAAAGTCTGTGTACCTGGATGCAGTGTTATTAAAGTCTCTTTTACACCATTTTGGTGTAATGGTCAGGCGTCCCATTACTTTTGTCCATATAATATAGACAAAAGTAATGCGAGTGCTGTACATGTCGGCTGGTTTTCGCAGGGGTCATCCGACACGTACAGCACTCGCATTACTTCAGTAAAAGCACCAAACTTTCAGAAAAGTAATTTTTAAATTACAGATATCATGGTTTGGTGCATACCTCGGTTTTGGGGTCACGGTTCGGTACGGTTCACAATACAGCAAAGTTAGGGCAACAAAAAGTTCTAAAGAATGAGGCTTGGTTTGTTATCATTTATTTTATTTAAACTGCAGTGTATTAACCAGTAAACACGCACACGTTTTAAGGCATGTTTTACGCCAGTAGGTGACACTATTGCACCACACTACGACCCAGGTTTATGATTTACTTGCGCATTTTGGTCCCTCTGTGATTCCGTATTACTTCAATCATGTCTTCTCAGTCGTACCGTGTATTCTCCGAAAGACATCATGTACCAAACCGGGACCCATGTACCGTGACGGTTCTTAGATAGATAGATTAGATAGATATAGATATATGTATATCGTACATGCTGGGTCACTCCAGGCTTTTTATTGAATTAGATTGTGAAAAATACATTCAAGGTACACAGTTGAGCCTTAAGGGCCACCGTACAGCTCTTGAAGGTTTACACTGTTTGTACGTACCACATAAATCTGTGTCTGTGTGAGATCTGTGTTTCCTGACATTTTGAAGCATCATACTGTGGTTTGAGCATGGCCAGTTAGTGTACGCACATAAAATGCTCCTCTGTTCCCCGGGTTCAATTATGCATGAGGAACCATTGGGGAAATGAGAGCATTAGCATATCTTATGGTGCAGCTATGTGTTTTCCCTCCCCATGTCCTTGGCCTGAGAGAGGGAGAGGGAGAGCGAGTTGACTGTTCGTCAATAGTGGGTCACTTAAGCCAGTACAGTCCAGACTGTGGTAGGTACCTTTTCCCCTGCCAGAAATAACACTCTCAGCAAAATCTTTAAGGTCACCTCCAGCGCCACGGAAAACACAAATACGCGAAGATGCCTGTGCTGCCGAGGTTTCGGGAGCCCACAATTAAAATGCTCCCCGTGTGTCGGAGCCCTGCGAGATGTCATGCAAGGCCTGGGTGCTGCTGTGGAGGGAGCATTTACATATGGCCTGCTGCCTGCATCCCGACAGAGTCCTTGGGGCTGGCTGTCCTTCCCACATGAAGCTGGCATCGTGAAAAGTGAGAGTGTTTAAGCCACGGAATAAAGGTCAATAAAGCATGAAACCAAAACACGCATTTGATTAATGCTGAGGAGGCGGTGCGGGCCGGGCGTCGGGGCGCTAGTGTGAGGCGCAGTGTTCGGAGGCAGCCTGGATCCGAAAATATGAGTGTGATACTTTTAACCACAAATTCAGATGCCACCAAGACCAGAGTAATTACACCAGGCAACAAAAATGAGTTTAATTCCATTCTTTAGTGTTTCTTCTACAATCTCAGCCCTGATTTCGGTGCTAACGTTTATTTTCATGGAGCTTCAAGGGTTTAGTTAGAAACGTCACTTTTAGAAAAAACTAAACTCAGCTCAACTGACGCTCTTCTATTCTACTGATAACTTTCTGCACATTAATCAGTTGTTTGTTTGTTGTACATGTAGATAACAGGGTTGCTGACTCTGAGACTCACGCCTCAGTGAGACTAATATGAAAATAATAGTAGTATTACAACCTTACAATGAAAAATATACATAGAATCTAGTTTATCTCTAGAACCACTGAAGGGTGGAGAAAACTGATGTGATTTTACTGAATCAGCAAAACTTGACTAAGAAACATCTAAAATTGAAATGAAACATTGTTACCCAGAGTTATGCGTCAGGACACAGAGATGTGCGGGATATTACAGTCGCATTAAAAAGGTGCCCCTGGTCACATGACATGTTTTGGTGGGTTTCTAGATCTGTCCGAGAAAACACACTTTTTAATACATACATACACGCATGTGTAGTTAAATCTGTACATCTCTGAATAGATGGATGGGTAGATGGATGGACACTGTGAGCATAGGCTGTGGCACTTTTCATATTTTGTATTTTAGTTTTTTCTGTATGTCGTAAGCAGAAAAAACACCTCACCCTTGAAGTTTTCTACTTATTTTCAACAAAACATTGCTCAAACTTTTGCACAAGGCTGCTCTCAGAGCCTCAGCGGTGCCAACGAACTGCTTAAATCAAATCCTCTCCATTCTGTCTGTATCATGTGGTCAAAAGTTGATCTTTTGAAACCCACTGGTGGTTATAGGAAGTTAAATGTTTGACCCCTATGAATATTAATAGCCTCTGGGTGCTCTATTAAAAATGCATGCTGCATTGTGGCTGATGATCAGGTTTTGGACGCCGATGCAAATTGGACTGTCTTTCTTGTCAAGAGGGGAAGATGAATAATGTAGAGTAGTTGTGTTGTATATTCAGGGACACACCATTGACAGTCAATTAACAAGTTTGATTGGTGTGTGAACTCATTCTTTTGAACTGTTAATTTTATGGAAATAGTATTCGCCCCTTGTTCTCTCGCTCTCCCGCGTGCAGGTTCGCCGTCAAAAGCCATGCCCCGCCCCCTCAGCCAGGAGTAACCTGAACTCGGTCCTTAATAATTGATCGTTACACACCTGCTCGCCGAGGCTTTGGGAGGCTTTTTATTATGACAACAGTCAAAGAGCCTCACGCTGGCCTCTTTTGATATTCAGATCAACAAATAACGGCCCTGTTTTCCTGAGCGAAGCGCCGAATTCTTTTAAAGCGCTAGCCCAGAGATCCTCGCCGCGCGTCTGACCTGATCCCGAAGACTCTGTGGAGAGGATCTGATTCCGCTTGATGGCTCATAAATGGAACGCCAATGACGATTTGCTGTTGACGTCTCCGTGACATGCGTGTAGGTTGTGCCGGCATGAATATATTGCTCTCACGCTTTGCCAAATAATGCTTGCAGGTAAATGATCCGATGATTGATCCGGCCGCTTGAAAGCGAGTACCACCCCCCTCCCTCCTTAACCCCCCACTCCACCCCATCTCCAGTGCAGCCCTGGTAATTTGGAGAAGCAGAGGCAGATGCTGAAGATTCATCAAAGTTGACAAGTGAACCCAGGAGCAAGGAATCATGGGAAACCCAAATGTCTATGGAAATTGATGTGACTACCATCCCCCCCACAACCCCCTACCTTCCGGTATTGGACGTTTTTTTTGTTGTTGATCTGTTCTTCTCAAATTACATTTCAGTGTCGGATTTTATTACATGGAGGAGACGGAAAAAAAAAACTGTAGAGAGGTTAAGTCACATATGGCATTGTGGTCTTATTTAAGTGTATCAGTGAACTCTGATTTCAGTAAATATAACCGGTGTAAAACAGTCTAGTACCAGTGTTAACTCTCAGAACTCAGAGTGTATCAGTAAA
>JBBPCW010000001.1:23962330-23973202 GCA_037974425.1 Phenacogrammus interruptus
AGGAAACACTACACACAGATCTGAGATCAGCATGAAAAACACTACAGAACCCACAGAAACTGATCTCTGATGATTTTGACCTGTGTAATCAATATCCTCCGGGATCCATAACGTTTTCTGATTCTGATAGTAAGTTCGGCTTTCATGAGATTAGATTCAAACACACCAGGTGAGACTCGTTTAATCATTTCATGGTGAAATGGCTTTGAGTCATTTTGCTGTTGGAACAAACCCTTCAGGAGCCCTGCACCAACCGGAGCTAAAACTGCACAATTCTCCTCCAGCTTCTTTTAAATAATGTGCACTTTCAGTTTTCTTTTAAGCATTAGTTTCCTTTTTTATCCCTCCCATTATCTCATTCTATTTTATTTTTTATTTATATTTATTCTAATATAAATATTTGAATGACCTCACAATTTCTTTTTTTGTGTGGTTTCCTGTCTATTTGGGCCTAAAAAAACACCATACAATTTCAATTTCTGTGAATATATTTTTCATTTTAATTTCTCAACATGTCCACTGTAGAGGACAACTGGACGATTTCCGTGTAAAAACAAAACTGAATTTAGAAAATAAAAAAACTGATATTAACCCAAGAACACATTCAATTTGATCAAAATAGTAAAATTCTGTATCACTCTTCTGTTGCTTATTGCTTGCAAGGACAACGAAACCTGTATTTTAGTTCCACAGTAAATTATACGTCATAGAACATCCTCTGGATAGTTTAGCTGTGATAGTCCTGGAAGAATGTTTTATTTTTGGTTCTGCAGAGGAACATCTTGCATTTGGTGCTCCTCATGTAGCAGTGGCATGTCTTGCCACTGCAGTTCCGAGGATCACTGGAAAGTCCAGGATCTCCGCTAGAGAACACTATAGGGCTTAATGGGAAGATACAGGTGAACAAAATGTCCACTATAAAGGACATAAATGAATGGGCTGGTTCTCAGGAGGATATCAATAAAAAGTGCTTCTCTTCAATCAGATCTTTCTCAGATTTGCCACCTCCTCTCTCTCTCTGACTGTCCTTGACGTCCCTCAGGCCCTCAGAGAAGCTCTGAGATCTGCTCTCGCTGAAGGACAGCCCTCTGAAACCGCTCCCAGCAATCTGCGCCATCTTTCAGGGAGTTTAGCAACAGGGCCGGGTTGTGTGATGGCGTGGCAGCCCCCTCCGGGCCCCCAGCGCCCGATAAGAGCACGAGTGTCACGCCACCGATAGACTGCTGGAGCTGTGAAACCCCACGCTTCGCAGGATGGACGGCTGTCAAGATAATGCGCCTTGTGTGCTGATGGAGGAGCGCGATTTCAAAACGAGATTAAAGTGAGCGCGATTTCAAAACACGACCTGGAGGAAAACATGGAGGGGTGTCCTTTGAAATGTAGCTCGAATGTGAGATATGGATGTGAGTCAGTATATCAAACAGCTTCAGCAACATAGCGGCGATGGTGTTGATGGTGTTGATGGTGTTGGTGATGACGATGGTGATGATGGTGAGGAGGAAGCTCATGTGCGAAAGCTCAGATCCAGAACAGTGCAGATGTTAATCTCCCCCCCGCCGCTGCAGGAGGAGGCCTGCTGTCACGTAATGAGCCTCACGGTCTGCTGGCAAAAATGTCATCTCAGATGTTTTTATCCACCTAAAAGTGAGCAGATCTGCAAGATCTTCTGCCTTGATTTCTGCACACAAACAAACAGGACTGGGTTTATCGTGTTTGTGCTTTTCCTGCCAGGTGTTGAGCCTGAGATAAAGTGGTTCATACCTCCGGACCGACACGGATAGAAGTGCTTCGAATTTTAAAGGCCTCATTTTCCACCTTTTCTTAAAATAAAATAAAATGGAGGGCACCAAGTAAACAATGTTAAAATGTGCAAAACATACCAGTATATATCGTCTACCTGTGGAAACTGAGCCTGTTCTGAATTAGTCGGTTTTGTGATGTCACAAACTCCACTGAAGTAATAAGTTGTGTCCGGCCTTGGCTGCTTAATACAGAGCAGCCAATTGGATCAGGGGTCATTTACATACAAAACCACTGAAACGTTTTTGTACACCACAGCTTTTTAGCATTTATTTCATAAACTGTATATTTTTGATCTCGTTTGAAAAAAAAAAAAATGAAAATGTGTGAAATAAAGCAAGTTTCCTTTCTAAGAGGAGAGAATCTGTAACAGTGCAGGTCTGACTCCTATTAACTGGTTGTTGGTGATACAGCGTCAAACTCTAGACTGTCCTTTAACTTTAAATGCACTCGTTACTGTTTCAGCATTCAATATTTACATTTACATTTAAGGCATTTAGCTGACGCTCTTTTCCAGAGCGACGTACATCAGTGCTTAAGAAGTCCACAACTGTTTCTTACATGAAAAACAGCTTAAATCCGAGTCAACTATTTAACTAAGATAATGCAGTCAGAGTATCTATACAACAACTGTCACATAATAATTAGCCAACACCTAATTTGGGGGGGTTCTTAACAGTGTTATGAAGGCAGTACCCCCCAATTATGGATGGGTAATTCACATTCTGCACCTACCCAACAATACACAAGGCATAGAGAAGTAAACAGTAGGAAAGGGACATAGTTAGTCGCCAAAGTGCTCCTTGAAGAGACGGGTCTTCAGGCGACGCTTGAAGACCGTGAAGGACTCTGCCGATCGGACCGGAAGAGGGAGTTCCTTAACAGCTCCTAATAGCTCCTTAACAAGCTAACACTTGTTTGGTGATTCTCATTATCAGTATAATTATAATTATATCAGGTGGTTTTTATAGGTCAGTAGTGACGAATAATAAAAATGACATTATCAGGCTACTGACGGAACTCAGGTGGTGAAAATACCGTTGTTAGTTCTGGTAAACATTAAGTGAGTAGAAAATCTCTGGTGGAGTTTCTCTTAAAGATATACGATGGTTGTGTGGAAAACGAGCAACCGCTGCTTTCGGTACGCCACACAAACAACCGGGAAAACTTTATAAATAAAACGACATAAAATACAAGAAAAAAGTGGAAAATGACCTCATCGATTCGTTTGGTGACACATTTTGTTTTGATTTGCATTTTGGCAGGCGAGGGCCAAACCTCTGGGAGGCGTGAGAGGGAGCGAGAGGTATTTGGTGTGGAGCTCCCTGCCGCAGATCTGAGGCTGCCGGGGTCTGAGGGCAGATCGGCTGCCATGAGGTCACTCTGTGATTTACAGAACGTCCCTCCAGCTCTGTTGACACTAGCAACAGGACGAACACACGGACGGCAGAAAGAAAGGCTGTTTGTTTGTGATTTACGCCGCCTTGTAATGGTGTTTCGTATTCCGAGCTGCACGATGATGACCCTCCCAGGTGCCCGGTCCCCAATGGGGGACTGTAACATTTTCACGTTCCCAGAAATCCAAAACCTCCGAGTGCCTTCTGCTCCTGAGAGGGTTCCTGGAGTGGTTCTAGGTTCTGCTCGTTTGTGCCCATAGAGGCTGAACTCGTGTCCTGACAAAGACCTGAGACCTTGGTGGTCCCGGCAGAGAGAGAGAGAGAGAGAGAGAGGGAGAGGGAGAGAGAGGGAGAGAAAGAGGAAGGCCTCCACCCTTTTTATTTGCCTCTTCCACAGATGTACTCACAGAAAAAGGGCCATAAAGTTATAATTATAAACAGAAATCTGGACCGAACTTGAAAAACAAAAATGCTCTTTCACATTTCACACTCCTCTGTGTCCATGGGAACCTGGACTCTTGCCTTCAGGCTGTAGGAGAGGTATAGGAGTGTGAGGTTCAGGCATCAGAAAGCTTTGATCCGCCTTATGCCTGCACCCCTCGTCGCTTCAACAGGCCAGGACCAGCATAACTGACCACCAGCAAAACCAACAAGTTTCAGTTACAGATGTGCTGGTAAACCAGTATAAACCAGCAAAACCAGCGAGGACTTGCTCTAGGCTGGACTGTAGCGCAGAGTACGCATACGATCCTGTACTGTTTAAAAGCACCAAGTCTTCCAGACTTTCTTTTATCTTGAGGAACAGTTCTACGGGCTTCCTGAAGGACCTCTCATTTCTGGTCCAGTCACTGAACCTGACCAGTTTCAGAGGAATGTTTCTGTTGGTTAAGACACTCAGTGACCTACATATGAATCATTCAAGCAGAACAAAGAGCCTCTAACTGAAGTCCTGAACCAGTGAAGAACCAGGAGCAGATGATTCCAGATGATCAGGTGGTGATCAGTATACTGGTGGTGCTGAATGCACCAACAAGGTGATTCAAAGCTAAATATAAAGAAATAAGGGGCTCAAGACTTTTGCACAGTACATTATCTCTGTTGTTGGGCTGCTTTATACGTGTGTGCTGATGTTTGAAAGAAACCTTCTGGCCTCCACAATCATCTCAGTTCTACAATTGTTTATATAATTTGTAGTTTTTTAATGCTGACAGCCAGACACAGTCCTCAACTAAGGGATGATATTACATATCAATCCCTGCAAAAAAAAAAAAAATTAAACCATTTAAGAAACTATAAAAAATGACATCCAATAATGGCATTCTGTGTTATCCTGAGGGGATCTAATGGTTTAGAGTCTCTTATTCTTTTGCGGAGCTGTCGGTCCTTTGCTAAAGGCTTGTACTGAATAATAAAAATGCTCTAGTTCTAAAAGCTATTACTTTATTTTACCAAATATGTAAAATTCTACAAAGTAACTGTAATTTTGTGTTAAAATGTGTCTTCTGTAGAGTGTGTGTAACTTATTTATGTAACGACAATCAACCGGAGGGGCGCCAAAACTTTTGCACGTGGCCGTTATGGGGTCGCCTGGGGAAAAGACGTGAAGTCGGAAGAGAAGTCGTTCTGAAAGCTGAGCTCGTTTCTAGCGGGGGGACGTTACGAGGACATGGCTTTCGGAGGGCTGCGGGCACTTCACGAGGGGCTCGGCCATGTTTACTGCTGCTTTTGCCCACAACTGGTTTATATCAGCTCAGTTTACTTAAAAGTATATTTCACTTTGGGACGTTTGGGAGAGATAACCAAATAAACCTTTTAGGCCAGGAATGTTCCCTGGAGCTGACAGGTTCAAAGCCGGCGAAGGGCCCTCGCTCGCCCCGCCGCCCGGGCCGGGGAGCCTCCGCCGTTCAGGTGGACGTGTTTTACTGAGCCCCCCCGAGCGCAGGGAGACACGGGGCGCAGCTGGGAGGGGGCTCAGGAAGATTTTAAAAGAGAGGGAGGGAGAGAGAGATAGAGAGATAGAGAGTGTTAGACAGAGAGAGAGAGAGGCAGCTCTGACACTTTGACACACCCTGAAGAGCACAGAGAGAATTCAAACATCATCCCTCAGATGTTCCACTTCCTCTTGTAAAGCGGGAGGAATTCTTTCATGTTACAAGTGCTTTGTTTTATTGCTGTGGCCCAACAAGTGGCTCAGAGGCCTACAACACACAGAGAGAGAGAGAGAAAGAGCGAGAGAGAGAGAGAGAGAGAGAGAGAGAGAGAGAGAGAGAAATAGAGAAAGAGAAAGAAAGAGAGAGAGAGAGAGAGAGGGGTGGCAAGGAGAAAAGAAAAGAGAGAAAGATATGAGCAAGAGAAAGAAAGAAAGAAAGAAAGAAAGAAAGAAAGAAAGAAAGAAAGAAAGAAAGATAATTGAGAGATATCAAAGTTTTGGGGAGACAGGGAACAAGTTGAAGAGCAAGAGAGTAGAAAGAGAGGATGGGAGAGCAAAGAAAAGAGTGAGAGAGAGAGAGAGAGAGAGAGAGAGAGAGAGAGAGAGAGAGAGAGCAAATAATGGGAAGACGGCGGTGGAAGAAAAGTAAATCAGAGGAAAAGAGGAGAGGAAATGAGAGACAGAGAATGAACAATCTGAGAAAAAGGGGGAATAGAGGGAAAAACGAGAGTTAAGGAGACAGGAGAGAAAACAAGAGAGCAAGAGTGAGAGAACAAGAGAGAGGGAGAGGAGAGTGAGAAGGAGAGAGAGAGAGGGAGAGGGAGAGGAGAGAGAGAAGGAGAGAGAGAGAGAGAGAAGTAGACAGAGAGAGAGAGAGAGAGAGCGAGAGAGGCAGGGGGCTATAGAGGGCAGCTACATCTCAGCCTGGCAGCCACTTCATCAATCCTGTTGTTATCCCAGCTGCAGAAACCGCACTGTGGTCCTGCACTTTCAAAAAGAAATAACATGATGAGCATTCCAGCGTTAAGTGGCACAGACCATAGTTTATGGCATCTCCTGTTCTTCCTTATTAGGACCTGATAGTGGCCCAGACCTTTCTTCTAGACATAATACACACACACACACACATATACGCACACACATACACACACTCCAGGACCCAACACAGGTCCGCGAGAACGTGACGCTACACCAGCGTGGCGAGGCGATGACTCCACACACACGTACTGATTCACACACTGATTCACGTTCAGGTCAGTTCCTTCTGCTGGAGGGTCCTCTGGACCATCAGGGATGCTCTTAATGACATAATAAGAGCCCCAGACTGACTAAGAGGATGTACCACTCACTACCACAAACTCGTAATCGCGCAACAAAGACAGTCACCAGCGTGCCACACACACGTCACGTCCTTAACGAGTAATTTGGTGAAAAATGACCCCAGAAGAACCCCATCAGCCAAGACACGTTCAGAGTCCAGATGTTGCTTCTGTAGTCAGAATTCGCACTACTGTTCTTCTTACGTTTGCTTTTTATTATTCTTTTTATAGCAGATAAAATGCGTCACTTCCTGCCCGAGCCTGTATATCATTTCGGTTAAATTCCAGCGCTAAATGTTCATTAATATCCAGTGTAGTGTGTGACCACGCAGCTTTTTGATTCTGTTTTTGACTCTGTTTTTGTGGTTGTGTCACAAATCAGTCCTGCAGACTCAAAAACAGCATTCAAGACACTAAAATCAGGCCCATTCTGAAAAGCAATAAACAGTGTGTGTGTCACTGTTTGTTGTATTCTTTAAACAATTATCAGCTGTGAATGCTTGTTTAAGCACTGCTACTTAGCTAGCAAGGTGCTAGCTAGCTCAGCTAGCTAATTTGAACCAATAGCAGCCATTAGTATCCATATTTCCTGTAAAAGAATCCCCAAAACTTCTCTGAACCTGTTCAAACCACCTCAAGCTTCTCATGAAAGTGGATCAGTCTTGTGGGTGTGGTTTAGGACCGTATGAGCTTTTAAAACTGAACAACATTTTGTCATTTTCTTCAATCCATTTTAGACACCAAGGCTGGTGTTCATACAGCAGTTAAAAACAGAACTGACCTTGGATCAGATTTACTTCCATTTATGACTGCCACTAGATCAGCTCTCCTACTCCTGGGGTGGTTTGGGAAAACAGACCCTGTTGTGTAATACGGTTGCAGTGTTTGAACCTTCAGTCCATTTTTAAAGCTAACAGTAAGTCATACTGTGTCATAAAACACATCCACAAGTCTATTACACCTTAATGAAGAGCTTAATGAAGAACTGGATGGCATTTAAGAAGGTCCAGAGATGTTTTGGGGATGTAGTTACAGAAAAGATATTGATGACTATTGACCTCAGCTGTCAGCGATGTTAGCCTTGTAGCTCCAGTTCTAAATTGTGGTGAATTGTGAAGGGGTCCTCGAGTTACAGCACAGATTCGTTCTTTCAACAGCGTTATAACCCGAATTTTGGTATTAGTCAAACACACCCTAACCCAGTGGTTCCCAACCTGGGGTCCGGGCCCCCCTTAGGGGGGCGCTAGAGATCACAGGGGGTGCACAGAATTTTGTCTGCATTGAGTTTACCAAAATTATAATTGTACACATTAAATTCATAAAGAGAGAAATGTAAATGTGTGTGTGTATAAGAGTATAAGAGCAAAAACTTACAACCACTATTTTTTGCAAATAAAAGTTTGTAATTAATCACTTTATTCGTTTGTGTGTCTATGTGGGTAGGAGTAGGAGTTGGGGGTCCTGGCTTGTCTTGGACACAGACAAGGGGGCTTCAAGGAAAAAAGGTTGGGAAGAACTTCCCTAAATTAACCGAACACAGCTGCAAAATCATAATCTAGAACATAAGAAAAAGGAAAAGAACATAAATATACTGTACTTGTTCACTGTACTGAAAAAATGACAAAAAATGAGAGTAATATTACTTTTAAGAGTCCAGAATGTTGTAGATAAGAATACTGGGGGACGCCACGTCACAGCCCACCCCATACACTGCGTTACTGCGCTTTCTGTGTATACAATGTATTCTTCCACCGTGTGCAACCAAACTAGTTATGTGAGCCTTGTAAACTCGAAACGTCGCATGTCAAGACTCTTGTAGCCTGAGGACCCCCTCAACTCTTTTACTGGAGCGAGCGAAGTCGTGGGCCTGAAGATGAAACTGCTCTGAAGAAAGGCAGTGGCTTGGCGTCCAAACGCGACATAGCCTTTAAGAGGCAAAAGCCTCAATCCTGGGCTTTGCGTAAAAAAGCATACAACCGCTCACATATGGATGTTTATATCGGATCCACTTGCTGGTCAGATTTAGAGCGAGGACACCTTGGCAGCTCGTTCCAGACTGCTGCTCTCGCTTTTGTTGTCCGTTCCAAGAATCTCACAACGTTAAGAGGGAGCTGAGCTGAGTCCAACATAAACGTTCCTATGGATTCCATCACTTAGGAGCTCCTCTCTCTTTCATTCTGCTCTTTGCAGGTGGCGCTTCAGGGACCATAGAAGAAAAAGAGTCGAGGCTCTTTCAAACACACATAAGATACAAAATAACTGATTAATTCATTAATAAGTAAGACCAAATGATCATTTTTAGTAGTCTTGTTTTGTTATTGTGCAATATTCTGTGTCTATTTTTTCTCTTCCCTTTTACTATTAAGCTGAGTGGTGAAAGTAAAAAAAAAAACAGAACCTGCCCAACATCTGTTTTGCAAAGTAGCCAAAAAACCCCCGAATGAAATTCCAATTGAAATGAGGTTTTAATTTGATCTCGTATTTTCAGTAGTTTCTGGAATACAGTTCTTTATGTGTTCGATTGTAATGTCTATCTCTGTACTTTTTAAAGATGTTTGCGAGGAAAAACACACACTGGCTAACCTGGATTACTATTGCTTTTATTGCTAGACACTGAATAAAGATCATGAGGTTAAAATTCTGCATTTCGCTCCATTATCAGCTGACTCTCCTCACAGCCTCATTGCAGGGAGGACACCTCTCAGAAACAGCAAGTGAACAAAAACAGATACAGGCAGATATTTGATGGATGATGAATGAAATGAAATGAAACATCTAATCAGTGATTACACCAGTTACTGACATACAGTAGCTGAACAATTTCCTCCGGGATAAATAAAGTTTTCTGATTCTCATTCAGATTTTCAACTGCTCCAAAAACTGAAACTGAAAGTGCAAATCGAGTGCTGTTGTGATGTAATCTTAGTTCAATAAATAGCTGGTATTCACAAAGCATCCACAAGCAGGAATGACCTAGGATTAGATTCCTCCATAGTAAAGTTGTGTCTCTGGTTGTTGTGGTGTAGTGGTTAACATCAGTGCCTTCCAAGCTGGAGAGCAGGGTTGAAGCCCTGGGTATCTCACCACACTATACCAACAAGAGTCCTTGGGCAAGACTCCTAATACTACATTCAGCTACATCTGCTTTTGTGGTGGTTACATTCCAACAGGACCCGTGTATAGTGAAAAACCCTGATGTGTTTTGATTGTAAAAAATGCCTAAAATGCCTATTTTTATAGTGTAAACCCTAAATATACCCCCAAATCTGCTCCCAGAACACTTTAATGTCATTTTAAACTCAGTTTAATGCAATACCCTTAAAGAAAATGTAAAGGTAAATAAATGATCAGAATCAGAAACCTTTATTGCTTAAAAAAACGTTAGCATTAGCGGTTAGCATTAGCAGCGTGCAAAGACTCGTACACAAAAGGAAGGTTGAAATAACTCTCTCTACCCACATGTTTAGACAGAGCACAGCTTACTAATACTAAATAAACTGTATTAGTAAGTTGCTGATCCATGTAAAACTTAGGAGTTACTGTAGAGCAATACATTGTTTAAAAGTTCTTTAACTGCGTCTCATTGGTAAGTACTATTCGTAGAGGTTCACAGAGGCCACGGAGTTTACATCTCTAGCAATGTTACAAATCCGATATTCACAACGAACTAGGCAGAAAGAAGGAAAACACGATACGTTCCGTTTCATTTTCCATATGGTCTGGTTCCTACACTGCCCCCTAGATACTCACGTTTGCATTGCACTCCAGAATACTGGCACAACCTCTGCACACGGTGCTCACAAATGCACAGACGTGGAATAAATCAGCCTTAAAACAGACCAGTGGAATCATTTAAGCATTTTCTCAGCCGAGGTACTCAGCTTTAAAAACTGGTAGATATCAGATTCCAAAGTCTTGACGTTTATGTGGGGCTATTTTTTTTTTGAGAAACATAAAAAACGAGAAGAGTTGTTTGCTTATATAATGTTTATATCTGCAGTGGAATTTCCCTTGTATTTTAGGCCCATCATGTCTGAGGGCCCCCCCATCGAGGTCCCCTGGCAGTCAGAGGGCCGTGGGCACTGGTCTGGTCCGCAATCCATCCTTGGGCTGGAGCACCCGAAGGCTTATTAAGGTGAAAAGAGTGCAAACTCTCAGAGCATTCTCTCGGTGTGTGTCTGTGCCAGCAGAGGCTTGAGTGCACCTGTGCCTGGCAGGAGTGTGTGCAAGCAGGAACGGCATTAACCAGGACTTCCAGCACCTGCAGGCCACTCCAGAGCCCTGCTGCTTTTAGCGTTGATTTACAGAACGTCTCCCCGCTTGATTCATTTATAATTCTTTGGGCAGGGAGGTAAAGGTTGTGTGTGTGTGTGTGTGTGTGTGTGTGTGTGTGTGTGTGTGTGTGTGTGTGTTTGTGTGTGTGTGT